>CM053585.1:85032961-85042967 GCA_028646515.1 Pseudochirops corinnae
ACCTTATTCCTGACAAAACTATAACAAAATCATATTTTCACATTATCTGAGAAAAAGCTCAGTGTAAATTATTTGGTCTTAGACATTTTTTAAACAGTTAAGTACTACTGGAAAATTAATAGTAGCACGAAACTACAGAATATCTCTTGATGATTTTGGCTGGAAGACCTTTTTGAGTTAAATAATGTTAAAAAGTTTAAAAAATGGAATTTCAGGGCAGCTAGGGGGTGCAGTAAATAGAGCAACAGCCCTGGTGTCAGGAGGACCTAAGTTCAAATCTGGTCTCAGAAACTTAACACTTACTAGCTGTGTGACCTTGGGCAAGTCACTTAACCCCAATTGCCTTGCCTTCCCCCCTCCAAAAAAAGCAAAAAAAAAAAATGATAGAATTTGGAGGAGGGATGGGAAAAAGATAAATAGTTCTTGTGTGATTGGATAAAATGAATGGACAGTTGTCAGGATATGACTTACTGGAAGATGGGTCAAGACATAAAGGAGAAGTGCTCACTTGAGGAGGGCAAATTTCTGTGGAGAGGTAGCAGTGGTTGGAAGAAGATGAGATAAAAGGTAGCTGAGAGAGATTTAAAAAGGGACAAAGGATGTGGGGTAGACTGCTGCAAGTCCATGGAGGTTTGAAAGCCAGAAATGGAATTTTGAATTGGATGCGCAGATGAGAATTGATGGAAGGTTAGGGAGCAGGATAGAAATAACATAGTGAGTGAGGAAGTGCACAGTAATATTGTCTTTGAGCACAGGCACTGAAACACCGATCTGCATGATGAGAATGAGCTCGTTATTCTACAGGAATTAGAAAACATTAAACATTCCATCAGCCATCCATATAGATCCTCACTCGCTACCTCATCTTTCCAAGCTATAAAACTGTCCACTGACCTGTTCTCTGTTAATGATGCCCCTTGTCCTCTTCTTGATAAGGCCTAACCTTAATTATTCTTCCCTACATACTCAAGATCAAGTGTAGGACTGTGGTCCAACAAGTTATGACTGTAGGCAAATTGTCTGATGGGCCCCAGAAGTCCATAATAGAGGAATCCTTAATCTTAATCTAAGGCCCATCAACTAACCAGTGCTTGTTTGTGCTCCCTCTCTCTCTCTCTCTCTCTCTCTCTCTCTCTCTCTCTCTCTCTCTCTCTCTCTCCCTCCCTCCCTCCCTCTCTCCCTCCCCCCCTTTCTCTTTCTCCCTCCCTCTCTCCTTTCCCCCCCATCTCCCTCTCTATCTCTCTCCCCCTATACACACACACCACACGCACATATATATGTGTGTATGTGTATATATATATATATATATGTGTGTGTGTGTGTATGTATGTGTATACATACATTTTTACATATATAGTCCCACATAGATATGGAATGCATATATACAGACATCAATACAATTGGTTTCCTTTGCATGTATTTTATTTTTTGCATATAAAAACATTATTGTGTGAAGAGGACCATAGACTTCATCAACGCCAAAGGAATCCCTGACACCAAGAAGTTTAAGAGCCCCATAGAATACTATATAAATGAGAGAAAAAGCCACAGACTAAGTTTGTGAAGAGGAATATTTGGGTGTGATATCAGGAAAAAAAATTCTAACAATCAAAATGATCCAGAAATAATATAGCCTGCCTCCCTCACTCTCATTGAACTTCCTCAAAAGAAAATTGATGACTTGTTGGTTATCCTGTAGAGGAGATTCCTGTTCAGATATGGGTTGGATTAGATGGCCTCTGAGATTTTTCCCAGATATGAGATTCTATAAGTTAAAGGTAATGATAATAACTAGCATTTATATATTGCTTTAAGCATTTATTGAGGATCTACTTAGCAGGCTCTGTGCTAAGCACTGGGGATACAAACAAAGGCAAAAGACAGTTCTTGCTCTCAAGGAGCTCACATCTTAATGGGGGAGAAAGCATGCAAACATTTAAACATGTATTAGTAACAACAACAACAACACAGGATAAATTAGAGATAATCAACAGAGAGAAGGCATTGTAACTGAGGGGTATCCAGAATAGAATTTTGTAGCAGGTAAAATTGTAGCCCGGACTTGAAGGGAGCCAGGAAGAACAAGAGGTGGAAATGAGGAAGGAGAGGATTCCAGGCACTTCCCCTCCCTTGGTCTCATTTTCTGAATCTATAAAATGAGAGGGTTGGATCAGTACTTCTTAAACTATGGCCCCATATAGACAACAGTAAAAGATTTCTGAATGCACAGCTACCAAAAATTAATTCAAAATCAAATTCATAATGAATCTGAGGTGTTTCTGGAAGTGCTTAGCTATGTTTCATGGAGGAACTTCACCGCAGCCTTGGTTCTGAACACAGAGCATGTGCACTTTGCACTGTGCGTGCCCTAAGGCTGCTCAATGCCAAGGAATGCTGCCAAAACATGAAAAGGGGTTGCCAGTAGAAAAAGTTGAAGAAGCCCTGTAACTTCAAATCAAGAGCTATGGTCCTATGATCCTAAGACAAGAACTACTGAAACAAATGAAGAAACAAAGATATTGTTACAAAATAAGTTCCAAACCAGAGGCTAACTTAACATGAGAGAAGAGAAAGAAGGGAAGGACAAATCATCTTTTTTTCTGTTTGGGAGACAGATTGCCAGCCTGGTAAAATTTGGAATTTAATTCATTTACTTCACAATTTGCTAACAAAAATTACACTTTAAAAATACGTGTACAAAATGATACATACATATAGATCACATGCATAAGCAACATCAGTGGATGGTAAATGCAGTTAAATGTACATGCTAAGTTTATCATATATACATAGGAGTTCTCTGTGAGGTGATATAGTAATTTTTTTTTCTCTTGAGTATTTGTTGTTATTTGCACTTGTTTCTCTCAAACGTAGCACAGTGCCTAACACATAGACATACTTAATGAGTAACATGGTTAATTAGGATTTTTCAACTTCTCTAATGTGGCCATGATTTCCAGTTAGTTCTATTTATGACTATATTCATATCTACAAGCCTATAAGATAAATATTGAGTGTTGATGCCTCCTACTCTTGAAGATTATCATTCCACCTACACTGGACATTTTGATGTTAAAAACACATCCATAACCCACCTCTTCAACCTGATCAAATTTCATAATTAACTGGTTCCCAGAATGGTCTGCTGCCTGAGGAATTTGAAGTTCCTCAAATTATCAACTCATACAGGATTATTTTTGTGGAGGAACCATATTATTATTCCGGAAGATGGTCATTAAGTATCTGGGGTCTGTTGCATACAGCATACCTAGCAAATTTTTCACATGAAACCATTGATTAGAATGTTTCATCTCCCTGGTACCTGCTGTGGATTTAGCTGAATGGGTTCCATAGTGCTGATTGATGCTCTTCCAATCTAAGGAGTTTAGGTCAGAGTAATAACCAGAAAGTTCCTGCATTGATTTTTCAAAAACTATTTTTACTGATAGAGTCAGTGTTTCTTAGGAAATATGCCATTAAACCAAGGCGACTTCCTGCAGTATAAATGAAATCTCTAGTAATGTGTTAAAGAAGTTCCATTTTATAGATGGGCTTTTGTTTCATAGCTGTGTTGATAAACTATGGAAGTGTACATTCTAGAGCAAGGGTGGGGAATCTATGACCTTGAGACCACATGTGGCCTTCTAGGTCATTGAGTATGGCCTTTTGACTGAGTCCAAATTTTACAGAACAAATCTTTTTATTAAGGGAATTTGTTCTGTGAAGTTTGGATTCAAGTCAAAGGCTGCACTTGAGACCCTATAGGATGGCCTTGAGGCAGAAGGTTCCTTACCCCTGTCAGTGACCTGACAATAGCAGAATGTTTAGATATGTCTTTCTTAGAGTTATATTAAGTTGATGCCTTGATCATACCTCCTGATGCTCATTAGAACCACAAACAAAGTAAAGGAAGATGATAGAGAGATAGATGTTTTCATAGATAGGTGACCTTTTCTAAAATCATCATTGTGATGTCAATGAATATTGAAATGCTATGTGTAGAGGCACTGGCTACACATAAATAATATCGGTAGATAAGTAGATGATAGATATGTAGATAAAGATACAGAAATAGATAGATACATTATAGGTAGAGATCTACTTACCAATCTATCTATCTATCTATCTATCTATCTATCTATCTATCTATCTAACACCTCAGCCTCAACTGAGGTGGAATCATCTAACATTTCAATATTCATTGGCATGTCACAGAAATGATTTTGCAAGAGTACCCCCCTAGCAGGTTAAAGAAAACGTTCACTAAAGATGAATGTACTCTAGGGGGCACTGTGTCACAAAGTAGTAATCTTAATTCCTTTTAAATCCATGGTTTAGAAAAGGCAAAGAAAGTCTCCAACTTCCACCAAGTTGCAGGGACCCCCTGTGGCAAATTTACACAATAAATAAGAGTCACACAGGATGAAGAGACATGGATGGGTTTGATCTGTGCTGTAGACAAGAATTTGCAAATTGACCAGATTACAAATCCATCTGAGTGTCATTGAGTAGTTAATGCTGTAGTAATTTCCAGAGGAGTTCTAGGGCAATTAAGTTCATTGATGTTGAAAGCCTTCTTGCCTTTCCTTTGTTATTGATGCCCAAATCAACAGTGATGCTATTTTTGTTGTTCTTTGCTTCATCATGGATGAAGCAAAATCTTGGTCTTTGACTAGAAAAGATTATAAAATAGTAAAAATACTAAATCTTAGAAAAATATTATTTTTGAACTTTCATAATGCTTTTTCTCTTTTGAAGTTTTGGATATCTCTTCAGTATTAATTTGATCAGCTAAAAAGGTTTGTAAGCATTTGTTTCCTCATTGAGGTGATAGTAAGGAATACCAAAAGAAGTGATAATGGAACCTACTCTACTGAGAGCAGTCATTAAACCAAAAGGTTCTTTAAATAATCATTTAAAGTATCATTATGTCAATGATATTTAAATAACCCTACAAATTCTTGATTGGATCAATATAGTGTTAGTTACAGAAATGGCTGTTAAATAAAATACTGTTACTTCTCTATATAAATATAGGTGCTTTTTCCTTACAGAAGTATTAATGTTTAAGATGAGCAAGAGAGCAATGAATTCAGAATTAATCTTAATAGAAATCTTTAAGGACAACATCTTGTTTAAAATAAATGGGATTGATTTTTGTGAAATATATATAGATCTTAGAGACACATATTATTTAGGCGTATATAATTGGCAGAAAGGAAACCTATAGCAAAAGCAATGCTTTGTTCAAGTACTTAATGCCCTTTTTAAAAAATGGTGTGGAAATCAGGAATTTTGCACTTTCATTATTATTCTATGTTATGTGTCATTCATCATCATATATGTCCATACATCTATAAAGTACCAAATTACCAACTTCTAAGATCAAAGAACGTTTGTTTAAGTCAACAAGCATTTATTAAGTTATTACTATATATCAGACATAGGCTCTGAGAATACAGATACCAGCACGATAAAAGATAGTCCCTGCCCTCAAAAGCTTACATCCTAATGGGGAAAGACAACACAGAAAAGTAGACAGAAAGGGAGAAGAAGGAGGTACCCTGGTGGAGGTGTGATAGAGAAAATCTGAAAAGGAATTAGGACTTCCTTTAAAATGGAACTTCTGGGAGGAACCAGCCGATCAGAAAAAGGTGACTCAGGACAGACTATTCAGCACTGGAAGGGAGTTCAGAGACTATCTAATCCAACCTGGAAAATGATCTTTTCTACTCCCTCCCTAGTCGTTGAGTATTTGTTGAAAATTCCCAGTAAAAAGAAATCTTTTCCTTTCCTTGCCATTCCATTCCAATTTGGGTTGGTTCTAATTGCTCATAAGTTTTGTTTTTGTTTTTTGCCATTAGCCTAGATCTCTGTATGAAACTTGGAAGCATTGCTCCTAGTGTGCTTTCTGGCATCAAGGAGAACAACTGTAATTCCTTTTTTCACATGACAGCCCTTCAAATACTTGAAGACAGCTATTATGTTGCCCCCTGAGTCTTCTCTTCTCTAGCCTAAAAATCCCCAGAGCCATCAACTGATCTTCATGTGGCATGATTTCAAGGCCCTTCACCATCCTGGTTGCTCTTCTCTGTACTCTTTAGTCCTTACTAAAATGTGGCGCCAGCAATATTCTCTGACTTCATTAGTAAAACCCTTAGAGATATAGTATTTAAGAAATGAAATTGCTGAATCCCAATGTATTCTGAAATGTACCCAGAGCCAAGATCTCTCAAATAACATTCTTACCACAGTCATATGACCAGAAGAATGAGATGCAGAGAGGGAGAAATGTGTTTCTCTTTTGCTTACTAGTACTTTGATTTGTATGAATTCTTCCCTCTTCATTGTGAGAAATGCACCTCAAAGACTCTCCCAGACCACTGTTGACAGACATCCATTTTGTAACTGGTGAATGTACTCATACTGGGCTGCATAATAACTGTGGACATTTTGCTCTAGTGATACTTACCAGCTCCAGAGGAAAGGGAAGTGAAGCTGGTTTTCTTTAACTTGTGGTTTGAATACTTTAGATGCTTACTTCCCACCCCCACCCCCGCCCCCACCAGAGTATTCAGCATAGAGACTTTACTATTGGAAGGATGCATGATTTCATCCATGTGACCATTCCCTCTACCACCACCAAATCACAATATCAATGATCTTCTTCTCTTCCCCACTCTAACTGATGACTTAGAAAGCTTAATGAGTTGCTGAAGCCAGAAAGATTAATCACATGTCTGGCAAGGTAATGTCATCCTAAATTTAACTGTCGCCAGGCCCTGGGGCTACAGCCATCAATTGGCCACCAGGCTTTACATGAAGCCTTCTCAATTTAATGGCACTTGTTCTCTAATGGCGTGATGTTCAGCAGACAGCTAGGTGGTGCAGTGGGTAGAACATTGAACCTGGAGTCAACAAAATCCAAGTCCAAATGTTGTCTCAGACACTTACTAGCTATGTGGCCATGAGCAAGTTTCCTCACCAGGATCTGTCTCAGTTTCTTCATCTATAAAATAGCAATAATAATAGCACCTCCCAGGGTTGTTGTGAGGACAAAATGAGCTCATATGTATACGATTCTATATAAATGATACTTATTATTAACAATTATTAATAATAACAATTATTATTATGAGCCCAGGCCAACGTCAATGCCCTAAGGTATCAGAGTAGGATTTTAGTGGAGCTATAACATACCTCAGTGGTCCGATTAGCTTGTCAAATGCCTCAAAGGTGTAGGACAGTGTCATGTCAGTTATAAATAGTCTCAGCTATAACTATATATATGCAATTACATTATATATATATATATATATATATGTACATATATATGTACACATGTACCATAATACAGATGGGTAAAAGTGATCTTCCCTAAAATTTTTATAATTTATTAACATAATTAAAACTGAAATTTTGCTTTGATCAATCAACAAACATTTATTAAACACCTACTAGATTTTAGGCATTGTACTAAATGCTTAGGTTTACAAAAAGAAGCAAAAGGCAGTCCTTGCTCTCAAGGAGTTTATAATCTAATTAGGGACACAACACACAGACAGTAAACTATATGCAGAATAAATAAAGAAACATTTTAAAGAGAGACAGCACTGGAATTAAGATGGTTTGGAGGAGACTGAAAATATCATTGTGAAGGTCAAATAATGTGATATCTAGGTCTACATTTACATCTAGATCTAGATATGTGTACGTATAGCTTCCTAACCTTAAAGAGCTACCAGCTGGTACTACTGCTATTATTAATTCAAAAGGATGATCCATAAAAAAAACCTTACTTTTTGGACTGGAGCACCATTAGCATCCTATCCTTCTATGCTTTAATTTAAAAAAAATCTATATTGATAGATTTTATTTTACTTTCTTCGAATCTCATACGCATTCAAATATATGAACAAGGACCAAGAAAATTACAAGAAAGATCACAAAACAAGATCAAAACCCAATGTAATAAGCAAATTAGGAAACAAAGACAAAGTAAAAAAATAATCCAAGACAATTAAGGAAAATGGAGCAAAAAAAAAAGGTGGTTGTTAATCTTTGTAGATATACCTGTTATCTTTCTGTTCTTAAAAACTAAGCTTGTTTACCATATCAGTATCACTGTTATAGAAATGCTAGTACTTAACCTGCTTCCAAGTTGGCTCATTTATTTTTTATAGTTGATGATGAGAATAATTATTTTTCTATATACTAGAGAAATTAAAACCTAGCTTCATAACCCCTAGTTTTATCACAGTGAAACATCTAGCTCCTCTTTGACTTCTTTGACCCCCATTCATTGTAGCTTTTCATTCTCTTAGTTTTTAGTTTACTAGTCACCATAAATATTTGGAAGTTCATGCTTACAGGCAACCAGAGTGGCAGATAGTTGAACTTAGACTTCTTATTCTTCATCTTTCTATGTTATTAAATATTCACAAGGAGTATGATGGGCACAGGATGGTACAGTTGAAAATAGGCTGGGTTTGGAAAGAGGAGATGGGTTCAAATCCCATCCCAGATATTTACTGGCTATCTAGTCATTAGTCATATTGTTAAGATTCTGCATGAGAAAAAACACATCATTCCCTAAGATGTTAGAAGTCAAAGAATATGAACAGGAAGTTTTCAAGTGAAGAAATGCAAACTATCAATTATGATAAGAAAAAAAATTCACCAAATCACTAATAAGAGAACTACCAATCAGAACAGCTCTGAGGTTCCACGTTATACCTGTCATTTTGGTAAAGAGGGGAAAAAAAGAGTAATATAGCTCCTTTTAGAGGGCCTCTGGG
Organism: Pseudochirops corinnae; assembly: GCA_028646515.1. Classification (NCBI taxonomy): domain Eukaryota; kingdom Metazoa; phylum Chordata; class Mammalia; order Diprotodontia; family Pseudocheiridae; genus Pseudochirops; species Pseudochirops corinnae. The sequence continues at coordinate 85,041,760 of CM053585.1, forward strand.
AGGACAGGTACAACCAAGCACGGCTGATGAAACTGAGAAATAGTCTCACCATTTGGAAAAGCAATTTGGAACTATAACTAAACAGTTACTAAATACATACTATACTGACCTATTAATATCATTATTAGACGTGACCTAAAAGGTCAAAGATAGAGAGAGACCCCATATGTATGAAAATATTCATAATAGCATTTTGTTTTAGAAAATAACTGAAAATAAAGTTGGTACCCATCAGTTGGACATTAGTCTGGATGAACTGGGGTCTAGTTATGTGAATGTAATGGAATATTATGCTATAAGAAATAGCAGACATGACGGATTCACAGAAACCAGAGAAGACTTACATGAACTGATGCAGAGTATGACGAGCAAAAGCAGAACAATTAATACAAATATCACAATAACGTAAAGGATAGCAAAATACCAGTATTTGTTAATAACGAGGTTGGCAATAACTCCCTGGTTTTAGCTGAGTGTTGAATAAGCCAGATTGCAAAGTATCGAAGGACAGGAATCAGAGACAACCAATATCAACAGTGTTTTCTAGGCATTTGACTGTGATAGGAAGGAGAGAAGGAGATGATAGTTTGAGGAAGAGAATAGGGATAAATGAGGGCATTTTTTTGGAGGGGGGGAAGGCAGAGCAATTGGGGTTTAGTGACTTGCCCAAGGTCACACAGCTAGTAAGTGTTAAGTATCTGAGGTCAGGTTTGAACTCAGCTCTTCCTGACTCCAGGGCTGGTGCTCTATTCACTGCACCACCTGGCCGCCCCATAAATGAGGGCATTTTAAAGTTGGACATAACGTTGGACTTGTTTGTTGTTAGCAGGGAAGGAGTCAGTAGATGGGGAAAGATTGAATCTTAGAGAGTGAGGATGATTGTTGGTTCATTCTGCTAGAGAAAATGGGTAGGAAGGAGATCAAAAATAATATCTTGGTAGGATCCAGAGAGTTCCATAGACATCACTTTCAAGGTCAGCTACACATCATGGTGAGACAATAGTGACAAATCACATGTAGTAAATACTGGGTAGAAGTGTTTGTGGGTGGGGTTGGGGGTAGGGTGGGAGTCTTACCAAGGAGAAGAGTTACTTCTTTATCAGAGATTGGATTAAAGGAGGCAATAACTGGGAATGATAACAAGGGTTTTGAGACGCGAAGAAGGGAAGATAGAGTTTAATACCATGGCCTGTAAAATATGAGGCAGG
>CM053585.1:85043067-85061372 GCA_028646515.1 Pseudochirops corinnae
TGAGGCAGGATCCTCTGTTGAATGAATGAAGCATTTATTAAGCATTTACTGTATGCAAAGCACTGCAACTTTTTCCTAAATGTTAAGAATTGGGGGAGAGGTGCTGTAGAAAGCTTGAAGAGAGGAGGTTTGGCAGCGTTACCTCGTGGAATGCAATGATTTGTCAATCAGGGAAAGGTGACAGAACTTTGTTGTGGCAGTGAAAGCCCAGTTGAGATTAAATTCGTTGCTTGGTCCTGTTTCAGTAGTGTCAGACTCTTTGTGACCCTTTTGGGTTTTTCTTGGTAAAGATACTGGAGTGATTTGCCATTTCTTTCTCCAGCTCATTTTACAGATGAGGAAATCGAACCAAACAGAGTTAAGTGATTTGCCCAGGGTCACACAACTAATAAATATCTGAGTTCAGATTTGAATTTAGGTCTTCCTGATTCTAAGTCTAGCTACCTTGAGATTATATAGCCTACATATAATGGACCTAGTTAGGACTATTACATGATTTTTTCTATTCCTGATCAGCAGCATGTGAGTAGGAATGAGAGAGGTAGAAAGAGTGATCAAGTCTATGTGGAAGGTGCAGAGTTTGGAACATACAGTGTGCAGTGTCAGAAGACCAAAAGTGCCCAGCCCCTATTTGTAGGGGTGGGTAGATTTTTCTTAGAATTCTGTTTTCTTTATAGATGTACTGCTTATACTCTGTGGATTAATAGCCATCAGAATCAATAAGGTCTAAATGATGTAAGTGATTTTTAACATTCTTTCATTTAACAGATTTCTAGTGTGAACTATACTTAATGATCAGCCTAAAATGGAAATAGATATTTATTGCAGGGCTCTGAGTTATGAGTTCATTTTGTAATTGAGTTGGGACAAAGATATGATTACAGTGTGTTCATTATATGCACTATGGCTTAAATAATGCCTTCAAATGCATGCATGTAGATGAAACTGCATCTGTGAGTCAGAGGAAAAATTCTCTCTTTTGTTATTCCATAGTAATGGGAAAATAGGTTCAAGATTGATTTTGGCAGCTCATAAAAGTAGAGAGTTACAATATTGCATTGTATTCTAAAAATTAGAGGGCACGGAGTGACTTAAATACCAGTAGCCAGCATTTCAGTCCTAGATTTCTTGGTCTTCGAAGAGGTTGGTGTTAGGAAAAGTCCAATGGAAATTTATATTCCCATTATAGCTGGTTGTAATATCCCCATACCTAACGTCTCTTGCCTAGGCTCCTTAGTTATTTATTCTCTGTTTCTTCTGAATCAACATCTCTGCCATTAGTCCTAGAAGGAGAGACATCTAAATCCTTTTAAAAATATTCTTTCCTGCCTCCGATTTTCCTCTTGTCACCTATAGAGCATAAACCTCGCCAAGTCCCTAAACTTTCTTCTATTTGGTTCCCCAAATGTCTATATGCTGACTTTCAGGTTCTTTCAACTTAAGGAAAATTTGGATAATGGAACAATACCATAATAATACTAGTAAGACATATGTCTATCTCAGGGGCTAGCGAGGCACTGATTGGTTGAGGAATAGGGAGTGGAAGCCTTCAAAATATGTCTTTTACTGGTTCTTGAAATTCACCCCAAGTTCATTGCTTTGTAGTTGCTTATCTCTTCAAAAAGCCCGGGGCTTCAATTTTGTCCCCACCTCCAGTTCCTGAGAAATAGTTACATTTTTGGCTGTAAAGAAGTCTTTCACAGAAAGGGATTGATGAGGGAGAAGTATAAAAGATGTCCATTGTACAAACATGAACAGGTATGCACTGAGTAGTTTTATTCATACACAGAAAAGGGACTGCTAAGCAGTAAAGAATGGTAGTATGATTAGGATCAGTTAAAGGGCTAATATTTGAGCATCATTGAGATATTTTCAGGTTCTGCTAATTAACTAATTTACATTTTACAACTACTGAGTACAGATGGATCAACATCTATGGTGCTTTCTTTCATTTCAGTGGTCTCTGTTAGTGGGCAACTCACCCTCACCTGATCTGTCTTCATTGCTCTTGCTAATTGAACTGGTATAGTATTCACCATGTTGTCGCTCAAGTGCACAGCAAAGGGAATATGCCAGTTGCCTTTTAGAGATCAAAGAAGGGTTCCTGACAAGTGAAAGAGTGTACAAATGGGAGTTGCTCAAGTCTAAAACAAAGGTTTGCCTGGAAGGCCGTGAACTCTCAGTTTGCAATTAGCTAAGGGGAAAGATAGCCCCTACCCCATTCTCTATATTCTTATACTTCAATACCTGAGGGATGGAGATCACTCATTTTCCACACCTGTGAATTTGGCTCATCAGTCTTAAAGAATTATCATGGCTGACAGGAAGTCAAACAAAGGATATCTGTGTCTGTTAGGAAGTGAAGAGGAGGAAGAAGAAAAGTAGTAGGAAAAGACCCTCCATCACTCATTCCCAAGGTGGCAGTACATATACTCCAATGCTTTAGGGATCCATGGTTTTGCGAGTGTGAACAACCTCCTTACAACTAAGTAGACTGTTTCTAAGATGATGTGAGTGATTATTCCCACTGCAGTCATTTTGGTGGTGAGCACCTCTGCCTCTAGCCCTTAGTCAAGGCCTGCTTAGCCTGGTAATACCTACTAGAACCTGTGCTCCTTTCTCATGGTTTTCAGTGTTACCTCTACACTATGATGAAACATAATAAGAATCTTAAGTCTTAAATTAAGTGTTTATTTAACTTCTGTTTGCCTCAGTTTCCCCAACTGTAAGGTAGGAGTAATAATATCACCTACCTCTCAGGGTTGTTGTGAGGATCAAATGAGATCATATTTGTATAATACTTAGCACATTACCTGTCACTTAGTAGATGTTATATCAGTGTTAACTTCTTGTCCTTATTCTTGTTTTTTCTTATTTTTCTTTCTTCTTTTTCATCATCATCATTATTAATTCAGTGGAACATAGCATAGTAAAAATCAGCTATTGGCACATCCATGTTAATTCAGCAGGTATAAAAAGGCTATTGCAAAAAAGATTTAGTGACATAACACTTTAGAGCCAGAAAGAATGTTAGATAACATCTAGACAGACTCATAGTTTATGAAAGTTGAGGTTAAGCACCTTGCCTAAGGTTGCAGAGAGATTTGGCAGTTGAACTGGAACCATAAACCAGGTTTCTTGAATTCAAAAAGAGACATTACTTTTGAGCTGAAATAATCTTCAGACCCATTAATTAGGGCAGGCAAAAAAAAAATGTGTGAGGAAAGATCCTATTGGTTGTTGTTCATAGGGACATAGATTTAAAGCTGAATAAGATGGTAGAGATTACGTAGACGTAGTCTGGTTCTCTCATTTTGGGGTAGTTAAAATTAATCCTGGAGAGAAATGACTTGCCCAAGGTCACCAAGGAACTAAGTAGCTGAGCTTAGATTCAAACCCTCATTCTCTGTTTTATTTGATCTCATTTGATCCTCACAATAATGCCATGAAGTAAGCACTATTATTACCCCCATTTTGTAGTTGAGGAAGATAAGACAGAGTTTGTGACAACCAGAATTGGTTAGTAAGTGTCTGAGGTTAGATTTGAGTTCATGTTTTCAAACATCTTTAGGTCTAGCACTCAATCCACTGGCCCATGTAGGTGAGATCATACTTCTAAGATGCTTAGCACAGTATCTGACATATAGTAGAAGTTTTAAAAACACTTATTTCCTTCCCTCTGATTATAAATCCAACTCTCCTATACTACTCTTGTTAATGTTAGTAACAATACAGTTTTCTCTTTGATTCTCATTTTCCACCCTTCTCCTTGTAATGAGTGGTACTAACTTCAAATTTAGTTATAAGTAGAACTTAACTCATTTCTTCCCCACCTCCCACCAGCCTTTTCTGTTCTGTGGCATAATTATACATCTGGAAGTGCACCATAAAATTGATTTTCTTTCATTAGTTGGGAAAGGATGGGTGAGGGGGAGTGGAAAAACCATGTCTATTGATAAAAAATGGATGACTGTTATTGCTTGATGGACAGAGAAGAAAAAGGAAAGAGATGGAAATATTACCTTAGTATCTTTGTGGTCCTTTTTCAAAGAATCCTTGGGTGAGGATACACTGTTCCAACTTTCTCTAGCATTTCCTACCTAAAACTGAGAATGCATTTCCTGCTGAATTGGATAAATCTGGATTTCCACAACCTTTAGGGGATATTCTTAGGTTCCTAGAGGCAAAATCTGTACTAAACAACTGTTTAAGATTCCTGATACATCTCAGGACTTGATGATCTAGATGATGCAGAGCAGAAACTAAAAACTTAGATGTTTGATGTAGGGAGACGACAGGACTAGCAAAAATTGTATAGAATTCCAAAATTTTCATGTTCTAGTTACTCCATTTTCAGATCTATGTGGTTAAAATAGCATAGCAAATGCCTTAATTCCAAGGATATTGTAGCACCAGTTATACATAGTTTATATAGGGAGAAATCTTCTGAGTTTTGAGTCTCTTTGAGAGCAAAACTTCAGTTTTCACAAGGAACAAAAGATGTTATGAAGTAGCTAAATGTCATTCTTATATGACTTACTAAAAATGTCCTGGAATCTGGTACTAGGATTTTATACCTTTATTTATTAAAACAAGCAAATAAACAAACTTAAAGAATTCATAGCAAAGCTACATAAAAATTTTTGTTTCTCTTGAAATCCACCCTAACGTGGTAAGTACATCAATATGATGAATTTATTCTATATAGCTCCTTTGTATAGCAGAGGTGGACAGCAATCTACCAAGTATTTCAACATGCGATTAGGAATTTCAGGGCTGTGTCCAACTCAATTTGTCTCTTCCCCTGGATTTTAGTACAAAGGTATCATGTAGGAATATTAACTGTGGAGCCAGGGAGAGCCTGGATGTGATGAGTTTCCAGATGATCCTATTAATAACTATAACTCACATTCTTATGTGACTCGCAGGTCCATAAAGCACTTTGCTCATGATGGTCCTGAAAGGTGGTTTGTACTAGTGCTATTTTTCCCAAGAACGTTCTGTGCCACCAAAAGTCTTACTCATTCTGTTACAGAAAAACAAACGAAGCAATATCTGAAGGAAATAACCTCCCCCCCTCCCTCCCCCCCCCCCGCAAATGCACTGGAAAAATAACAGAGAGGAGAGCCAGAATTAGAGGAAGAGCTTGGTTAAAGGAAGGATATTGAGAAACAGGTGTAATGGAAGAGCTATAGATTACAAATCTAAACACAGTTTCTAGTCCTGTCTCTACTGCTTATACTGAAGTGACTGGCCAAATTTATCTCTATAAGCCTCATGTTTTTTTCTTCTGAAAAGATTTGAGGGTAACAATATCTGCCCTTCCTCTCTTACAGGGTTGTTGTGAAAATCAAATAAGATAATATATATGAAGAGTTATATAAATGTAAGGCATCATGATTATTATTATTATCCTCAGGGAAAATGCATAATTTCAAACTGTGACTAATTGAATTAGGCATCTGACTTGTTAATGAGCCTGCTTGTGAAGCTACTGATAAATACATGAGGCCTTTCCTGATCCCCCTGGTTGTTAATGTTTTCTCCTTCTTGAAACCGTTTATCATTGTTTTATCTGTGGCCATATTGTTTCCTTCCAGTAGAATGTAAGTTTTTTGTGGGCACAGATTGGGTTTTCTCTTTTTGTCTTTGGATCTCCTGTACCTTGTATAGGATTGTTGTTGTTTGTCCTTTATTTTTGAAGAGGACCAGTGACATCAAGAGGTGATGTCTTGACTTGTGCATGAATTGATTTAAGTGGGGCAGAGTTGCACAAAGTTGTCAGTCTTACTCTGTCTTCTAGAGTCACTGAAGTCTAGTTGGCAAGACAACTGGTGATGGCTTGGGATATGGTAGATGACCTTGGCATTACAGATGTCTGAACTTGTTGACCAAGCTCTAAGTGCTCCATAGCACTTGTGTCAGCTGCCTTCGTGGCTATTGGAACACATTGTTCTCTTCTATCCGTTCATCTGTTCTGCTGGTGCTGAGGCAATGTAGTGGGGAGGGAGGAGGAGGAATTCCTTATTCTTGGGGTAGACATCCCCTAACTCATTGATCAGTTTGAGGCCTATTGGTTATCCTCAACATGATTTAGCCCACCTGCCCAGATGGTTTTACTGAGATGTGGCCTCTGCACATACCATAGCTTCTTGGATCCACACTTTAGAGTTGGGTGAGAGGTGGACACCAAAGGTGAATGAGTAGCTCTGAAAAGGGCTTGGCAGCCCTCACAACAGAAGTGTTAGGTCCTCTCTGAATAGCTTGTACATAGGGCAGGCACTTATAAGTGGTTATTGGACAGAATTGAATTATATCCAGACTTTGAGAACTTGTAATTCCACCTCAGTTTTTGGGACAGCTTTATCAAGCCTTTTGGTTTCAGACTCCTCCTTTACATTTCTAAAAATTATTGAAGCCCCCAAAATGCTTTCATTTATGTGATATATCTAATTATATGCATACACACACACACACACACACACACATATATATATGTTTAACATTTTAGTAATTAAAACTTTTTCTTCTTATGCAAATAGTTTTCACTTTATACACCCCCTGAAAGAGTCTTAAAGACCCTCGAGGGGCGGGGCCCTGAATTACACTTTGAGAACTGCTGCTCATATGTGCTGCAAAAGGCTACTCACTCTCTTTATGACAGATCAGAACTAAGATTGTCATCAGAACTTAAATTGTCGTGTTATCCTTCCTCTTAAAAGGGTCATTGCTCTACACCTTTCATTATGTGTCCAAATGATCACATTATTAACTAGAGGCACTGAGGGGTGGGTATGAGAACTAGTGGTACAAATATATATAGATGGTATTTCCCAATGGTCTGTTGGACAGAGTCCATTCCAATGTATTGCTAAATTTCAAGCCACATTAGCAGGAAAGCCCCTGTTCAGTCTGTGAAGGAAGAATGTGTATATGGGGTGGGGGGAGGGTTCGTGGTCAATTTCTATTTCTCTCTCTCCTCTTGACATTTTTTATTTTGATATTGAAGAACTATATTTGAAACTGAGAATAGTCACAGAAAATTAGTCATAATGATTTTGTGCACTGGCAATTATATAAGATAGCTCATTTAAAAACAGATCTACTTGTGTTTATGACAAAGTGACTTTTTGTTTGGCCACTTTGCATAGCATTGTAGAAAAGGAGGCCTTTGACTAGTAATATATACTGATAAATGTAGTTAAGATAAGAAAATTCTTAAATGGTGACTTTGTTAGATATTAAAATGTTAAGGTACACTAGTACATCATTAGTGAAAAAAATATTACTAACTAAGCCACTCCTAGGTTCAGTGTTGCTATATGAGGAAAATAATTCTCCTAACAGGCTGGGTTTTGTATCAGTGCATTAGTTTTATGAGAGACCATATAAAAAAAATAGAAATAACAAGAAATGGAATCACACAATAAAACACTATTTGCACCCATGCACAACAGGGTTATAATCCATACATCCAGGGAGGTTCTTTTTCAAATCTAATCTAATCCCTCTTCAATTCCTTTGACTGCTTAGAATAGCAAGAAAACAGTCATTTCTGAACTCAGTCTCGGGGGTGTATGGTTAGAGCACAGCACTGGCTCTCTCTTTTCTGAGACACCATTACTGTTTGAGGACTAGCTAGATGCTTCTGAATCATCTCTGGAGTCACAGAAGTCCAAAGGAAACACTAGAGCTCAGGCACAGTGTGGCATTAAAGAAAAAATATTAACTCTGGGGTCAGAAGTCCTGGGTTTAAATCTTGCCTCACACCTTGGGCAAGTATTGTTTACTTTGGGGAAATGATTTCACTTTTTGAACTTCTATTTCATCATCCCTTAAATGACAGAGGTTGGACTAGGGGGCCTCTGACACCCTCATCAACTCTAGATCTATGGTCCTATGAACCAATAGTCTTTGTGTGTTCAGTATTTTAGGCACGAATAAGAGAAATAGTCTCAGCCATTAAATAATTGAGGTTACATTGGGTACTACCCTACTTTATTGGTAAAAAGATATAACATTTTTTTTTCACTATATACTTGCCAGGCATCATAAACAATCAGTCACCTTTATCATTGGAATACTTTTAGAATTCAGTCTTAGTAACATCCATGGGCTAATTACATTTTGAAAATTCAAGTTGTAAATTCCTTCTATTATAAATTATCAACTAGAATTTGTTGGATTGTATTTTTTTAAAGTTTTTTGTGGGACTTTTGTTTGTGAGTTTATAAAACTGGACATTCTCTCACTGAAGTGTCAAAACTGTTATAGACAAATAGATCCCCAATAAAGGAGTGAAAAGTAGGATATTTCTTTCTAACATATGCAGTAGAAATATAGAGTGTCCCAAAAGTCTTAGTGCAGTTTTTAGCTTTAATAACTTAAATCTTTACTAAGACTTTTGGGACAACCTGTATAATACTTTCAAAGAGTGAAGTAACCTAGAAAGAGATGATGTAGATTTTTATTATCCTTTGGGTTCATGTAGTAGAAAAGACTTATATTTGCATATAATTCTCTAGTTCCTGAACTGGGAGGATACTCATAAATGTGGACGTAGCAGATCTCTCCTTTTCAACTCTGTTAACTCAAAAACTGTCACATGCATGAAATACCAGTGGCCATGCTGTTTCTCTCTGTGCCCTCATGGTCCAAAGAATCAATCTTTTGAATCCATTGGAGCTTACACATACATTTAGAATAGTATATGTAGTAGTCTCATTTTACAGATAGAAAATTTGAACAGGGCTTAGTGAAATGTTTTACCTGTAACTGTGGAAATGAAGTACATAATTAGAAAAGAAAAATCTTGATTTTTTTTTTTTTTTGTAGAGAATTTTGCTTTGAGAATTTTCTTCCACTAGACTACAACCTCTAAGACTTAGTAGACAAGTGCTAGGGAGATGAGTCATGTGACTTGTCCAATGGCATACAGCTAGTAAGTACTCAAAGCCAGATTTGAATGTAGATTTTCCCAACTTCAAGCTGGCATTATATCCATTAGGCCCTATTACCTCTATGTTTGTTTGATATGTTGAAAAAAAAAAAAGAGTATGGAAAGGTTACCTTCAATTTCTCATGTCTTCCTTTGAATTTTCTTTTGCAAAAGATCTAATTTTGGGAGCAATTAGGTGGTGCAGTGAATAGAGCACTGGCCCTGGAGTCAGGAGGACCTGGGTTCAAATGTGACCTCAGACACTAAACACAAAACTAGCTGTGTGACCTTGGGCAAGTCATTTTACTCCAATTGCCCTGCCTTCCCCCCCTCCAAAAAAAAAGGAAGCTACTTTTTAAGCAGCTTCACTTACTTTCTAATATAATTGTTAATGATGAATTAGTGAGAAATTTGGCTTGTAAAATGGTTCTGGGCTATCCTTTCTTCAAATAAAAGGAAGCAGTGCCTTTACTTTCTTGAGAGGCTAGAGGTACAAATCTGAATACAGAAAAGAAGATGCCATCTTGTGTCTTGAAATATTATGTTTCAAGCATTGGCTTTGGAATCTGCAGTGGTAGTCCTGAATGTGAATATTAAGATGATTATTTTACTCTCTGTACTTATCAAATGATAAAAACCATGGCACTCATTTCATGGAGATGTGTTTGTTTAACTACTGGAGGTTATCCCAGTGGCAAGTTCATCCTTATTTGATAATAATGAAACATAAGTTTTATGTGTTTGCTTGAGCAAGATTGCCATCTGGTAAATAATATGTTTTGTGAGTGTTTATAACAATCATGGTTTAAGCCAAAATTGACTTATCATGATTGCTGCAAATAACACTTGAGTGTCCTAACTTGGTTTGATTTTTTTTCTTTGTTGAATTGAGAAAATGTATTTTAAGAAGCTTCCTGTATTTATTTTTTTAAGTATTTGGTGGATTTTATAGCTTGAGTTTTCAAAAGCAATAATTACAGCTGATTACTGTCTCCATACAGTACTTCTGCACTAAAGTAGAAAAAAGGTTGTTTATATAGCATCATAAGCATTGTGTATATATACATATACATATATGAGTGTATCTGTCTATACACTTGCATGTTTATGTACACATATGTGCATATACATACACACATATGTACATATATTCCATTTTTTTCCTTGAACTGGTTGAAGTATATTTCTTTATGATGTAGAGGTCCCAAAACTATTCCATTTTGCTAAAAATGCTGCTATGTAAATGAATGACATCTAATCAATTGTTAAGGAGAGTACAGGTCAAATTATTTTTGACTAGAGCAAGCATTCATAACCTTTGTTGTGTCATGGACCTCACTGGCAGTCTGATTAAATCTATACATCCCTTCCCAGAATAATTTTTTCAAATTCATAATTGAACAAAAGGCTAAATTTCAGTTGGAGGTTAGTGAAAATAAAGTTGTCATATTTCCCATCCAAGTTCATGGATCCCCCAAAAAGAGTCAACTGCACTTGAAGTTAAAAAGCTTTGGACAAGAGCAATAGCATCAGGCACAGCTGTGAAAATGTTCTATCATTCTTCATAAAAAAATAAACTTTACTTAGAAAAAATATTCTTTTTCTCCGTCAAGCTATGGAAAGCTTGAGAAGTAGCGTGTCACAATGGACAGAGTACAGGTCTCAGGATGAGAAAGGCCTGGGTTCAAGTTGTGTCTTGGACACAGGTGTGTTTTGTGACCCTGGACCAGTTCTTAACCTTTCAGTGATACAGTCAGTTCCCAACTGTGCTCTCCTCACCAAGGATTATGTATCATACTGAGTGGGCACAGTGATGATGAGGTGGAGGAGAAGGAGGGGGATGGTGCTGGTGCTGCTGGCAATCATACATTAAATTTATGCTGTGCTTAAGATCAGCAAAGTATCATTTATTTATGTGTGTGCATATATATATATAAAATGTATACACATCTTTGATCTTTCCAACAATCCTGAGGTTGGGGTACAGCTGTTATTTATCTTTCTTTTACGAATGAAGAAAACTAGACAGAGAAGAATAAGAGTCATAGCAGCAAATTGAAAATGCACTGGCTCTGGAATGAGAGGAATTTGGCTCAGATCCAATCTATGATGATTGCTACCTGTGTGACCTTAGGCAAGTCACTTAAGATTCTATTGGTCACAGTTTTCTTCTTCTGTAAAAATGAGGAGGTTATACTAGATGATTTGTAAGATTCTTTCACTATTTGATCAAATGACTTATTCAGAATCACAAAGCTAGTTAATGTTTTAAAATGACTACAAATTCAGTTCTTCTTTACTTCAAGTCTAATTCTCTATGTACTAATACTGCCCCCATCCCAATACAAGACATAAACAAGTCATGTAAATAAAAGATAATTTGAGGAGAGGAATTGGGAAATGCTTCATGTAAGATATTTCTTGAACTGAGCCTTTCAGGAAGCTAAAGATTGCAAGAGCTGGAAGTGAGGATAGAGTACATTCTAGGGATGGGAGACCACTTGTACAAAGGTATGGAAGTAGAAAATTGTATACTGAGTTTGCGAATATCAAATAGGCTAATGTGACTGGAATATAGTATGGAAATCAGGGAAATGTGAACTAAATTTGAAAGAGAAGGGGCTCCCATGTTGTAAGGGCTTTAAATGATAAAATATGAGGTTCTGATTTAATTTCTACAAGCAATAGGAACCACTAGAGATATTTGAGCAGATGAGTGGCATGGGAAGACTTATCCTTAAGTGAGATTTGATAATTGCATGGAAAATGACGTAGTCAGGAAGAGAGATGGTAACCAAGACCAATTAGGAGTATCTTTCTAAGGCCAAGAGTGGATGAGTCTGAACTAGGGTGATGCCCATGGAAATGGAAAGTAAGATACAGATATGAGAGATGTCATAGAAGTAAAAACAAGAAGACATGATTGACTTGCCATGTAAATGACTTATCAATTAGTGACTTATCATATAAGTCATTTAACACTAAGACATGGTAATATGGTAAATAAGAAGGAGTTAAGTATGATTCTGAAGTGGTAAACCAGGGTAATAGGAAAGATGATAATGCCCTTAACATAAATAAAAAAGTTTTGAGGAGGGGGAGGGAAAAGGACAAAGGGGGAAATATTAAAAGATTCATTTTGGACAAGCTTAGTTTCATATTTTGGGGGACAGAAGCATAGAGTTGGAGATGCCTAGTACCTAGTTGGAGAAGCCCAGTAGGTAATTGGTGTTGGGATTGTGGGACTGCAGTTGTTATAATTTATGTTAGGGTATTTCAATTTGGAAGTTATTTTTACAAAAATCATAACTGAACCCATTGCTGAAAAGAATGTGAAAAAGGGCCTATACCAGAACTTTGGGGACACATGAGGAAAAGGGATAGGAGATGGATAATGATCCAATATTGGTGACTGAGAAGAAGCTTTCTTTCAGACTGTCATTCATTTCCCATTCTCCCTTATCCTTCTTCATCCCTCTGTCTCTCCATCTTCTCCTTCTTTTACCTTTTTTCTTCCTTGGTTTCCATTTCTTCTTGAAGCCAAGATTTTCATTTTAATTAGCATACAGTTCCAGGTTGTTTTAGTCTTGCATTTTGTTTCCCTGTTTCTACTTATTTCATTCTACCTAATACATATGTCTTCTGTTTCTTCTCTGAATTCTTCATTTTCATTGTTTCTTACAACACAATAATAGTCATTGTATTCATGTATCACAATTTGTTTAATTACTTCAAATTGATGGTTATTGTATTTATTTTCAGTTTGTTGCTACTACAAAAAAATGCTATACTATGAATGATTTGGTGATTATAAAACCTTTCTTCTTGTCTTTGACTTTTTTGAGTAATATGCTGTATTGGTAATGGAGTTTGGAGAGGCCCCTGTAATGGCTTGGTTTTTGGGTTGAGTGTTAAAACCCAGAGCTTGTGAATCCCACTTGTGGGATGGACTTGTTGACATGAAGAGAGAGGGCTGAACTGGGAGGAGCCGTGAATTGGGAGAGAGGTCCAAGCCTAGACAAGGCCAGAAGGACTTTGGGAGAGCAGTATCCAGTATCATGGAGCCTGAGTTGCTGAGAGAAAGACTGCTAAGAGCTTGTTGGAACTGCCTAGGGCTTTTGAGAACTGCCACCCAGAGCTACCAAGAACTGAGGAGGCATGGCTGTGATGCCGGTATTTTGTCTGTCTGTTTTGATGTTGTTTTGCCAGATTCACCTCATGGTGAAGGACAGTGCTGCTGTTGTAGAGGTCCAGGAACCTGGCTGTTGGTTCAGAAGCCCTGAAGGAGGATTTTCTTGTGGTACCTGCACAGAAATCCTGGAAGAGGGCCTTGCTGATGTTTTCAGGGGTTCTGGGACTGTTCTACAAGCAGAGAGTGACTTGATGAGGACACTGGCTATGGCTTTGTTGAGCCTTGTCTCCCCAGGAACTGAGATTGCTGAGGGCTTGCCTTGAGTGAAGATGAAAAAAGGCCCTTTCTGTGGGTATTCAATGCTGAGCTTAACCTTGTGGCAACTTAAGGGTGGATGGCCTTTTGTGTTCTCCTGCCCCTTTTGAGATTCAGGGGTGGGAAGCCTTTGAGTTTTTTTTGTGCTCTGTGATTGACCAAATGAATGTACTTTGTTTATTCTCCATTTGAGAAGAGACTTTTGACTGACTAAATGAATGTACTGTCTAGGGGTGGAGAAGTACCTGGATTGAATTGAGAACTTTATTTGCTAAAGGAACAAGTTACACTGTATTTTGACTTTTTCTGTTCTGTGAATGTTTGCTGAATAAATGAGGTTTACTGTGCTGTTAATCCGAACCTTGGAGATTGCTTTTGCTTGGCATTACATATGCCTAGTATTAGGATCTCTGGGTAAAAGGAATGGTGTATTTAATCATTTTCTTACCATAATACCAAATTACTTTCCAGAATGGTTGGACCAAATCACACACAGATACACCAATAGTATTTTTTAATTTACTGTTTTATATTACTTCTAATATCTAATATCTACATTTTTTTTCATCTTTGTTGATATTTTGGTCTTTCAGTTATTCTCTTACATTCCTTGTCACTTATTCTCATTTTCCTGTGTCTCTATTGATGCCCATCCCCTTAAGGCTGTTGTGCTAGGTGGCTTTGGCCTCCTTTTATTGAAAGATATGTAGGTTAAAAAGGCCAAATCCTTGGCATTAAGTAACCTCCACATACAGAGGAAAGAGCCTTATCTTATTTTTTGATCACATTTTATAAGACCAGATGATCCCTTCCCCCCTAACCTGGGACTCAGAGCCCTGCCCAATTCCGTAATACTCTTCCATTTTTCCCCCACTTAACTTGGAAGAATCAATGTATATTGCTTCTTATGGAGTTGTGGGGAGGAGGGAGTTCAGGAAGAGGGAATTCCATGGATACATGCACTAAATCAGACTATCAATGCTGAATGAATGACCTAAGAATTAATATTCTCTAGAATTAGCTGAAGTTTGCTTTTTTGGGTATGGAAGGATTATCTTCTTAATTTTTATAATCACTTAACATTACCCTTTACTTGGAGCATAATTTCTTTTTTTATGTTTTGAGGTTGAAAAGGTTAGTTGAAAACAACTATTCTGCCATCTTGCTGGTTATGTGATCTCTTCCTTGTTTCTTTTTCCTACTTATATTAACATGTTCGTTTAATCTGTCCTAAAACAAAACATAACAAACAAGTCCATTCCTCTGAACCTAATAACTTCAAACAGCCATCCTCATCTCTCTTCTCCTCTTCTACTGGACTTCTAGAAGTGGTTGCTGGTTCATTGCTTTTGCTTCCTCACCAATCATTAACACCACAACCTCTTGTTTTTTAGCTTTGACCCAAGTGTTCTACCATGAACATTTTGCAGAAAATGCTTTTGCTGAGGTCACTAAAGGAGGAACAGATTGCTGTAGTGAATTGAGAGCTTACCTTGAATACCCTCCCATCATTCATGAGTGTTGAAATCCTAATCATTTTTAGAGATCCAGATTGAATACCACTTTTCCAGTGAAGCCTTACCTGATCATGCTTTAAGCTAGGGGTTGCTCTCCACCCCGCTTCTCACTCTCTTCTGTTTTTAAAAAATAATAATTTTTTTTATCATTCATTTTTAAAATTTTGAGTTCCAAATTCTCTCCTTTCCTCTGGTTCCTCCCCTCCCCATTAAGAAAGCAAGAAATATAATACACATTGTACATATGAAGTCATTAAGCCAGGGGTTAACTACTTTTTGCCATGGACCCCTCCTGCATATGAACCCTTTTTCATAATAACATTTTTAAATGCATAAAATAAAACTCATAGGATTACAAAGGAAATTAAAGGTTAATGAAAATAAAGATGTACTTTTTTCTCATTCAATTTGGAAATTTGTCTGTAGGCCCCCCAAAGGATTCATATATCCCAGGTAAAGAATTCCTGTTCTTTCCCCAAGATGGAAATTAACTCTACCTCTTAAATCTCAGTATTTTGTACATTTTTAATAATGCTTTATATCATAAGTAGTTTATTTTGTAGATGTATTGTTTGCCCCATTGGACTGTAAACTCCTTAAGGGGAAGAAATACTTTTTATTTATCTTTATATTTCCCTAAGTAACTTGTCCATAGCATAACTACCACCATAACCTTAATGGACCCCTTCCAGATTGAAACAGGTTCAAATCTATTCCCCTAGGATAATCAAAGTTGACATATACTGTGTGTGTGTATATATACACATATGTACATATACACATAAACACACAGATATATGCACGTATATAAATATGTATATACTGTACATACATTGTATGTAGGAGGGAGGGAAAAGAGAGACAGAGAACACAAAGTAGGCACTTAATAAATGTTTATTGGATGAAAGCTATTGAACTATATTCAATTCCCAATCTCAATGAGTTAGCTTCACTACCAAGAACTATAGCCCTAACCCAACATCACTGTCTTGCATTTGATTATCTGATCTGGAGGGGAAATAGAGTGATTGAGAAATTCATTATGACTAATAGAAAACAACTTCATGCTTATATATTACTGATAATGGACCAGTAGTGTCATCCCCAAAATTAAAGGAACTTATCATTGTAACCTCTACAGATGCATAACATTAAAGTAATTCTTATTACCCAGATCCACATATAACTCTAAAAGAATTTGGTGAATATAACTGCAATTGCTTTGAATACCAGGAGTCTTCTCTTGTTTTTCCAGTCTGAAGAATGTGTACCTATGGCTGATCTTCCAAAAAGGAGGGTTCAGCTTGGATTTCAGGATGTATTAAATTAATATTTTTGAAGTTTTTGTATCTTGAAGTCTTCTGGTTGAATTAATAGATGATTGTCCATCATTAGTTAGTCTTTCCTCTTTTTGGCTTTTCAAAAATAGAATCAGTTCAATGAAATGATACCTAGGGAAAAAAATAGCTTGTCCCTAGCAATAGAATTTTCACATTGTTATAATCTAGAGAATGCTTGTTAGTGGTGATATCAATAATATTTTATACCTGCAGGAAACTACACATTCTGCAAAGAGATTTTGCATACATTATTGTTATATTTGTTATCATTGAGCTCTCCATTCCACCAAATGACTGATGTTCCCTGTGCAGGGAAAAAAAGAAAGGTATATAGCCACAGCAAAACGAAAAATGTCATCTTGATCTGAAAATGCTTCAATTTTCCATGGAAATAAGAAAACAGCTTTGTAAAAAAATGTCAGGCAGAATATTCAAGAGTGGATTCATCAATAGGTAGTCATACAAAATTAATCCCTAATTTTTTGTTACAGTTGGGTACATTGCAGGCAACCAATGAACATAGGATGAAAAATTAGGACAGAGGACACATATACAGATTCATCCCCCCTTTGTCCAATAGATGCAATTTGCAAAAATTGTGTGTACACTGAGTTTTTGCAAACTGAACCATATTTTAAATGTACTGGGGGAATTTTTAATGGAAGCATCCTATAGTCCCCAAATATCCTTTCACAAGTTAAAAAAAAAAATGTGACATAGCCAGCTAATTCTAATTAATGTTTTGTTAATTTTCTTTTTTTTCCCTTCTATCATCCCCCCTCTTATCACCTTGCCCCCTACTTTCCTATAGGGTAATAGTGTATGTTATTCCCTCATTAAGTATATGTTATTCCCTCATTAAGCCAAATTCAATGAGAGTAAGGTTGACCCATTCCCTTTCACTTTCCTGCTCTTCCCCTCCATTGTAATAGTTTTCTCTTGCTTCTTTTGTATGAGATAATTTATCCTATTCTATCTGTCCTTTTTTCCTTCTCTCATTATATTCCTCTCTCACCTCTTAATTTTATTTTTTAGATATCATTCCTTCCTATTCAACTGATCCTGTGCCCTCTGTATATGTATACATATATATGTATATGTACACACATATACACACACTCACATATGCCCTCTTATACATATATATATGTATGTATACAAATATATATATACATATATATTACCTTCAACTATCTTCATACTGAAAAAGTCTCATGAGTTACAAATATCATCTTTCCATGTAGGAATGTAAATAGTTCAACTTAAGTAAGTTCCTTATGATTTCTTTTTCCTCTTTACCTTCTCGTGCTTCTTGTATTTGAAAGTCAAATTTTCTGTTCAGCTCTGGTGTTTTCATCAAGAATATTTGAAAGTCCTCTATTTCATTGAATGACCATATTTTCTCCTGAAATGTTATACTCAGTTTTGCTGGGTAGGTGATTCTTGGTTTTAATCCTAGCTGCTTTGACCTCTAGAATATCATATTCCAAGTCCTTCAATCCCTTAGTGTAGAAGCTGCTAGATCTTGTGTTATTCTAATTGTATTTCCACAATACTCAAATTGTTTCTTCCTAGCAGCTTGTAATATTTTCTAATTGACCTCAGAGCTCTGGAATTTGGCTATGATATTCCTAGGAGTTTTCTTTTTGGGATCTTTTTCAAGAGACGATTGATGAATTCTTTCAATTTCTATTTTGCCCTCTGCTTCTAGGATATCAGGGCATTTTTCCTTGAGAATTTCTTGAAGGATGATTTCTAGGCTCTTTTTTTGATCATGGCTTTCAGGTAGTCCAATAATTTTTAAATTATCTCTCCTGGATCTATTTTCCAGGTCAGTGGTTTTTCCAATAAGAAATTTCACATTGCCTTCTATTTTTTCATTTGTTTGCATCTGTTTTATAGTATCTTGATTTCTCATAAAGTCATTAGCTTCCATTTGCTCCAATCTAATTTTTAAGGAAATTATTCTCTTCAGTGAGTTTTGGAAATTCCTTTTCCATCTGAGTAATTCAGCTTTTTAAGGCATTCTTCTCCTCATTGGCTTTTTGGGCCTCTTTTGCCAT
>CM053585.1:85061472-85102571 GCA_028646515.1 Pseudochirops corinnae
CAGGCTGTTGACTTGCTTTTCATGAGTTTTTTGTATCATTCTCATTTATCTTCCCAATTTTTCCTCTACTTCTCTTACTTGATTTTCAAAATCCTTCTTGAGCTCTTTCATGGCCTGTAACCAGTTCATATTTCACTTGGAAGCTTTGGATGCAGGAGTTTTGACTTCATTGACTTCTGGTTCCATGTTTTGATCCTTTTTGTCTTCAAAAAGGGATTCTGTGGTCTGATTGTGCTTTCTCTGCATGCTCATCTTGCCAGCCAATTACTTGATTTTTGAGCTCTATGCCACAGTAAAACTCTGCTTCCAGAATGGAGAGAGCTATATCCCAAATTTCTGGGGTTTTCACAAATGTTGTCAGAGGTTTGAGGAGAGTGCCCTCTCTAGAGACACGCCAAGCTCTGGCACATTGCCACATACCCCAGGACTACCACCCAAGACTCTGATCCAGATCCAAGCATGCAAAGCAAGAACAATTATTCTCTGAATGGTCTCTTGGTCCCCCTACAATATGCATGCCAGGAGCTCTAGAAGCAGCCACGCGGCAGCAGCCACAGTTGCCACACCACAGCTACCTCTGCTGCCCCAGGGACAGGGGCTCAACCAAACTCTTCCATCACCCAGTTTCAACAGAGTTCCCTCCTGACATTTTACTTTCTCTTTGGTGTTTATGGGTTGAGAAGTCTGGAAACCACCACAGCTGCAGGTGATTCACTCTCCTGAAGTCTGCTCTGGCTGATCTGTGATACTGGTTGGGGCCGCCCTGGGTCTGGGCCAGCACAGCTCACATGGCACTGGTCCGCCCCCAGCCTGGTGCAATAGACCCTTCCTGTTGGCCTGCCACGCTGCCTTCAGTGGGAGATTTTTTTCTCTCTGTCACTTTGTGGATTCTGTAGCTCTAAAATTTGTTTAGAGTCATATTTTACAGATATTGGAGGTTGTTGGTGTGAGAGATTAAGCAATTTCCTGCCTCTACTCTGCATCAATTGTTTTGTTAATTTTCAAGAAGCACCTGGGGATACCACCCACTGAAATCAAAGGTTGAGTTTCCATCTCTACACCTGGAAACTTAGAGAAATGTTTTCTGCAAACATATTCATCATCAATGTGAAGAATAAGTGAATTAAAAAAAAAACTGGGCATAATCTCCCCACCTGAGGAAAATGTGTAGAGGATCAACTTATAAGGTTGATGCTGAAGGACTCTTTATGCAATTGTCTTGTAAGTCCCCCCATGCTGTTACTAAATGAGGGCCACTGCCATATTATATTATCAAGATGTTTGGGGTACTCCTTTACAT
The DNA here is from genome assembly GCA_028646515.1 of Pseudochirops corinnae. Classification (NCBI taxonomy): domain Eukaryota; kingdom Metazoa; phylum Chordata; class Mammalia; order Diprotodontia; family Pseudocheiridae; genus Pseudochirops; species Pseudochirops corinnae. The sequence continues at coordinate 85,062,773 of CM053585.1, forward strand.
TCTATTATCAGGCTGCTAAGAAAAACCTTCCAATTGGATCATAGACTGTCCTAAAACCACCTCTTTTTCACCAATGTTTTCATAGATTGAATTTTCTTAAAGTGAAGGCACATCTCTACCTTAGGTAACTGAGAATTAGAAACTAAAGGACCTAATTACAACTAATTCCCTCTATCTGGTCTATCTAATCCCCACTACTTTCTGGGATTTCTCCCAATTAGTATTTCTTTTCCAATCAGATATCTCAACATTGAAGTTGGGAACAATAACCATTATTTCTTGTTTCCTGGGAATGGATGGTAACATGATATAAAAATGAATTCAAAGAGATAGTCATTTCCCAGGCACATTCAGTATTAGAAAAAGGAGTCAGGCATTAAGTTCCAGCAAAAACTTTCATTTCTCTAGAGGAAAAGAGTTTGCTCAACCAATCAGGATAGAAATATTTGCATATCTGATTGACTAAAGCAGACTCTGGTCTTAACACACATCACACAGTTGCTGTTAGCTCATGATTTTCCCCTTGCATACTCAAATATTATCTACATTAGGAAAATGGATGGTTAGCCTCAGTCAGCAAATGTTCACAAAGTGGTTTGTACATTCTTGATAAAATACATTTGCATTCTAAGTTAAATTTGGATATTTGCAAAATTATCTCAAATGTTAATGCTATGAAAAATGTTTAGGGTAAGAGGAAATATGTGATAAAGAAAATATTGCAGGAGAAATAAGCACAGTGATTGAAACTTCTGTTATGAACTAAGCCCCCATTAATGTAAAAAATTAATTCTATCTTCTTCCTTCAAAATTCACCTCAAAAGACCTTTCATTATCTATTATTAGACATTTGCTTTCCTTCTTTCCTACTTTTTTTTGGAAGATTTAGTGCATTTAAATCACAAGAAGCACTTTGGTTTATTTTAGTCTCAAATATGTTCTTTATTTTGCAAAAGATGGGAAAAACACCCTCTTGTTTAAAAAAACTACACTGATTTTGACATAAATCTTTATAGGATCCATCTTCTTTACCTTCTTACCTTGCATCATTCTACAAACAACATACAGGAAGACGGAGGTGAAGTCACCCTTGGGGAGGTCAGGAGATGAATGCTTCAGAGCAAGAAGCCCTGTGGTAGGGCAGTGGGAGAATGCTGATTCCAATGAACTTTATGTAATAGCTTACACACACTCATAAACCTTCTACTGTAAGAGCTGTCCAGGGATACTTGCACATAGGCAATATTTAGTTAATTTTCCACTTCTAAAAAAACCAAAACCCTGCTTCAGATCAAGCATCTCCTAAGTATGGCCCTGCTTTCCCCCCTTTGGTCACAGTGGCCTCCCCAATATAACCTTTGGCTGTGACCAAAAGTCTCTGCCTTTCTCTACCCTCCTCAGGCTATGTACTACAAGGTCTCTCCCCTGGCTCCCCCTCTAATCCAATTTCCCTTAAAAGAAGTTGACTTGAAAGCTCTTTTCATTCTGCTTGCTTTAGGCATGTGCTTTGCCTGGATATCAGATGTGTTAGTGACTGTGTTTTTATTATCACCTTCCCCACTAGACTCCAGGTTCCTTAAGGGTGGCACCATCTCTTAGCTAAACCTTGTATCATCTTCATTATTGTGTATAGTGCTGTGAATACACATTATAATAAGGACTTTCTCAGTACTTGTTATAACTTATTAGGTAGTAGGTAGGGATAGATTGTCTTTAAAGCTTTACCTTCTCAGTTCCAAAATTCTCTGACTCTAGATGACTCCAGGTTGGGTAAATCACTAATCTTCATTGTCCCCATTTTTTTTTTCTAATATGACCTACCATAGATGATTTCTAAGACCCTTTTCAGCTCTAAGATTCTGTGATTTTCTTCCAAAGGCATCCATCATAATTTGCTCATCTCTAACCATATTTAACCAGATCTCTTAAAATCCCTAGTTTCCTCTAAGATTGAGGTTATACGAACACTCCTATAAGAGTACTTAGCTATCCCCCCATTTTAGTTGTTAGTACTCTCTCCCTCCCATAAAAATTACTGAATATTTAATTTGATATATGCTTTTCTGTGTATATGGTCATTCTACTCATTAGAACATAAGCTCTTTGAGAACAGGGGCTGTTTCATTCTTGTCACTAAGTCTTAGCACAATATATCACACATAGTAGCTTGATAAAATACTTGTCTTGAATTAAACACTTTTACTTATCATTATAATTAATATTTGTTTAAAAAAAGTTCTATCTTAAAAAACAAAAACAAGCTCTTACAATTTTTTAAACCATGTAGGCGTGCATTTTCAAAAACGGGCATTTTGTGTGTGTGTGTGTGTGTGTGTGTGTGTGTGTGTGTGTGTGTGTGTAGGAGTGGTAGTGGCAATGGCAGCCAGGGTTGCGATTGAGGAGTTACCTTTTAAAAGAGGACAAGATGTTAGTGGGCGATGGACGGATGAATAGACGTGACTGACAGCCATTGATTAGGAAGGATGACTCTTATTTAGAGAGCATTCAAAGATTAGACAAGGCAGCGATCAGTAGTTATTTCACGCAAGCCTTCCATTCATAGAGGAAATAATCCTCTCCATCATACTCTAGTCATTTAATAGTCTGGCTGCTTTTTAAAATTTTTATTTTCTCCCTATTTTGAACTTAATAAATAGCAAAAGAAAATGAACATTTCTATATCCAAAGTAGAAGAGATAAAGATTATTATATGTGAAACCATCTTTAATATAAGTTCATCTTGCTCATGTGTTTGTATGGGTATATAAATGCATATGCTACATATATATCTGAACATTTTATATATAGATATAAATTCAGCTTGTTACTTTCAATGCTATCCTGTTTGTCTGTGTTTCCTTCTGTTGTTTTTATACAACTTAAAAAATGTATCAATGACTTTTCTTTTCTTTTTTCTTTTTCTTTTTTGGCAACCCACTACTTAATTTTCCTCCCTTCCCCCTCCACCTCTCTCTCATTCTCAACCACCCCCAACTGAAATACAAAGAAAAACAAAATCCTTTTAATGAATAGAGTAAAGCAAATCTGCATATTTTGGAGATGTCCACAAAGGCATATTTTATTCTATTTGCTGTTGTTCAGTCCTTTGTGACCCCATTTGGGATTTTCTTGGCAAAGATACTAGAGTGGTTTGACATTTCCTTCTCCAGCTCATTTTGCAGATGAGGAAATTGAGACAAACAAAGTGAGTTGTCCAGGGTCAACACAGCTAGAAAGTGTCTAAGGTCAGATTTGGGTCTTCCTGGGTCTTCCTGATTCGAGGTCTGGCACTCTATCCACTGTACTACTTAGCTGCCATGAATTTATGACCTTTCAGTCAGAAAGTTAGTACCATTGAACCTCTGGCATTTCATGAATTTATGACCTTTCAGTCAGAAAGTTAGTACCATTGAACCTCTGGCATTTCATTCTGCATTAATCAGAGTTTTTACATCTTTTGAAGTTTTTTTTTCTTTTTTCTTTACAATGTTATTACTGTATAAGTTATTCTGGTTCTGCTCATTTTCACTCTGCATCAGATCTTTCAAGTCTTCTCACTTTTCAGCTAGAGGGCATAGAGGATAGAGCCCTCCCTGAGTATGGAGTGAGGAAGATTTGTGTTCAAATCTCAGACATTTACTGGCATTATGACCCTGAGAAGGTTTAACCTTTGTTGGCCTTATTTTCTTTAATGTAAAATTGGGATGATAATAGTACCTTTCTCTTAAGGTTGTTGTGAGGATCAAATGAAATATTTATAAAGTGCTTGACAGTGCATGACACATAGTAGGCACTTAATAAATATTTGTTCTTTTCTCTCGTCTCTGAAAATGTCCCTTTTATCATTTCTTTTTTTTTTTGCCTTTTTTTTTTCTTTTGGAGAGGCAATTGGGGTTAAGTGACTTGCCCAAGGTCACATGGCTAGTAAGTGTTAAATGTCTGAGGCCAAATTTGAACTCAGGTCCTCCTGACTCCAGGGCCAGTGCTATATTCACTGTGCCACCTAGCCTCCCCCCTTTTTATCATTTCTTAAGGTACAGTAATATTCCATTACATTCATATGCTATCCCTTGTATATTCATTTCCAGTTGATAACCAACCCATTTGTTTCTATTATTCTACTATAACAGTGTTCCAAAAAAATTTTTTTATATCTACAGATCCTTTTCTTCTATCTTAGATCTCTTTGGAATACAGGCCTAGGACTCTAGGGCAAAACGGTATGCATACTTCATTGACTGTGGAGGCATAGTCCTAAATTGCTTTCCAGAATGTTTGGTCCAATTCTAAGCTCCAACTACAGTATGCCAGTATGCCTGCCTTCCTGTAGCCTTTTTGAAAATTGTCATTTTCCTTTGCCTTTCTCATAGAGCACCTTAGAGTTGTTTTAATTTGCTTTTCTCTAATTGTTAGTGATTAGGAGCATATTTTTGTATGGTTGTTTGTAGCTTAAATTTCACCTTTTAAAACTTCCCGTTCATATCCTTTGACCATTTATCTGTTGGAAAATGACTATTAATCTTTTATATTTGAATGATTTCTGTTCCTTATATAATCAGGAAAATGAGACCTCTATTAGAGAAAATTGTTCCAAATTCCCCCTCCCCACTTATTGATTTTTCTTCTAATTTAAACTTCATTGGTTTTGTTTGTGCAAATAGTAACAACTCTTAATTTTATATACTCAAAATTGTTCATTTTACTTGTCTGATCCTCTGTTCCTTGTTTGGTCATGAGCTCTTCCTTTGTCTTTGGCTATAAAAAGTATTTTCTTCATTTCTTCTCTAAATTGTTTTTATTTTCCTTTTCCATCTAAATCCTAAAGAACTTATTATGGTATCTGCTGTGATACTCTTGGTCACTCAGCATGCGTTGTAATGATCATTATTGGGCTTATAATGTATAGAGAGACCTCGGAGTCCAAAAGAACTAAGAAGATCCCATGACACATACTGATGGTTACATGACCCTAGACATGTCATTTAACCTCTCAATGCCCTAGGTAATTCTCTAAATTGCAAAGCATTGCCTATCTCAATTGGTAGAGAGAAGTCCTCATCAAGAATTCCCTATACCAAAGAAATAAAATGTTCAGTCCAAAAGAAAAATACTAGGAAGGGATGTAAGAGTCCAATTAGTCCAAGCCCCCTCATTTTATAGATGAGGATCCTGAGGCCCCAAAAGATGAGGTTATAAATTCAAGGTTACATAATTAGTAGCAAAACCAGTATTTTCTGAACCTGAATCTTTTGACTTCATAGTTAGCATTCTTTTCCTGACAACAAATCTTTTTCTGTAACATACTATCTGTTTCATCCTCTTAGTGGTCTAGGAGCATAGTACAAAGGTTGTGTGTAGACAGGATGGACACCTGATATGCATTTCTCTTTTATGGAATGATAGAGAGTAGAATATGAAGAAATGGAAGCTAGTCAAACTCAGAAGAAACACTGTGGCAGACTGGTGTACAGTTAGGAATTGAAATGTTTCCCTCAACCCCAAGCAACCAAAAATGATAATCATTTTCACATTTGTCAGTCATTTATGTGGGTATCTGTTGTCCCGTGCATTTTAATTGTGCAGATGAATTTAGTATTCATGAAAGTGAAATCTTATTAAGCATAGCTATGCTGGAATGCATGTTTCCTGAGCACCTAGATTTCTGCAACTTGCTGTGTTTTGTTATTATTGGGGTGGGAAGTGGGTGGGGAAGTTCACTTCTAACTGATGGGTCAGTTCAAACATAAACAGCATTCTGACTATAGGTTATGATACATAATACATATTTCTTCCATTAATAACCAGCTCAGTAACCTGAATCAGGTTTCATACAATTTCACCTCTCAAAACACACAGTCATTTTGTAGTCCAGCCTGATTAATCTGCTATAAGTCAGGCTAAAAATTCCACTTTTAATATAGATTTTTAAAAATACCCTCAATAAGTTGACCTCAGATTAGCAAATTAATGGTTCAGGTAAAGCATTGACCTAGGTGATTTATAGTTACTTTGACAAACAGCAGAATGTTTGGTAGAAACCATAAAGAAACTTTAGTGTAAAGAAAGGCACAATAATTACATAGAAATTTGGCATATCACTTTTCCGCTTTATTAATTAATATGTGATACACTTGGTGCTTTATTGCATAAAACTATGCAGATGTTGAAAGTATCTGGGATCTCATTAAGAATTCATCAGAACCACCTCCATCAACTGAGTACAAGGGAGCAGAGAAAAGATAAAAGTTCAGTGTCTTTCCTTGAGTCACAGAGTTAATGAGTATCAAAACATGAGTTGAACCCAGGTCTTCCTAGCTCCAGTTGTTGTTTTTCAGTTGTTTCAGTTGTGTCTGACTGACTCTTTGTGATGTCATTTGAGGTTTTCTTGGCAAAGTTGCTGGAGTGGGTTTGCCATTTCCTTCTCCAGCTCATTTTACAGATGAGGAAACTGAGGCAAACAGGTTTAAGTGACTTGCAGGGTCACACAGCTAGCAAGTGTCTGAGGCTAGATTTGAACTCAGAGATGAATCTTCCTGACTCAGACCCATCAGTCTATGCACTCTGACGCCACCTAGCTGCTCTAAGATTAGTGCTAAATTCACTATACTATCCTATGGTCTGGAAAGCTAAAGAATAGAAGAGGCAAAGATCTCTATTCTTTTTTTCCTCTAGATGACAGAAAGAGGGACAAATGGGAGAAGTTATGGGAAGGTCAATTTTAGATCAGTGGAAGATTGGCAAACTTTATGGCAGCTAGAACTGTCTAATATTAGAAATAGTCAAGTGTTATCAAATAGTGAGCAGAAGACTCTTAGAAGTATTCAAGAGGAGGCAAAATGATCCGTCAGGGACTGTGCTGTCTTGTTTTCTATATTGCATGAAAGCTTGGTCTGGATGCCTTTCAAGGTCTCTTCTAACTCTAAGACTTCATCTTTTTATTATGCTTTCTTATATCCTCTTTATTCATGTTTAAAATGAATCAAAATTTTTTTTTAAAGAAAGAAAAAAAAGAGCCTTTCTTAAGAGGATTGTTGACTTCTAAGGGTAATGGATTCACAACTTTGATGGCTAGGTTTCCAAACACATCAATTTTTGAGGAAGATGATATAATTAGTTGATTGAAACAACCAATGACCATTAATTAAGTGCCTGTTATGTGCCAGGCACTGTGGTAGTCACTGGGAATAAAAAGAAAATAGTCAACTCCAGCTACTTGGATGAAGACTCACTATTTAAAAAAAAAAAACTGTTCAGAAAAAATGAAAAAGGTCTGGCAGAAATTAGGTATGATCCAGCATGTCAGACCATATGCCAAAGATATCTCCAAATAGCTATATGACAAACATAAAAAATAGATAAAAATAAATTAGAGGGACAAGGAAGAGAATGTCTTCAATGATTATAGATACAGAAAGAGTTCAGGACCAAATAAGGGACAGAGAGGATCAAAAAAGATAAAAATGGATAATTTTGATTACATAAAATATTTTGATGCAAATAAAAGCTAATGTAGTTAAAATGAGAAGAGAAACAGCAGAGGGGAAAAAAAAATCTTTACAGCAAGTTTCTCTGATCGTGGTCCCAAATCTGAGACACATAAGAAATGGAAGTGATTTAAATATTTAAGAATTCCTGATTCAAATACATAAGAATGATAGCCATTCCACAATAGATAAATGGTCAAAGGATATGAAAAGGCAACTTTAAATGAATGAAATCCACATTATCAACATTCATATGAAAAAATGTTTTCAGTCAGTAATAGTTAGAGAAATAAAAATTAAAGCAACTCTGAGGTTCCATCTCACATCTATGAGATTGACAAAGATGGGAAAAAAGAAAAGAAAAAGATAATTTTAAAAGGACTATTGGAAGACAGGCAACCAATATGCTATGGTTTGAGCTGTGAATTGATCCAGCCCTTCTGGAGAAAAATTTGTGTATATAACCCCAAAGTCACTAAAACATACATACTTTTTTGCCTCAGATTATCAGGCATGTGTCTTAAAAGAAGTGAAGAAAAATAAGACCCATAGGCATAAAAATATTTATACCAGTGTTTTTTGTTACAACAAAGAATTGGAAGCAAACGGGTTGGTCACCAACAGGAAATGGATGAACAAATTATTAGAATATGTATATAATGAAATAATATTGCACTTAAAGAAATGATAAAAGGGACATTTTCAGAAAAATTTAGGAAAATTTGTACAATGTGAATGTGGAATGATATGAAGAAAACTAGGAGAATAATTTAAATAGAAATACCGACCTTATAAAGAAAAAAAAAGAACTATGAAATACTTAAGAATATGAATTAAAGTAAGAAACAACCGTATCTTCAGAAGGCCTCTCCTGTGAGAGGGGTGATAGGCTCAAGATTCAGAATAAGTCCAATATTCTTGAATAATGCTAGTGTGTGAATTTGTTTTAATTGAATATAACTGCAACAAGGGTTTTGGTTTTCTTTTATCAATTAGAAATCTGTAGAGTACAGTGGGAGATTAGAGAGGGTGTAGGGGAAAAAAGACTGCAAAGTTATTGAAGAAATTTGCACATTAGGGAAGAACAATTGAAAAGAATCACAGAGAAGCTAGATAGCTTTTTAAAGCTTTTAAGCTACATGTTGAATTTATTGAGGCACCTAGGTGGCATAGTGTTTAGAACACCAGACTTGGAGTCAGGAAGACTGGAGTTCAAATGTGACTTTAGACACTTACTAGCTGTGTGAACCTGGGCAAGTCACTTAACCCCATTTGTCTCAGTTCCTCATCTGCAAAATGAACTGGAGAAGGAAATAGCAAACTACTCCAGTATCTATGCCAAGAAAACCCCAAATGGGGTTACCAGGAGTAAGACATAACTATAATAACTGAATAACAACAAGAATTTATTACATACTTTTAAAACATATATGTATATATATATATATATATATTGTATTTTTAAAGAAAAGCAAGCCATATGTAATAAAGATTCAGAGTTTCATATCTACCCCCCCTTCCCCCACCCCCTTTTCTCCTTCTGCTATATATAGGAAAGCTCATTTTATTTGGTTTGTCAAGTTCAGGACAAAAAAATAAAATTCTAAAGGAGAAAGAAAAAAGATTATTAAAGATTAACAGTGATTTGACAAAATATTGCTGTAATAAGGATCTTCTAATATTTCCCTCATAAAACTCCAATCTCAGGATATGTGTGGGCTTTATCATCACCTGAGAATTTACTAATTTGCTGTTGAATACAACTGAACAAGAACAGCTAGGTGGTGCTATAGTGCACAGAGCACCAGGCCTGGAGTCAGGAAGACTGATCTTCCTGAGTTCAAATCTGGCCTCAGGCACTTAATAGTTGTGTGACCCTGGGTTAGTCACTTGATGTTGTTTGCCTTAGTTTCGTCATCTGTAAAACGAGCTGGAGAAGGTAACAGCAAATCATTTCGGTATCTCTGCCAAGAAAACTCTAAATGGGGTCATAAAGAGTTGGACGCAACTGAAATGGCTGAACAACAAATACATACAAAATATATTCAGGGTAAATAGAAGGTGACTTTGGGCTTAAAGAAACTAATATGTGGAGTAGATGGACTTCATAGCAACTGTAATGGTAATGGAATTTGAAGATCCCTTTGTATTGGAAAGCTGACAGGTACTTAGCACATAGTTTCAAATTAAGCCTCTGTAAAGAAACAGGAGGTATGAACCCCTGCTGCTGGACTGAAGACTGAACTGAGAATTGAGAAGAACTGAGAAGAGAATGCAAAACTTGAACTTGTGGTGGCATAACTTTGGCTGAGATCTTTCTTTTGGGAACTTCTGCTGAAGAGCTTCTGAGAACCAGCTGAAACTTCTTCTGAAGACTTCTGAGGGCCAGACTGGACCTGCCATAGGAAGCATGACTGTGGTGTCCGTATTTTGTCTGTTTGTGGTTTTGTTAAGCCTTGACTTCCCAAGAATAGAGACTGTGGAGGATTTAAGGTGGACTGAACACTGTGAGCTTCAGTGTGGAACAGAACTGCCCGGAGAGCTCTTTATGCTAACCCACTGTTACAGTACTGTCCACACCATTTCAGACAAGAGCTGTCTGCCTTTCCACCCAGGTGACAGTTTGGTGGATTCAGGTAAGAGCTACCTGCCTCAAGTCAAGATGAAAAAACCTTTCTGTGGATATGGGTAGTGACTGATAAAATTGTAATTTACTTGTGACCTAGGGGTGGATGGCCTGTGTATTTTCTATTACCCCTAAGTGAATACTGAATAATGACTGCTGAAATTGTAACTTACTTGTGACTGAGGGGTGGATAGCCTGTGTATTTTCTACTACCCCATAAGAGAGTACTGAGTAGTGACTGGTATTGTAACTTAATTGCATTCCATGGATAGAGAACTTTGACTATTGTACTTTGTGTCTCTTGCCTCCTTAAGGGTGAGTGAATAAAGGATTAAGGAGGCTCTCCTCTTTAAGACCGATTAAGGATGACTGAAGGATTGAATTACTAAATGATTGAGTTACTAAATGATTGTATTTTGTTCAAAACTATGTGACCACTTTGGTGAAAACTATGTGGCCATTTTAGTGATAAGTTGTTGAGTCGTGACATGGTGAATGCTGTATTTTGATTTTCTGTGATAAATTGTAACATTGTGAATGCTATACCTTGATTTTTTGTGAATGTTTTGCTCTGATTTGTTATTGAATAAATAGAGATTTCACTATACTATGTAATCAGAACCTTGAAAGCTGTTCATAGCAGCAGTCCTCTGGAAGCTGCTTGTGCTTGGCTTTACAGCAACCTGGAGAGACATATAAACGGATGCTGAGTGAGGGGAGCAGAAACAGGAGAACATTGCACACAATTACAGACACATTGTATCTATGATGCCTGACTTTTATAAACTGGGCTCATCTTAGCAATGCAAGATTATAAAACAAAGTACTCATGATGGAAAAGACTATCCACATCCAGAGAAAGAATTACAGAGTCTAAATGCAGATTGAAACAAACTACTTGCTCTTTCTCTTTTTTTGTTTGGTTTGGTTTCTTCTTCCTTGTTATTGATTCCATTGGTTATAATTCTTCTTTACAACTTGACTAATGTTTAATGTGAAGGTATATGTAGAAACTTTATAGGATTTCATGCAGTCATGGAGGGGAGGAAGAGGGGAAGAGAGTCGGGGAGAAAATTTGGAACTCAAAAACTTGTGGAACTGAATGTTGTAAACTAAATAATAAGTGAATAAATTTTTAAAAAAGACACTAGTAACTAGGGAAGTAGGAAAATCCATCTGCAGATTTGATCTGAGTTTTGAAGGAAGCCAGAGAGGTCAAGAGACACTGGTGAGGAGGGAGAGCAATCTAGTCAAGGCAGGAATGGGAGTAGCGATCAATGCATAGGTATGGAACCTGGAGCTGGAGCGTCATGTTCAAAGAACAGAAGTAGGCTGGTGGGGCTAGATTGTTGAGTGCATGGAGGGGAGTAAAGTGTAAGGAAACAGGAAAGGTCATGGTGGTGGGTTTGAGATTGTGATGAGTCTTAAATACCAAAGAAGACTTTATACTTGAACCGGGAGGTAATAAGGAACCATTGGATTTTATTGGATGGGAAACTTGTGCCAGGGGATTACATGGTAAAACCTAGACTTTAGGTAAATTACTAAAACCTAGACTTTAGGTAAATCACTTTGGTAACCAAGTAGAAGAAAAACTAGGAAGAGATATGAAGCAGGGAGACCAAATGCAAATCTGTTACAATAGTCTAGAAGAGGGGTTATAAAGGCTTGAATAAGAATGGTGGTTGTGTTAGTGGAGGGAAGGTGACATACGCAACAGATGTTGTGAAGGCAGAAACACCAAGGTTTGGCAATAGATTGGGTATTTGGGGTGAGTGAAAGTGAGAGGCAAGGCTAACACTGAGGTAGATTATGATTCCGTGTGACTAAACAGATGATAGTGCTCTCAAAACTAATAGGAAAATCAGAATAGGAGAATGTTTGTGGGAAGGATAATGACTTCTTTTTTGGACATATTGAGTTTGAGATACCTATTAGACAATCAGTTCCAATATCGTTCTGTGCTGTTCTATAGTTGTGAGTCATAGTCTCCAAATAATTAGATTTGAAGATCACCCAAAGGGCAATAGAGATGTGTGTGGTGAGTATTATTAGCAACTGAAACACATTTCTCAATGAGAAAATGTGCAGGAGAATCGATGTAAAGGACATCATTAAAAATGTGTTACTGGAAAAATAAAACAGAGCCAGTGAAGTAGTGAGAGTGAGGGATAACTGATAGACATCCCACATACTGTTGGTATCCACACAACATCCAGAAAACCAGAAGTTCACCAGCATATTGGCTGGACACCTCCCAAGGATGATAGGGCAGAGTGAGTAAGTAATGATGTATCGCAATCTCTATCTTTGGAGGGAGTAAGCACTTAACACAGGATCACAGGTCCAGCAAAGTATTGTGGCTTACTGGAGAATATGTGACTAAAAAAGGGAATGTTAGAGCCTAGCATGATTCTATGCTTGATGATTTCTAAGATCCCAGGAAAGGTTGACAAATGATATAGACTTTGAGATAAAGTTAAGTGGTAGGATATTGTCCCAAAGAATGAACTGAGGAATGATGAAGAGCCTGACCTTAGGGTAGACTAAGTATCACCAAATAAAATGAGTTGAGGAGTGTCAATGTATCTAGTCACCATCTGACTGAAGAGATTTTAATATGGTCCTAGAAGGGTATTATAGGTGAAACAACTTTTTTTTTTCCCCAGAAAGAAATAACTTTCAGATCTAGTTTTAATTTCTGGAATTGCTGTCATTAAACTTGAACAGATAATTAGATGGAAGTCTGTTGTAGCAAAAAGAGTGAAGGATTTGGGGTCATGCACCTGAGTTTGAACCCCACTTCAGCTACTTGAATGACCCTGGATAAGTCAGTAGCCTTCACTGGGCCTAAGTTTCCTTATCTGTAATTCAACCTAGGGAGTTGAATTAAATTGTCTCTGGTGTCCTTTCTACATGAAGATCTATGTTCTGCCCTCAGTATTTTTTTCCATTTAAACATGTAAATCCCATAGATCTTTCTTTCTTTTGAACTTTCTAAAATACACATTTCTCTCATTACTACTATAGAATTGAAATCCAGATTCTTCAATCCATTTGTGATCTCACCAGTTTGGAAGTTCCCTCCAGTCATACATTTTGCAACCTGTTTATGCTAACCCAATGTTGCAGTATTGTCTACACCTTTTCCTAAGTTCAACCCAGATGGTCTACCCACTGAGGTATTCCTTGCTTTCTCCTGACATAGTTAGGGTACCAATGGTGCAACTGGGTTACCTATCTGTCATGCTCTACTCTCACCACATGACCAGCCTAATTTCTCTTTCTTTCATACCTTTTCCTGATGACATCCTTTATGACATCTTTGAAACTCCTTATTAGTTAGATGTTGCAACCTACTTAAGTATAAAATTACATTTCATTTAAATTTTATATTTGCTTGATGCTTGATCTAGAACTTAGCACAGTGTCTGGCACACAGTAAGTGTTTAATTAATACTTATAGATTAATATTAATGCAACTTGTCTCTATATCCTGAGCACTTTTTTGGCTAAAGTGTCATTTGTTTTTGAATGTAATTCAATTCAATTCAATTGGACAAACACTTACTGAGCCTCTGCTATATATTTAACACTCTGTTATGTGCTATGGAAGATAATATAGAAAATAATATATGGTCCTTATTTTCAAATAGTTTAAACATGCTTGAGGAGATAATACTGTCACACATAAACATTGTAAGGAACAACATATACAGAATTTTGTAGGGTGCCGATATGTGTGGTCCTGCTAGTAAGTGATATGGGAAGTCAGAAAGGTTGAAGAGATCATTTTAATTCAATGTTGTTGAGAATAGCACCATGATTATGGCAACAGAGGGAAGTACAAAATGACCAGTCAGCTGAATTCACCAAGAACAAGGGTGCCAAGAAGAGGAAGATTAATATGATTGCCCAGTGCAGGAAGGACTAAGCCGACTTGTCATAATTGAGGGAGAGTGGAGCGACTAAATAGATCCTGACTTATCCTGACTTTAAATTTTCCCAACATCCAACTGCCTATTCTAACTTGGTTCCACTTGGCCTAAGTGGCATGGCACATGCCCATGACCTAATTCCCTACAAGTGGCATTACTTGGGCTTACTCTCTTGCAGTTCTCCATTGGCCCTATAGTCACAGAGACCCTGACAAGAGATCAGAAAAGAGATTCTAGCATCATTTTTCTAAATTGTTTAAATAGATAAGTGAAGTATAGATATCATACCTGTAAGTTGGATTCTCCACTTAAAATTAAGACTAGTTCTGGGGCTTTATGTAATCTAGTGACCTTGTTAATCCCTTGGTAATAATCCTTTCACTGCACCATTTTGTTTTTACATTGTAGGCCAGTTAGTAAAGGGTCACACATCCCCTAAACCAGCACCATCACCCCATAGTCAGTCAATGTACCATGTAGATGGGGTTCCTATGAGACTGACATATGGGTTGTGAGGAAGGCACTTGGTAAATTTTTGTTGAATGGATGTTTAATGGATGAATGAATGAAATATCATTGGAAATAGCCCTTTGAGCTGAAGCACATTAGAGGGAGCTGATTTCCAGTAAGGCTTCCCCCACCCCTTGGATTACATCCAAGTAATGACTGCCTTGGGCATCTGCTCCCATGTCTGCCCATTTTCTCATCACACTTCAATTGATGCCATGCATGAAAAAAGCAAAGTGGAAAGGAGCTTCTGTTACCTGGGTGCTGAGTCTTGGGGGTACAGAGAGAGGGTCACTAACAAAGAGGAAGGAGAAGAACATTATTTGGAGGCCCAAGAACCTAATAAGTGAGACAGGTTAGTTGGAGAGCAGCTGTACAAGATGGGGAAAGGCTTATTTAATAGCAAACATTTATATAGCACTTTAAGATTTGCAAAGGGCTTTACATGATCTCATTTGTTCCTTATAACAACCCTGTGGAATAGCTGCTATTATTACCCTCAATTTGCAGATAAGGAAACTGAGATTGAGATAGGTTAACTGACTTTTCTTTCCCCAGTCCTTATATGATTCTTTCAGTATCAGGGGTATTGAGTGGGTTGTTATTTTTTTCCATTTCCCCTCCAATAAAAGCAAAGGGGGCAAGTTAGACTATTAGTATTTACCTTTTAAAGTTTGATCTATTTATTCATGACCTGAAAATAGGTCAGAAGATTTCATGTCATTATTTAATTTACAACTCTTTAAACACTAGTAAAAAGGATTAAAACTGAATTTATTGTTTAAGATACATCTGGGGCTTTCTCTTTCAAGGAGTTAGAATTACCTTCTTCTTGATAGTCAGAATATGCATGACCTTGGGGCATTAGCAGAGAGAAGGTATTCAGTTTGATAGACTGAGGACACCAAGGTATAAACAGAATGGTTTTCCTATTGATACACTGTGTGTTTGGCAAGTGAGCCTTAACTACGCTGCTCATTTTGGTTCTGCTCCATTACAGGGCCATTTGAGGAAGAGAGAGTTGACTGGTTTTCCATGGTAGGTTTGTACACTAAACAAGAAAAAAGAGGTTTCTGGGGAGAGGGGAGGAAGAAAGGAAGAAAGGAAGAGAAAGAAGAAGGGAGAGGGAGGAAGGAAAGAAAAGAAAGGAAAGAAGAAAGGAAGGAAGGATAAAAGAAGGCAGAAAGGAAAGAAGAAGGAAGGAAGGGAAGGAGGGAGAGGGAAAAGCATGTTATAGTCAATAGAGTGATAGGTGTAGTCAGGAAGACTTTAGTTTAAATTGTGTCTCTGATACCTATTATCTGTGCGACCACAGGAAAGTCATTTAATCTCTCAGCCTCAGGGAACTTTCTGAAACAGATCTACTCAGTTTTAGACAGGTTATGATCTGCCTGGGTGGAAAAAGTTCCCATACAGATAGGAAATCGCCAGTCTTTGACATGTTGACCACCCACCAAGTTGTTCTATATGCCCTCCTGTCCAACTTAGCCTGGAGTACACTTAGCCCATACCAGACAACAGTAGAGGAAAAGTGAATGTTGGCTGACACAAATCTTAAGAGCTGATGGAAAGATTGTTCTGCTCTTTGCACTCAGACCTTCTGAACATCATGATTATGAATTACAGGTGAGCAGAAAAAGAAAAATAAGGATTCCCTTGTACTAGTTATTAAGTAAAGAGTTTTATTTTGTTTTTAAAGAATTCTTTCTTTTTAAGAATAGGGAAATGCTTTACTAGTCTGGGCCAAATTCCGGTGCTTGGAAGCAATTTTCTTTCATTTTAAAACTTGCATCTTCTCTTTGTTCTAAGTTTGGAGAAATTGAGAGTGGTGTTTTGTGGGAGATTTTTGGTCAACAATTATTTGTTTCTGCCTGGGGGAAGGGGGGTTTCTAGCAAGACTCCAATTGTCCTGTCACACATGTGATTAGATAATGGACAGACATGGGAGCAGATTGTCCCAGGCAGCTCCTGCTTTGTTGACTTGGATGCAATCCGAGGAAAAATTCATTTGAAAGAAGTTACTCTCTTTAAATCTTAAAAGTTTCTGGGACAGCAGGCAGGGACTTGGCAATGTGCTGGTAATGTGTTTTAGCCAGGATGGTCTTCAGAAATATGCTTGAGAATTATTAACTCGTCTGGGCATAATTTAGCAGTATTTACTGTCTGTTCCTCTGAGTCATCTCACAATCTGTACAGTCCCTGGGATGTTTAGACCTTCTCGGCCTGGTCTATGCTGTCATGTAATGATATATAAAGCTACAACTTCTCTTAAAGTGCAAGCTTGTACTCCATTGGAATGTGACCTCTTTAAGTTAATTTTTATGCATCAAAGCTATCTGACATTTACCAAAACAAATTCAAATCCCTTGGAGAGTGCTTGGTTTTTTTTTTTTATGACAAAAACACCATTGATCTGACAGCTTGCTCTCCAGGGAAGAAATATTGTGGGTAGCTTTAAAGACTTACTGTTTCCAAAGTCCTTTCTTAACCACTCGTCCCAAGGCAGAAAGTCTGGAGCCGGGGCAGTACCGCCTGCCATAGTGGCAGCTGGGAGTTTGACAGTGTTATGAAGAATTGCAACTGTTGATCAGTGAATTGTTTCACTGTTGATGACAGCGTTGCAAATTAATTCTGAAATTAACTGAGGGGACAGGAAGAGGTCCCACTGCTTATCTGGGAGAAGGAGGGCAATGGAAAGATTACCAGGGGAGCCAAGAGTACAGCCCATTCTGAATATCCTACCCAGGAGCCAAGGTGGATATATAAACTGACCTTGACTTTGAGAGCTGTCTTTACCTAACGAAAACTGAGAATTGAAAGAGACCAGTAAGAGGATTCCCCAAAGCCAAATGTTTTCAGGTCTCTGTAATCTTTTAATGTTGTTTTGCATTCCTTGTATCTTAAAGATGAGAGATTACTATATTGGTGGTTCCTCTCTGCTTTAAATATAAGCTATTTTGCAAAGTGTAATTATTTCTCAGAGCTTCCTCTTCATTGTCCTACTATCTGCAATTCCACTTTTTTTTTTCCAACCTGAGAGTACCTTCCAACACTCAGTGGTTTGTTTGTTTTTTAGTTGGCTTTTTTTTTTTTTTTGGTCTACGTGTGCAGAATTTCGTGTACTTAAAACTGAGGTATCATTCTCCAGTTTGTAGTAGCCATTAACATATGCTTTTCCCAAGGTTTTGTGTACTTATTCTAAGCATGTGCCTTTTACAATGCAGAACACAAGAGACTTGTTTTGTAAGATTAATGAAGGTCACCAAAATTCTCAAAAGTATTCTGATAATTAAGGCTTTGTTTATCAAAAACAAGTTATATTAAGAGCAAAAAGATTCATGGTAATTATTCATAATCTTAACAATTCAAGTGTAGCCACCTCATTTGTGCATTTAATTCTTCTTGTTAATGTTTTGCATAAATCTGCATAATTACTTGAGTTGCCTGTTGTAATTTTGACAGCTACTCAGTTCATGTGCACTAAAGTATATCAAAAGCTTGATGTGCTGAATATTTATAATTTTACGTATGTTCTTGGGATAATATTTTTTCAACAATATTTTTAGTTTTTATAAAATTGACATGGTATACTTGGAAACCTTGCCAAACATAGTTCTCCAAAATAGAGAACACAAGAGAAAAATAAACCAACATTGAAAGGTATAGTATCTGATTTGGATAGACTTTTTTCAGCAGTTCAGATGAATTATATCCTCAAATACATCTATTTTTTACATAGTCCTTTCTAATTGTGAGCATTTAGTACTAATTTTTAAAAAATGGTTTTGGACTTTCAAGAAAAACCTTCTGTCTTACTTTAATTTTCTTTACCTGGAAAGCGCAGTCTCAGAAGGGAAAAAAGAAAAACCTCAATTTGAGGTTCCCCTAAATCCTGAAGTTTGAGTAATATTGCCACCTACATTGAACAAAGGACCCTCAAGAGTCCAGAAACCATTTGTCAGATTTTAACATTTTAAAAATAAACGAAAAGAAATTTGTCTCCATAGGTAGTCCTCAGCGGGTGGATTTTCCACCTAATATAAAGAGAACAAGAAATAGCCACTCCTAATCAATGCATGCATGGGGAAATAGTAATAACAAGAGAAATCCATCAATAAAGTGATATTATGCTCCTTTCAAGCCCTTGGTGAGGAAAAGATTTTATGGATTGAAACATTTCGAACTTTTTCCACATAGATGAAAGCAGTCCCGATAGCATAGTGATAGCAGGTGTCTTTACTGTTTATAAATATGACCATACTTGTGAAGAAAGGAGACATTTTAAACCTAGGGCTTGGAGAGAGTTTTGTGGTTTGTACTCCCTTATACTTTGGGTAGTTACATGAATTGAACCCATATAATAGATTTCCCTGGTCTCAAAACTGAAATGAAGATATTATTAAAATGAGGTTGGCTTAAAATGATTGTTGCAGGAACATTGATGGGCTCTACTTTGCCTAAACACAGTGGATCCCTGGAGTTTGGTATTGAATTCTTTGTTATTTTTTTTTTAATTGGACTGGAGAATCATTTTATAGAATCTTCATAGACTGTTGAAGCAGCTGATTGGCCCAGGGGCTAAATTACTGGACTCTGAGTCAAGATGTGAATGAAAATCCAGATCCCTCAGATCCTTACTAGCTGTGTGACCCTGAGTAATTAGCTTAACCTCTGTCTGCTTCAGTGTCTTCATCTGTAAAATGGGGATAATAGTAGCATCTACCTTTCAGGGTTATTGTAAGGTTAAATTGATATAATATATTTGTAATTTGTGATGAAAGATTGATTGTTAAAGATTATATTTGCTTTATAAGCCATAAAGCACTTTATAAATACTACGTATAATTTTTCATCTTATTATTATTACTGAACATTCTATAGTGTCTATATATGCCACTCAATGAGATTCAATAGCCCTACAATGGGAGTTTATTCATTTATCCAGGGATTACAAACACTGTCATTCTCAGTTTGGAGGAAGCAAAGCTACAATCTTTTGCTACAAAATGGCACCTTGACCTTAACAAAATCCAGTTTGTATTTTTCAAAACTGATGTGCATTGATTAGCCTTCTAGTGCTATTAAATCTCATGTAAGTATTTTGGAGTCTATTATAATCACTTAGGAGGGGAATCCAGAGAATGAAAGTAAGCAGCTGCCTAGGGAAAATTCTTATTTACTTATTGGAGCCCCTTGCACTGTGAAATTTAACTTGTGATACAGGCTGCAGAGATTTCTAGATGCATACAGAACTGTGTTCCCTTCTCCTTCCCCTAAGCCCTGCTGTCCCCCAAATAAAGGAAAAAATATCAGCCTAAGCAGAGATTTTGTGAATGCTTCTCATTTAATTGAAATGCCTATAGTCAACTATCAGAAGATAATGTCGTTTGAATGGTAAGAATACAAGTCCAGGGTTCTGCTGTTGGTGAGAGTCTTTTAAGGTAGCCAAATAAGAAATATATTCTCAAACAGGCCCTCTTCTATGAAAAAAAAAATCAGGGTTTGATTAAGAGTAAAAGGATAAAAAGTGCTTTTGTATGCTGGGATTTTTCACTTTAATGAGCACTCAAATGTAAGTGAAAAATTAAAAGGTGGTTATACTTAGCAGCAGCTATACACTCAATGTATGTTGCACACAGTGGGAAATAAACATAAACCCAGCGAAAAAGCCTCAACATTGCAGCTATATGCATTAATTAAAAGAAGTTTGTTAAACTAAATTTGAAAAAAAACTTCTTTAATTGTGTTTACCCAAAAGCCTTTTCTTCCTAATTTAAATAGCATAAACATCTGGACTAAAGCAATATTAGAATCATGGCAGTAGTCAAGCAAATCTTGTGGAAAATAATGAAATTAGATCCCTGGTGTTGTGACAGAGTAAGGGCAGGATACATCAGTTCGATGTTAATAAAATTTCCATGAATGACTGAATACAATTAAGAAATTGTCAGTTGCGGCAATGAACTTTTGTAGCTCATAGATGTTTGCATCATTTGATTATGCTGGCAATTTAAAATTGTTTGTTAGTGTCTGTGTTGGGATATTAATTATGACCTTTATTACAGCCCACAATTAAACTAGTCATATAGCAACAAGCAGACTGTGCTATGTTACTCGAGGATTTGAACTCTTCAGAAAGGGGTCTTGCTACATTTAGGCCATCAGGGCTTTTTCAAACCGGAAATGATTGAAAAAGATGCAGTACTTTAGAAATCACAACAACTGGGATGAGTAAGCCCTTTAATACAAGAATTTCTTTTTAATAGTGTTTTAACAGTTTTAATTGCTAACAACATCTGTAAAACTGGAAAAAAAGCATTTTTAACTGTGACTCTAAGATAAGCTTTCTCGGTTCCTGGAAGAGAAAACAATTATTCATTGGTTAATTAGCTGTAAACAACTTTTTAAAGACACATCCATTATATATGTAATTATTTGAAAAAAGCTTTAATGTTATTTGTACTAATGCATAATTATTAGTGCTTGCTAAAAGGATTAAGGGTACTTAGATGACCACTATTGTCTAGGAATATCACAGTGGAGAAATGAGATTAATATCAGGAAGGGAGTGTGTTTGATGAATCAGATATTGAAGAGGGGATTTTTTTTTTTTCATTCTGGTAATGACAATGAGCAGTCACATCACATTCAGAAACAAAGCCTTTCAAACTCATCGTATGGTTTCTCTTTTATATTTCAATGATACGTAAAAATAGCTTGCCAGTGAAGTATATATTCCTAGGGAGTTACATCATTGCTGTGAATCTAAACAAAAAAAGTAATTTATTACCCTGTAAATGTGTACTTATTAAATATAAAAAAGATTATTAATGAAATCATGAGTTATTTACTCCCATTTATCTTGAATGACAGTCTTTGTAGAGTATTTATTAGATCACGAGAATTGTTATTTATGTCATGTTGGAAAATTCCCAAATATTGATACACACAAACAAAATTCAGAGTTCACTCAGATATTTGGGTTTCAGGAAACAACTCCATTGAGGACCCTTTGCTGGGTGGATGATGATTTAGGCTGAATCAAAGTAACTTTGACATTTGGAATTCAAAGAGTTAGGGACATTTGTCTTTTTTTTTTTTTATTTGAACTCCTTTCCTGTAAACTGTAATTGGTCACCTGATTCCACTCTTCCAAAGATTTAAAGTTGGTTATTTCATCTTGTAGTTACATTGTTAAAGATAATATGGAGCCCCGAGGCAAATCAAGTTTTTTTGGACATCATGCTACTGTATAATTATAATTAGCTCCTCTTAGGTGGTCCAGGGGTTTGGATTGAGTTTTCTTACCACAGCCGGTCTGGATTTGATTCATCCTACTTTGATAGAATAGATGTTTGGAGTGGGATAGGGTTTTACGAACCTGAGGGTACCTTCCATGCCAGTTCAAATCTCAGTGGTGGTGACTTATATCCTTCATCTCTCTCCATGAAAAAGAGAAGCTAAATACCCTGTGGTCTGATGAAGGAGGGAGAGATCTGTGTGGACAGGGAAACTCCTGGAGCAGATTTCTCTATAGCATCAGATTTCACTAAAAAAAAAATCCTTGGCAGAAATTTTGGGATCTGATCAAGAAACTGGGTTTTTATCATTCAGTTAAATAACTAAAGCCTTTTTTTAGAGAGGACACTGTTATTGATAATAGAGCTATTTCCATGAAATGCTTCCGAGCCAGTTGTCTCACAGTCCTCTGGACAGGTTTGCACAGTTGCTTGGAGCACAGTGTAAATGAAGTAAGGGTATTTGTAGGGTTGAACTGTTTATGGGTCAATTCACTTTGCACTGAGAAAAATTATATTTCTCTTACAGTAAAATACTATATCTCTAATGCTGGTCAGCCCCCTCACAAATGAGGCTTGTTGGTTTTAAGGGAGATAGGACAAAAGAGTAGATTATCCCAAATGATTCTTTATGGGAGTTGGAACCTGGGACAAAAAAACCACCTGAATGAATACTGAGCAAGGACTCAAATTTAATTAATGAACCTCCTCTTCTTCTTCCTCCAGCCTCCATCACTGAACACAAAGCAGGTATACGATTCTGTTTTGCTGAGTGGCCCAGATATGAGATAGTAGAAAAAATGCTGTCTCTAGAGTCAGTTGTCCTGGATTCAAATTCCATTTCTGACATTTCTTATCGCTTCAACCTGAGCAAATTACTAAATTTCTTTGGCCACAAGTTACTCATTTTTAAAATGAAGGGATTGGATCAGATGACTTCTGAGGCCCCTTTCTAGGTCTAGATTAGTGATCCTGTGCGGTAAGGCTAACTGCTTGGTATACATATTTATTTGACTGTTATCTTTAGGGTGGCTTTGGGGGTGAGGTGAGGTCAGAATTTGGGTGTCTTTATACATTTAAGTACTCATTCTACTAGTCAGTACTTCCTGATTCTTCCTAGTCAATGTGCTCTCATTCAACCAACACACATACACACACACATTCTGGTATGTGTGTATGGATATATACAGTTCTTGTCTTTCCTCTAACACTGTCCTACCACCTGCATGCATCTGCACTGGTCATCCATCTCCTAGGCCTGGAATGCTGTCCCTCCTCACCTCTGACTCCTGGCTTTTTTTTAAGACTCAGCTGAGATCTCACCTTGTGTCAAAGGCCTTTCCACATTATCCTCCTTGCCCATCCTTCTTTTATATCCTGTTCCCTTTGAGATTACCTTCTGGTTACATTGTATATATCTTTTATATGTGTGGTTGTTTGCATGTTGCCTTTCTCATTAGAATGGGAGCTCACTGCAGGTAGAGATGGTGTATTTATGCCTTTGTATCTCACAGTGCCTCAGACATATTAAGCATTTAGTAAATCCTAGTTGACTTGAAAGTCACTGTGTGAGGAGCTAAAGATAACTAGATAACATTGAAACCATCTTGAGAGTCTCAGTAACCTTCAGGATAATGAGTGAATGTAGAAATGCCCGTTTCTTCTGAAATACTGTGTGTTAGCTAAGTCTTTAAAAAACAAAATACCCTAACTCATTTTCAGGATGGTTACCTACTTCAGAGAGTTTTTGTGAAGAAAGCATTTTGTGAATGTCTATAAAGGGCTATAAAATGTGAACTATTATGACAAATTTTATTATTATTAGAGTAATATAATAGCGTTAAGATTTCAAATTTAAATTTAATTTCAGTGGTACCAGTTCAAAATTTTACATAAGCAGCATTAAAATATCAGATTCCTTTCGACCTCTCTTGACACTCCTCCAACCCCACTTCAACCCCCTCCTCCAAAACCCCACACTTAAAAATTTTTTTCTTTAAAAATATCAAATTCCTAAGCTCTCTGGCATCCTTGACATGGAGGAGATGTTTAGTCCCTCCCAAGAAACGGTAGTAGTGGGCTGTTTAGGTCATTGACAGGGAAATTATTATATTTTCAGGGATTTGTGAATTTAAGCATAGATGATTGCTCGGAAGGTTTGGGCTTTGCAAATGGAAGGCTTGTTGCTCAATTTACTAATTTATTTTGTGATCTGTGACTAAACTGAGTAAAAATGCAAATAGTACAAGCCCCTTTACGTTTTATCACCGGATCAGTTTACTGATGGGAGGAGAATCAGAGTCAGTGAGTGCTGCGCCTCGCCTCTCCCCACAGCTGAGGAGGCTAGCAGGGCACTGAACACAGCCAAAGGGAAGACCATGGCAAGATAGCTGAGCTTCACACAGGGGGGTTTAAATGAAATCTATTTCTTTATTTTAGGTTTAAAATGAAGTGGTTCTGGCTCAGCTTTATTGGCCATTGTGACTGCACACACAGGTCTGTTCCCCGTCACCCAAGACAATAAACTGCATTGCTGTTAGGTGGCAAACTCAGGCAAAAAGCAAAGCAGTTAGTAAAGGCTGAATGAGAAATATTGAAGGCTTAAAGGGGCCCCATTTTTTGAGTGCCCATGCAGTGTGGGCATTTGCATTTCTTACTGCTTTCTCTGTTTTACCTGCTGTTTAGACTGAATTTAGCTTCACCCCATCTTGCTGACAGATTTTTAAAAAAATAAATCAACTCAAGAATGTATTCCCTTCATGTTTTACCCATCAATATTGTTAATGAGATCATGTTGGCAAAGGAAATGATATAGTAGAAGCCCATTGTAATTCAGTTGATTACTAGATGGATTTGGATATATCATAGGTCAAATCCCATACTCAATATTGACTCTGGATACTTACTCTCATCTGGTCCAACTATTTGATTTCAAAGATAAGAGAGGCTCAAGGAGATGACTTCCCTCAGGTCATCTCAGATCATACAGGTTGTGTCAGAGATGGGGTTTATACTCTGACTCTGAAAACTTGTACTCTTTCTCCTATCTCTTAAAAAGCCTGATTAATAAATAATTATATTAATTGTATTACTAATAATAATAGCTAGCAATTATATCACATTTTGAGATATGTAAAGCACTTTTATATGTTATCTCATTTGATCCTCATAACAATTCTTTGAAGTAATTGCTATTAATATCCCTGTGAAGAAATTTTGGTTAAAAAATCAAGTGATTTGCCCAGGGTCACATAGTAAGTGTCTGGGTGGGTAGGGGTCAGGTCCTATTCTGGGACTATATCCACTGATATAATTCAGCTAATATATCCTGAGCTGTTCCACAGAAGTGTTGTTCAGTTGTTTTCAGTAATGTCTAACTCTTCATTGACCCCATTTGGGGTTTTTTTGGCAAAGATACTGGAGTAGTTTGCATTTCCTTCTCCAGCTTGTTTTACAGATGAGGAAACTGAGCCAAACAGTGTTTATGGACAAGCCCAGGGTCACACAGCTAGTGTCTGAAGCCAGATTTGTACTCAGAAGGATTAGTCTTCCTGACTCGAGCCCCAACACCCTCTATCAGCTGTGCCACCTAGCTGCCTCGATGTAGGATAGCACATAGGAGAATCTTGGTGGTGGTTTGGGATTGTGAAAGCAGAAAAGAAGAAAGAAGGATCAGAAAAGTTTTCCCTGGGAGGGGAACCAGAGCATAAAATCATCATTTCCTTGGCTCTCAGAAATATTTAAGTTCTGACACAGCTTAGACCTTCATTTGTTCGGTTTTCTTTTACCACATTTCAGTTCAATCAGGTTCAATGAGCTGCAGTTACACCTGGAAGAGAAGGTCCTCCTTCTAAGACTGGAAACCTCTGTATCTCCCATGACCTTTGTTTATGGGGCTGTTAAGTTGATCATGCCATAATAATTTTTTCTTTTCTGTAAGAAGGCTTTGCACATAAATATGGCATGACACAGTGGGAATCATCCTGGTTTCATATCCCACTATGTTTCATTTGTGGGACGCTCATGAAATTTTTCACCTTCTCTGGACTTCAGTTTCCTTGTTTGCAAATTCAGCTATTTGCATGGCATAGGCAGGGCTTTGGACTCTGGGTTTGTAATTAGAAAGACGGGCTCCAATCAAATCTACTCAACACAAATTGCTAGCTTATCTCTCTCTGCCTCTGTTTCTGTGTTTATAAAATGAGGGGTTGGAATGGAAGGCTTCTGATGTCCCTTCTAGCCTTAAACTTATTATATTGTGACTTCAAAAACTCCCTTCTAAGTCTAAATCTATGATTCTAAATGCCTCATTGTCATCAGTCAATAAAAAAATAAAGTATTTAATGAGTGTCTACTATGAATCAAAGGCTCTACTAGGAACTCAAAGGGATCTAAGAGAAATAGAAGCTTGTTTTCTCCTGCCTTGAGGAGCTTTACAAGTTGTTTGGAGAAACAAAATTCATTCATGAGAAATAATTAGAGAATAATACAAAGTTAATATATAATCAAGTGCTAAATGGTGTGTCTAGCAGTCAGAAAATGAACAAATTACGGGCTCATGGAGTTAGACAAAGGTTTTCTATCGTCTCAGGGTCATGGTGAATATAGAATTTGAATGAGCCTGGGAGATCAGAGTAACAAATCTGGATGAACTAGGAAGGTACCAGCAGTTGGCATAATTGTGGACTACCAGGTGGAACATCAGGAGAGCAGGGCTGCAAGCATTTGGTAGAAATATAGGCAGAACAAAGTATTAGTTTTCCCTCTAGTTACATTTTTCCTCTTCATTCCTTCCTTTTCTACCTTCAACCTTTTGCCTTCCTCTTGAAGAAACCTTCAACCTTCTTGCACAGTAGGACTTGGGACTAGGGAAGGCTTTAAAATTTTGTCATTAGAGTTGTTTGTCTCCTTCAGTTCAATTGAAAACCCTCTTAATGAGCATAGAAGGCTATAATAACATTCAATGCAATTGGTGGGGAGAAAATTCCAATGGTGCAGTAAACCTTCATTAAGATAGCAAAGATGTAACTTTTCTGTCTGTTTCTCTCACCCCAAGCTTTTTCCTATGGCCTAATCACAGAATAGGATGTCAAATCTCTTCATACTCTTGAACTTGACCTCTTCCCTTAAGAATTGAATTTTGACACAAGCTTTCCCATGCCTATAATTTCTAGATCATGAAATTTTTTTTCCTAAGACTTCATTCTTAGAAAAAGAAAAAAAAAGATATGTTTTTGTTTCTGCAAATTATGCTGTTCACTTCAGTTTTGTTATAATAGGTAGTTTATATATATATATATATATATATATATACACACACACACACATATATGTATATGTATGTGTGTGTATATATGTGTGTGTATGTGTGTGTGTGTGTATATATATATATATGAAGTAGCAACATATTTTTAAGCTGTATCAAAATTTTATATATGACGAAAGGTTTTGTGTTTGCCCCTCATGGAAAAGGGAGGTCACTGTATGTAAGGGGAAAAAATGTGTCTGTAGTCTAAGCCATTTGGCATTATTATGCCATTGGATAACAGTGGGAAGGATCCAGTTTTTCGTTTCCAAAAGAGTCTCTGAACCTTCTCTGGTACCTCCTTGGAACTGAGAATTCCCAAGCTGAAAGAGTCAGTAATTTGGTCAAGCAGAGTCTCTTTCATATTAAACTAGGCAATAGGACCTGGTCCCAGGGGAACATAATCCATAGTTGACCACACAATGGCAATGCAGACAACTAAGCAAAATGGATTATGAAATTTGATTGCTATAACAAACAGAGTTATCCTCAGAGTATTCAATACTCAATAGGGAAAGAGTGATCAAATATTGTTGGAATTTTTTTCAAGGCAATGAACTTTCTAGGTCATGTCTAAAAAGGAGGCTTAGAGGAGGAGATTTGGGGAGGAAAATCAGCTCTCAAAAACAGCTCTGCACCAACCATTGTCCATTAAGTAACAGAGAGATGTTATGAGCAATATACTGTAAAAGTGAAAGGCTAAATTTTATTAAATGTAAGGATACATATTACCCATTCCAACTTTATTAACAATATTGAGGAATAGATCTAAAGAAAATAAGTTGAAATACAACTTTAATATGATTGTTCTTTCCATTGATGGGTACCAGTATAGTTACGTACTGAGAAAATGATTTTTAAAAATTCAGCTGAAAGAAAATAAATACTCATACCATTTATTCTGACTCCTTACATCTTATGTTTTTCAACACTTATATAAGCTTTTGAAAGGCTATGAATAAAGGAAGATACCACTTGTATAAAAGTCATATTGTTTTAACAGCTCTTTAAACTTAAGACTAACTCAAGTGGAAAGAAAAAAACAACTTGGTTTAGACATTTACCCCGATAAGTAAACTGCTAGCTTTTTCTTTTTTGCCAAATCTACTTCATATCTTAAAATAAATCCATAAATCCTAATTGATACCATTTGACTAAATGATGTAATCTCTTAATGCACTATCAATATATTTTCTTGACATTAAGGCATGCGTTTTTACTGCGAATATTGACTTTAGTCCAGACATATTTGATGATGGCATTGATGATGACTTGTAACTTGTGGTTTCTGTCAAAATCAGAAAATCTGAGTGTAGCACAATGTTATTAAATACTACAAACATAAAGCACCTGTTTTGCTTAAGACATTATTTTATGTCTGTCTCTCTGTCCACCTACCTATGCACCTCTCCATACCAGTGAATATGGATACTGTCTGAATTGATCATACTCTCATTAACTTCCATAAAATGTGTTTAGTTCAGCTCTTCTCATTATTAATATTTAAATAAGATCCACATTTGATCCATCCCTGACTTAAAGGTAGTTTATCCTTTGGGTCAGAGGCAATTTTTAAGTAATAATGGGTAGGACACTCATTCTTTTTTGAATGATCCTTCATTTTTAGTCTTTTATTCAATAAGCATTTATTAAGTACTTACTATATCCACAGATGCACAAACTATGTGAGGAATCTTCAGAGTTACAAAAGTTCCAGAGGACATGTTTCTGCCCTTTAAGAAGTTAACATGTCATCATGGAGAGCTGGACAGAGTGAAATGTGCTGAAATTGGAATTAGAGAAATTTAGGTTTAAATCCTACCTCTGATACTAATTAGTAATGTCATCACAGGCAAATCAGTTTGACACCCCCCTCCCCTAACCTCAGCTCAGAACATGTGAGGTGGATGGAGATCATAATGTCGATAGTACTCACAAAGTGAGGCTCTCCTATAAGATGATTATATAACATACTTTGCAAACATTAAAGTACTATCTAAATATTCATCATATTATTATGCAATAGTAAGAAAAATAATCCAGATAGTACTAATAGGCATGGGACAGATTGTAACATTTGCTTCAGGAAGTTGTGGGGAACAAGGAAATCCAAAAGAACTCATAAATGGTTATTACAAAATAAATTCAAAATCATTTAACAAAGAACCAAAACCTTCCTCCTCTATTCTATAAGCATAAGTTCTTTGGAGGGAAAATATGGACTATTGTCTTATTTTCATGGAAAGAAAGGATTAATTTCCTAACAACAATGTCCAGGTTCAACTCTTTTTCAAGTTTTGCTTTGCCTTGTAGAAGGTTGTTGAGTAAGTGCTTGAAGGTGATGTAGAAGGATCCACCTGGGAAATTGAAAGAAGTGACTTTGAAGTAGAGGTCATATGGAGTATTTCAGATTTTTATGGAAAAGTGCTCTACAAGGGTTGTTTGGCAGAGCAATCACAGTAGGGTGATCGTGGAGAGTAGTGTGGGTATATCCTTGACCAAATGTAACCTTGCTGACAAGCCTGTTTAAATTCCCTTTATTTTGCAGTTGAGAAGACTGAGGAGGCCCACACTCCCAGTCTTATTGCTCTAGCTACTCTACTACTCAATTCAACTGTATTCAGTTTGTAGGTGGACTATATTCACAGTAGTACTAATTTTATTGTGAATTTGTCTTCACAAAGTTAGAGCAATCACTACTCCTAGACTGCTATGTTCAAAGAGATAAGAAATTAAAAAAAAAGAAAGAAAGAAAGAAAAGAAGGAACACAAGTTGGATTCACATAGGAGGATCTGTGTAAATGATGTCAGACAGTCTATTGACATGGTTTTAAGGGCAGGCAGGATTCCATTGACCCTTACTAAGGAACTAATGCCTATCGTTCCACTGTGGAGAATTCTTCCTTTCAGGTAATCCTTGTGTAGCTTGGATTCCTGTTGAAATACAAATGTCTCTGGGTAAAGTTGCTAAACCATGATCAATGATTCATTTATTGTGATGAATTAAAGATCCGAGTTTTGATAGAGAGGGTAGAGGGAGAGACCTGGAAGCACTGGACACCTTACCTGTGAGGAGATGATGAGATACCCCAGGGGAAAGAAGAATACAAAGAAAAAGTAGTTTGGGAACTGAAATAAAATTTCTCTGACCAGGGTCAGTCCCCTGTATGTGTTTATCCATATATTGTGGCAAAATGTTACTTGAACTGAATTCTCTATTATGGAGAGCTTCTGCTATTTGATTTCAATCATTTGCAATTGATGGTTTATTTATCTTCCCACCATCTTGGGCCTGTCATCTTTGTTTATCATAGATTCTTCTACTCCTTTGCTGCTTTCTTCTCTGTTCATATCTAGATGTGAATCAAGAGCTGGGAGGATGATATTCTTTGAAAAGAATCCTACAAAATGTTGCCAACTCAGTTTATTTCTATCTCCTCCAATAAATTCTGAGCTTAAAAATGGATGCCACCTTTAACTTTTCCTTTTCTTGCTTTACCTTAACAATGAATGTTATTAAAACTTATTTTTTAATCTACATAGAAAAAGTTTTATTTTCCCAAATTCTCATCCTTAAAGTCATTGATTTTAGGAAGCAAGTGATATCATAACACTAAAAGGAATGATTAGACTCTTTTTTACTGTATAATTTTTTATTGAAGAATAATTATTAAGATAGCTAATAAACACTGAGTAATCTTGCTTTATTGTCTAATCTATTATATTGTAAAGGATTTGCTTCAATTATGGAATTTTAATTAACTCTAGCAGTATTTTGCTAAAGTTTCCAGCATTAACCTTGTTTATATTAGTGCCATGACATACAGGTTTCTTGAAAATAGTAAATAAAACTGTAGGCCAAAACAATATAATATGTCTTTGCAGCTATTATTATTTGAGCTGTTAAATAGCATTTATTCTGTAATTGATGGTTGTCAGCCTGTAATTTTCACCTATTTATGCTTTGAACACTTTAGAGTTTTCATTCATTTTTTGTGGTGTTGGTCCCCTATATTGTCATGATGATGAAACAAAGTCAATGATTTTTCATTTAGGTGGCCCCTTATTTGATATGGGGGGGGCATTTGTGGACAATTTTGTCTACCCTTAATGACCCTGACTGGCTTTTATGAAAACCCAAGATGCTTGGTGGTTTCACCTGCCCCAGTATGTTTTCCTTTAGTCATGCTTCTGCTATCAATTTCATGACAATAAGGCACTCATACAACTGAAGATCTCTTGGAAGTATTTCGTGACAAGTTATATTTAATGAAGTTGCTGCTTTATAGCAAACTGAATTCCTTGTTGGCTAAGTCTCTTCTTAGTCTTAATTGGTTGCATCTGAACTTCGTTGGAACTGCTCTTTTTATTAAATGCAAAGTTAAGCATGAGGTCAAATTAAAAGCTAACACTAAAATTATGTCTACTAGTTAACAGTGCTGTCTACATCTTACCCAATTTAAAGTAGCTGTCTGTGACTATATCTATATAATATATATACACATATATTATATCTATATCTATATCTATACTATGTCTATACGTATCCTATATAGTACATATAAGTGCTCCCTATTCATCAAACTTCCCCCCACCTCTAAGAAAAAAGGACTTGAGATGACCATAGATATTCAGTGTGATGGGACAGAGTAAGAAATTGGAGGTCAAGAGATTTGGGACTTGACTAGGCTGCCCTGTCCCTTTTCTGCATCTAATTTCCTGTGTTATTTAGGATTATAAATCACTTAATATCTCTGGGCCTTAGTTTCCAAATGTACAAAGCAAGGTTAGAAGAAATAATCCCCAAGGTCTCTTCTGGCTCTAACATTGAAAGAGCTTTATTCTTCAGACAGTTAAACAGAAAACCAGGTAAGACAGATTTTTCCTCTCTTTACCACCCACATAATTTTTTAAAATGTAAAATCTGGGGATGGGGGTGGTGGTAGAGGAAGAGAGAATCCTTAACTAAGAAAGTTTAAGTGCTTAGCGCTCCAGTTAGAAATAATTTCATACAACAGTCAGACAGACAAATTGTGCTGATTGTCTGTATTTCTTAAAAAAAAAAAAAAGTCTGGCCTGGAGACTAGAGTAAATCACAAAAGTGATCTCAAGTGAACAGAGATAGATTTCTGGAATACGGTGTGCAATGAAACCACTGACCTCTTATACAAGGGTTCATGTCTTTTTCTACAGAAACAGATGGGTAATAGCATAATGCTGAAATCATGCTCTATATAATATGGACCTAGTGATTGCAGACCTGATTGCTTGCCATATGGTTGCTGAAGGGTTGAAGAGAAAATGGGATGATATGCAAACCCTTAAAAGCAACATTTTTATTGAATGGCCATTACATTAAAACCCAAACTCTGCAAATGAAGGCAAGAACTGTGGTGAATAATGATGAAATAACAATGCAATAAAAGAAGCGGCAGAATAGTATGTATTTTGTTTTCAATATGCAAACGAACGGCAGTCTTATTTTTGTCACTTTGCCGAGCATGATTATGAGCATTAGGTGGTAAGTTGGTAGGACATAAATGCCTTTAGGGCAGAAATAGTGTCTTTTCGGAGCATTGCTGCATTCACTAGGTCAGACAGGAGAAGAAAATAATCACTTGTCCCAGAGGAACTGGATTTGACTGGGAAGCTACCTACTAACATCTATGACTAGTCACCTCCATGAAGTTCAGTATATCAGCAAGAAGCTGCTGGTTAGACTTCTATGAGTTCCAAAACTCTCTAGGCTCAGCAGGATGCTACAGCTTGTCTTTTATTTTTTTTTTCCTTTTGAATTTTCTTATGTAGACTTAGTTGTCTCCTCACTGGCCAAAAACAAGTAAATGGGGTAAGGTGGAGGCTATTTTTCACAGTGTAATGTAGTTTAGTTCAACAGCAGAGGTCTCTTTTCCAATGAGATTGGGTTTTAATGCCTTAAAGAGAATGGAATAACTGTTTTTAGAACTTCATTTTATAGTAGCTCATTTCCCATTTGTGTAGCCTACATTTTTGCTGTCTTCTTAATGAGTATCATTCCATCATGGGAAACTTAAGTGTTTGTGCTGTGAGGAATGTGACTCAGATGCTTAAGACTGAACCTGCTCAGGATAAAAAGGAAGATAATGGAGAGAGGTAATGCTCTGTGTTTCACAGAGAGAATTGAAGCATCAAACTTTAATTCCATATGTAAAGAATACTGTTCTGCCCCAGAGTCAAACTTGGGGCCATGTGGTTAGCTAGGTGGTACAGTGGGTCTGTTTGCAGCAAGCAGTACTGATGATCAGTCTAAAGGACTTTATTTATTTTGTCATCCTAGGATCATAGATTTATAGCAGGAAGGGAACTTGGAAGAAATCTAATCCAGGATCAGGGTCAGAGGCAGGATTTGAACTCAAGTCTTCCCAGCTCCAAGTCCAGCATTTTATCCATTACTACATCATGCTATATCTCTCGTGTAATGTGCTTGGCTGCTGATAGTTCAGTGGATGGAGTGTTAGGCCTGGAGTCAGGAAGGGTGGAGTTCAAATATAACCTCAGACATTAATTGTGTGGCTTTGGACAAGTCACTTCACCGCTGTTTGCCTCAGCTGCCTCCACTGTAAAATGGGGATTCTCACAAAGTTGTTGCAAGGATCAAATAAGATAATATTCACAAAGCACTTGGCATATATGTTGTTGCTCAGTCATGTCTGACTCTTCATGACCCCATTTTGAGGTTTTCTTGGCAAAAAATAATGGAGTAGTTTGCCATTTCCTTCTCCAGCTCATTTTACAGATGAGGAAATTGAGGCAAACAAGGTTAAGTGACTTGCCCAGGCTCACTCAGCTAGTAAGTGTCTGAGGCCTTATTTGAACTCATGAAGATGAGACTTCCTGATTCCCAGCCACTGCTGTACCCACTATACCACGAGCTAACAACATGGCACTGAGTGTGAGTATTTAATAAAGGATTGTTTCCTTTTTTTTTCCCTACAAAGTGACTACATGAGAGAAAAGAAAGAACACTTAGTTTTGGATAAAAGACCTGTATTCCACTATCCCTTACTAGTTTCAGGGATTATGGACAAGTCACTTAACCTGTCTCAGTGTCAGATTCCTCATTTGTAAAATGGGAATAATAATTTTGACTAAGTACTTTAGAGTTATTTGGAGGAGGGCGCTGTCTTAATATCTCTGGGCCTCAGTTTCCAAATGTACAAAGCAGGGTTAGAAGAAATAATCCCTTAAATGAACCTTGGAATTGTTAAGCATTTCATCAGCCTCATTGCCTTTATTACTTTCTATGGCCTTTCTATGGTCTGAATTGCAGAGTGTCATAAAAATGTGAGGTGTAAATGACTTTTAAAAATATGTATCACATAGCAAAGAATTGAAAACAAAGTAGAAGCCCATCAGTCGTGAAATGTCTAAACAAAATGAGGTATAAGAATGTGATGGACCATTACTGCAATGTCAACAGTGAAGACTGTGATGAATACAGAGAAACCTGGCAGGGTCTACATGACTGATGAAGAGAAGGGTAGACAGAGTCAAGAAAACAATACGATGAGTACAACAATGTAAGTAGAAAGAGCAACCAAAGAAATCACAGAGTGAATGTAACAACAGTTTATGGATCAAGCACAGAAGGATATTTCTAATTCACCCCTTTGTGGAGGTAAAAGATCCATAGGTGTTATACACTTTTGTCCATGGTTCCTGCCTTTTTCCATATATCAAATAGTTGTGCTGATTTTTCCTCTCTTTTTTTCTTTTTTGTTTTTGCATTTAAAAAATACGTTTTGTTAATATGGCCAGTCTCTCTGGGATGGGCAGGAAAAGGTATGCTGGGCAAAACTGTGATGTTGTGAAAAACCAGAGAACCTCAATAAAAATAATTTAGAAAATGTCATATTCCACAGAATAAACAGCCTCACTTAATCCTTCAATGAATGGCTTAGTTTTCAGGGGTTGACTGTCTAGGCTGTGTCCCTTTACCCTACTTAACCCTTCTGCCTTCTCAATATTGTCACTGTTGTTAGCCACATTTTCAGAAGATAAGCATAGATTTGCCTGAATATGGAAAACGGGTGGTTTGCATTATCCTACTCAAAACCAGTCTGTCTTCTTATAAACATGGCTTTACCTAACGTTGTAAACATTAGATGGGAGGAAATGTATTGGCTACAGTGAATTTTTGTGACTGCTCCTGGGTTTCCACTTTCCATAACTGAGTTGATATACAAGTTATCAGTATCTCCACTTACCACTACTAAAGCTTAACTCCAGCTTTCCAGTAAAGAACAATTTCCTACTGGCATGAATGAAGGTTGTGCATGAAAGCCGGATCTCTAGAATGCTGAACATGAACCTAATAAGATGAAAGATTCATGAATCAGATGCCCTGAAATTTTGTCATTCTCTTTATTAAAGAAACCTACCAGGTAGCTGACTTCCATAGCAATCCTGCCTTGAGTTACCTAATGAATCTCAGATAACTTTGGCAAGAAGAATTTGATCAGGTTTAAGGGAGAGGCAGGAAAGAAACTCTGAGGAGAATACAGTTTTTGTTTTTTTTAAATGAGTAGTCACAGCTAAAAGCAACAAGTAAAATCTGTACTCTGTGAAGCCATGTACCCACTGCGGTCTGGTAGCAGGGGACCTATGTGCCTCCATAATCCCATTTCCTTTTACTGGAAGAATAAGAATTAAGAATGTCTATAGCAGTGTTCAAAGAACTCCCATTCACTTAAATGAACCTTAGAATTGTTAAGCATTTCGTCGGCCTCATTGCCTTTATTACTTTCTATGGCCTAAAGACATATGACAAGGGTAGGACAGTATTTAAGAAGCTTTATGTGTGGTGAAAGGGGTTGGATGTTTTTTTTTTTTTTTGGTGATGAGAAGAATTGCCTTCTTGTCTAGAAAGCTGATTTTTATAATGTTTGACTAGTGACATAGCTTCTATGGAGAAGACTATAAGTTTTGCATAAGTTTTAAGAGCCCAAGCTGACCTATTTAACAGGCATCCAGTGTTACATAATGTATTTAGGTCAAGTATTGTGTTTGAGAGCCTTATCACTCTTGTAGGAGTCCAGCTTTCTGGGAAAACCACAGGTACATTACAGATACAAATATAGGTCAAGGCATGTTGTCACATATCGAAATGTAATAAAACTCTATATAACATAATTATTGTGTCACCTGGTAGCATCACCAGAGTTAAAGATCTAAGTTTCTGAAACCCTTCTGGCTTTATTTTTAAGATTTTAATATCACTAGTATTTGGTGGGCTTTGGAAAAAAAATTAAGTTGGTAGAGAAAAAACGTTTCTGGATATAGTTAGTATTGGAATATTCTTCTTAAGATAATAAAACAATCTTTTCCTATGGAATGCCGCTATTTGTATAGTTAATGATTAAGATTTGAAGCAGATTTCCAAGGCTCATATCCTCCCCAGCAAAAAGAAATTGTTTCTAGGTTGAAATCTGACTTTTGACAGTGGTGGTATTCTCACACATTGAAAGATAAATCATGATTTGGACTGAAAACACAAGGACTGTGAGTTTGAAGACCTGAGTTATACCTAGAGGGGTATGTTTTTGAACTTGTGAGCAAGTCCCTTAATATTGCTGAGCCTCAGCTTGCCCATCTATAAAACTGGGGTGATGATTTTGTTGCTGTTCAATGTTTTCATTCATGTCTGACTCTTCATGACCCCACTTGGGGTTTTCTTGGCAAAGATACTAGAGTGGTTTGCCATTCCCTTCTCCAGCTCATTGTATAGGTAAGGAAACTAAAGCAAACAGGGTTAAGTGACTTGCCCAGGGTCACACAGCTAGTAAGTGAGGCCAGATTTGAACTCATGAAGGTGAGACTTCCTGACCCAGGACTCTATTCACTGCACCATCCAGCTGCTCCAGGGGTAATCATGCTTTTACCTTGATGTGTGCCATGTGCTTTGAAATCAGAAAGTTACAAAGAGGTAATGTGTATAGAGGACTGGAACTGGAGCAAAGAAGGCGTAGTTCAAATCCCACTCCTGAATTAATTCCAGAAATGGTCAACATTTGTATTTTAAAAACAACTGTTTCTATGAAAACTCACAAAATAACTTTTTCCCCAAATATGTTATTTACAAAAATTATCAAAACCTTATACATTTTTGTCACTTCCACATTGTTTATGGGCATTAGATT
This sequence comes from Pseudochirops corinnae, assembly GCA_028646515.1. Classification (NCBI taxonomy): domain Eukaryota; kingdom Metazoa; phylum Chordata; class Mammalia; order Diprotodontia; family Pseudocheiridae; genus Pseudochirops; species Pseudochirops corinnae. The sequence continues at coordinate 85,100,109 of CM053585.1, forward strand.
TTAATCTTAATTTTAATAATGAATCAAAAATTAAAATCAGTTTATTGAAATACAATCAGCAAGTCATTTGACTTCTCTAAACCTTAGTTTCCTCATCTATAAAATGGGAGTAATTGTATCTGCAGTACTTATGACACAGGATTGCAACTAAATGTAAACTGCCCTACAAACTTTAAAGTGCTACATGCATGGCATTTATTATATGTGCATTTGAGGAAGCATAATATAGTATAAAAAGCTTAAGATTTAGTGGCAAATTACTGGGGTTCAAATCTCAGCTGTTATTTTTTGAATATTGCAACCTCAGGCAAATCAGCTTGACCTTTATGTACCTTAATCTCCTCATTTACCAAATGATGGAGTTAGGCTAGATAACTTCAGAATCCTAGAATTTCCTAATTGGAAGGCATTTTGTTATTCAATCATGTCTGACTCTTCATGACCCCATTTGGGTTTCTTTGTTTTTGTTTTTGTTTTTTGTTTGTTTTGGGTTTGTTTTTTTTTTTTGGCAATGATCTGGAGTGATTTGTCGTTTCCTCTTCCAGTTTATTTTGCAGATGAGGAACTGAGGCAAACAGGATAAAGTGACTTGCCGAGAGTCACACAGCTACTAAGTGTCTGAGGCTGAATTTGAACTCATGAAGATGAATCTTCCTGATTTCAAGCTCAGTATTTTATGTACTGTACCACTTAACTGCCCCAAGAAGGCACTTCAGAAGCCAATTAATCTATCTTACTAAAAAAAAAAAAAATGACCTCTAAGGTCAATTCCCTAAGTCGATAGTACTTTTTTTGGTCTTGATTTGCCCCAAAGAAATGGAAATTTAATGAAAGGTCATGCAAATGTAAATGAAATGTTGAATAAAGAGATATTTTCTAGAATTTTTTCTTTTAAAAACTAGAATTTATAAGGTATATATATTATATATATATATATTTGAATTCTGCCCATCAATTACAATGGTATTAATTCAGAAAATTTATTTTGAGGTTCATTTACCAGAAAGTTGTCTTTTAAATCTGCCAAAACAACACCAAAAAAATCCAACCACATATCTTCTTACACATTTATGAACATATTCAGAGAAATAACAAGGATGTCAAGAGATTTTCTAAGATGGACAACTGAATTCCAAGAGTAAATCATAATTAACCCCATTTCACATAAAAAGTAAATCAAGTCCAGAGAGGTTAAATAATTTACCCAAGATTACACAGCTGGCAAGCAGTAGTATATTACATTACTAATTTTGTTTTAGAGTAAGAAGTACATAGGTTCTTCCTACACTGGTTCTCCTTCTTATAGTTATACCTGCCTTCATGAATTGCAAATGTGAACATGAGTTATGTACATGTACAGAATAACCAAGTATAGAAATTGTCCTGTAGGGTCTCTAATACTCTGTGCAGGGAAGAAAACTCAATTGGAGCAAGAGTTGTAACACCAGTTCAGGGTTGTTGGAGATAGGCAAAGTCTGTTTTGTCTCCTTATTCTTGCACATTGGTAACCCTTTAGGACTAGATTTCATGAAATATTAAAAAAAATTCCTAGTCCAAATATAAATCACATCTAGGACCCTAGAAGACATGAAGACACTCCTCAAAGGCCATGGATGTTTTTGATTCCTGTCTTTTCTTACACCATTGCCTGGCATATGAAGTAGGTTGGCATATAGATATAGTCCTGGCCTTGGAGTCCAGAAAACCCAGATTTTCAACTTAGCTCAAGTACTTATTACCTGTATGACCCTGAGCAACTCACTTACCTGCTTCTATCTCTGAAAAATGTATATACTCTAATTGTTGAATTTTTCTCACAGTGTTGTCAAGAAGATCAAATAAGACTGTTTGAAACACTTGTTAACCTTCAAGCAGCATTTAAATAAATGCTGGTTATTATTATTAACAAATAACTGTGGAATTGGACTGAAATACCTTTTGCTTTAACTCCCTGTTAATTGAAAGTTGACTTGTCCTCTATTATTATTATTTCTCAAATTAATCAAGCATTATCTTGGGATATCATTATAGACTTTATTGACTGATCTGGGGGAGATATTTTTGGGTGATTATCTAGTCTCTGTAAAAATCATTCTGAAATGCTGGCAAAGCTTAGTAAGTCCTCAATTCTATATAATTAATAATTGAATTTGAAACCTTCATATCAAACTTTAATTTCCTTGGATTTCACATTTATTTCAGAGCCATGTGCTATGTGTATTTATACTGAAGCTTTAAGCTCTAAGTTATTATTATTTTTATTGATTAGCATCTTTAAAATTTAGGAGTTTTCAGTTACTCCAAGAGTAAAACATTGGTTCTTTTCATTTTTATAGCTACTGATAGATCAAAATTACAAATTGAATTAAGCAGTCTTTTCAGAATTACTTTCTACTTTTAGAACCTTTTTGCTTTTATAATCTAAAGTCATATGTCAGTGTTTCTGATTCTCAGCTTCTGCCA
>CM053585.1:85103071-85123260 GCA_028646515.1 Pseudochirops corinnae
AAAAGGATACAAGTGACTATTTTATATTAACCCAACTGACTCATTTCTCTCCTCTATCTCTTCATAGAGCCCAAAAGATACAGCAATGCAAAGGAAAAAAAAACCGAAGGAAAATGGAGGGAGGGACTTTTAAATGGACCCTTTGTTTCAGCAGAGTCAGCTTATTCCTCTCTCTCTCTCTCTCTCTCTCTCTCTGTCTCATTCATATTCAACTTGACTTCTGCTAAAACTGTAGGGTCTAGAGGAGTACAGGATATTTGGGCCATCACATATAGGGAAGTATTTCTATCAAACAGGTTATTGAAAATAGGAAAAATGAATTTGAAACAATGAACACCTGCTACTCTTAGTCATCTTGAAAGCATATTGTTCTTGACTTGCTGATTAGAAGTATTGTGTGCTTCAAAGATTAGAGAGTGCTAATTTAAATGGTGAAAACATAATCCATCCCTACATGATGATATCAAATAAGGCTTTTTCAAGCAAAAGACTACTTTGGCTTCTGGAAGTAGGATAATTTTTTATGAAGAAAATACTTTTTGTTCCTCAGGTGGTGAATTTAGATGTAGACTAAACAGAATAAAAATGGCTTGTCAGAGAAGAATTTTTTTATTGATATCTTCAGTTTGTCTTGATGCCAGTAATTAAATTGCTAATTATGTGTTTCTGTTGCTGTGGTCATGCTTTTATTATATAATTGCTGTAAGTTTTCCTTGATCCTCCAACAGTATGTGTACATTAGCTAAATTTTAATGTATAGACACTTTGGAAGAAGGTCATTGACTCTGTTATGATTAGAAAAATTAAAAGAATCCCAACTCTTCCATAGTTATGTGGATTGGGGTCATGTTTTAAATGAGTTTGCAGAGAACAGTTGGTCAGGGCAGTAGCAGTCGTTAAGATGATATGTTCATATAATAGAAGTGGAAAAATATAGAAATAAAACTTTTATAAAGGAATTTAGTGTCTCTTCCAGGAAAAATAAAATACATTAGCTTGAGGTAATCCGAAATATAAATTTAATCATTTGATTCTTGATAGAAAAGTGTGTTTTCCATATTTACTCAAAAAAGTATTTGATTAGGTGATATATAATTCAGTCATCATGCTTTTTTTTTTTTTTGCTTTTGAGTTTAGGAATAATTTTTGTCAGTGTGTTTCAATGTATTCATGAATTTTTCTCATTTGTTTATTTTATGCAAACCATAAGAGACATTTTTCTCGGCGAAGATTGCCTCTTTATTTTATTTTGAAATATTTGTATATTTATTTCATTAAATGAGATAATGCTTTTTCTTATTAACATAATTTCCAGTACATTAAACATATTTCTCCACAGACAGAAGAGAGGAATCAAATTAAATGACAGTTAAATCACTTGCAGCAATTTCAACTGTTAAAAGAAATAAGTGTCTCTGTTTTCTTTGTGATCACGAGATGTGCTGTAAAGGGAAATGAAATACTAAGGAAAGAAGGGAAAACATAAAGAAATAATGACTGACTTATTGCAGTAATACCACTGAGAGAAGAAAAATTCACTACAAATAAAAGGGAAAATAATATAGTGGATTTGAAAGTTACCAAAATTCATTTCTTATTGATGAGTTCAGTGGAAGCCTAATACTAAGTAAACTGATGAAAAAATCAATGCAATAAACTATGGATGATGAAAGTTGAAATAAATACATTGCGTATAGAAGATCATTATTCTAAATGCCTTTAATTTTTTAATAATTCATTTCTTTACATTTATTAAAAAAGGGATGCCTTATATATTGCTTCACTCAAAATGCACTTAACAGGCAATGACTATAGTTCCATATTTTGTAAATTATCTCCAAATAGTCCCTGTGACCAAGAAAATCACATCATTTGAAAAAAGACTGCATTAGTGTAAGGTGAATCTTACTACTAAAAATGGTGAAGATAAATACTGATAAACCTGGCATTTATGTGATGCCTTTGGTCTGTGAATGCTTATACTGTTTTCCCTAAAGAGGATTATCTTTAGGACTACAAAAGGGAGGGAATGAATATGTTATATTTCTAAAAGTTGGAAATGGAAACTAAAAAAAAAAAAAAAAAAAGAAAAGGAAACTACAGCAGAGCCATGGACTAGAGAACACTTAACAACCACAACAAATTTATGGTAATGACAGGGTGGCCCAGAAGTTTGCTCCATTCAGAGATGTAACATTACTTGGAATGGAGAGTCCCTAAATTTCTGAGTTTGTGGGGTTTGTTTGCTGACCTCTTTATCCCTCTCTCAAACAAGTTAACTTTTACTAATTAAATCCAATGATTATATGACTTATTATTAATGATTAATAATAATAATAAAACATTCAGCCAACTGTTTTATCAAACTGACTAGTTATTTGACTCAGCAGAGTAATCCCCTTTTCTTCTATCTGTTCTACTCTCCTTCCTTCCTCCCTTACTCACCTCTATTTTCTCTCCTTTTTCTTTCTTTATTACTCCATGACTCAGCCTCTCCTTTCCTCCCTTTCTTTCTTCATCTGTCCCCAAGCTTCAATTGTTTCTCTGAGATGTCTCCTTTCTGAGAATTTTTTTTCTAAGATTCTCTCTTTTTTTCTTTTCTTTTTACTTTTAGACATTTGGAACTACTGCCTTGAAGAAAATATTCGACTGCCAGACTGAAATATGACATCTTAAGGTAATAATTATTCCCTCTTTTATTCATACTAACAATTCCCAGTGTATCTGATGGCATAAACCTCCAACTATGTCACTGCTCTCTCTTTTCATTTAGCAAACATTAAATTTGGGGAAAGGGGAAGAATGGTCCAGGAGGGAGCTGGTTTTAAAGTTCTCTTGCACATTCCCTATGTGCATTTTACTTATGCAATACTTCCACTTCTCTCACAGGGTTGCTGTGGGAAAAGCACTTTGTAAGCCTTCAAGCACTAAAGAAATGAGTTATTATTAGCACCATTGTATTTCAACTTTAGCAGGTAGCTACATTTTAGATTTTGTATTCAGGATGCAGGTGACGAGGTACAAGTACAGGGCACATCTTCAAGATCTTGAGTTAGGCACTAAGCCAATTCTGCCACAGACTTATGCCAAAAAATGATTCCCATGGGCTGGGTGTGGTGGTCAGGTGTAAGATCCCAACTCTTCCCCTACCACAAGAGTGAGGACACCTCATATGGCAGCGATGGCAGATAGAGTAAGAAGAGTAGAATGAGCAAAAGGAGGCAGCTTTTAACTTGTTCTAAAGGACAAGGAAGAATAAATTAATACAGAAATTCAGGCTAATATCTATTTGAATTTAAATTAATTTCAGTGAGATAATACTCCGATGTGGATTCATATGGGTGTCAGTTCCCATTGGTTGTAGTCAGCCCCTCTCGAGAATTTCCCATAAAGGAGTTTGGGGACTTGGAAGGAATAGACTAGTCCCATAAAGGATGAAAAGGATATGCTGAATTTCTGTCTGTGGAGGGCCCATGTTTGAACCTTTAGAAGGTTTTTTTTTTCCTTTTTTAATGGTCCAGACCATTGATGTAGATAATTTCTAGGAGGCAACTCCTACTCTTGCAGCTCAGCAAATGTTCCTGTAACTTGGAGTCTTAGAAACAGTTGTGTGGAACACGGAAGGAATGAATGATTTGCCCAGGGTCACCCAGGTAGTCAGAAGCAGGTCTGGAACCCAGATCTTCCTGGCACTGAGCTTGGCTGTCTATCTATAATGTTACCTACCTCTTTAAATTCAATCAAACAGAAGCATCCCCAGATAAAGATTAGGGAAATATGTAAGAATGCACACTGTTTTGTTTCCCTAGATATTCCTGATGTGAATGAACAGGTTTAGTGTATTACAATTTGATTCAGTATCTATGAGCATGCAGCAGAGGCTAACTAAATGAAAGGAGCAGAAAGGATTAAAAGAATGCTATAAATTACCTCCTTGGGAAATGATAAAGCACCATCAGTGCATCTGAAAGCCAATTCTTTGATTTTTAGCATTACCCCTGTTTTATAAGCAACATATATAAAACATTTGAATTTTTTAATTGTGGGAAAATTATAATGTATTATTTTTTTAAAAAATCACCTTTTGGAAAAAAAAATTGGATTTTCCCTACCCCCAGCAGCTGGAAATACATAAAATGCAAAAGGCTTACATAATTGTACCTCAGTATATTTACTCTCAAATACACAAAGAAAAAGAAATTACATGTTCATTTCACAGTTTCTCTTGATTATTAATCGACAATTTGCAGCCCTCAGCTTAGTGATCAGAAGACTTTCCTGTGTTATATGCAGCAGCAAATGCTTTTGTGAAGTAAAGTGTTGCACACATATATCCCAACAAATCAAAAATGGATATGGGAAAACACCCTTCTCCTTAGAGAGTCATATCAAGTTGTGTTTAAATTAAATAATTTGCAGAGCGTGGGGAATCAAGCTTTTGTAGCAGTATTTGGAGGTTATCCTCCCTTGGGAAATGCCTACCATTTAGTGCAATCTGGTGCTTGCCAATGAGAAATACACACCCTGGTAGATAGATTTTTATTGCATCTAGATTGTATTTATTTTTGTGGGTATGGTTTTTCCCATTCTGTGTCTATATAGAGGCCAAATTTTTTTTTTAAAGATGGCTTTTGTGATGGGAAGAGGTCATTAAGACCCAGATGAAATGAGAGGAAAAAAGCTATGAGTAAAGAGGAATAAAAGAAGCTGCTTCTTTCTGGTGTGGAGCTAGTTCATCTTCTAGCTCCGATGTAGGAGGGTGGGTGTGAATAAGAGCCTTGGTTGCTATTTGATCTTTTCCACTTATCCACTGAAAAACAGAAGTAGTATAGCTTTGATGAAATTTCAGGAGTAAGGGAACCACAAGCAGTCTTCTCCATTAAGTTAGCCATGAAAAGTTATTGATCTTGTTGTTGTTGTTGTTGTCGTTAGAAATTCTGCTGGTCCAATAACAAATATGGATCCATTTTAAGGAGCTCTTCTAATTTGGACCTCTTATCACATCCCTCATTGTCTCATTCTTCCTGTTTGTATCCTTAGTGCTTAACAAAGTACATAATAGGTGCTTAATAAATGTTTCATGATGAATTTGTCTTTAATACTTTAGTGGGATCAGTGCTCCTGTCAACATCCATAAAAAAATTCAAGCATAAAAAAGCAAAGGCCTGGAATATTGAGTTGGGGATGGGAATCAATCTTATTCATGTATTTTCTTATTTTAAGTATTATATACTTAACAAAAATCACCAAACATGAGCATTTCAGTATGTAAAAAAAGAACAAAAGGGAGAATTGCATATGAAGCTGTAAACTTCTATTGTGTGTCCCTTTTTAAAAGTATTTTAAATTTAGCTTGGTAGTAATAAAAATTCTGTTTCCCCTTCTGAATTTTTTTTTAGTTTTCTAGGGTATGTTTTTAAATTTATAGTCATACTACTTTCTTTTTTCTTTGACATATTAAAAACAATAAATTTGCTTCCATTTTTCTTTTACTTTTTTTTCCTAGCCTCACCTCCCACCCCAAAACTTTCTCTCATGCTAAATTTAGTCAAGCAAGACAAATGAACACAGTGGCCATCATACCTAAATATATGCAATTTTGTGTCTATATCTATCTCATCATATCTCTGCCAAAATGTGGGAAGCTTGCTTTATCATTAATCTTTTCAAATGGTGATGGTTCACTGAATTGATCATTCCTTTCCCCAACATTATTGTGGCAATTGTGTAAATTGTTCTTCTAGTTCTGCTCCTTTCCATCTGCATCAGTTCATAATAGTCTTCCCAAGTTCTTCTGGATCCATTGCATTCAGAATTTCTTAGGATGTCATAATGTTTGTTGGGATAGCACAGTTGAGACATTTATAGATTGATATTCAGAAGAATGAGGAACTCTCCTAGTCTGTTTTATACTTTCTAAAAGAGTAGACTTCTTGTTTGATGCCCTCCTTATTCTCATCACTTATGATAAAAAGTTAGTTGTGTACTTAATGATGGAATGGCAAAAGAAAACTCTAAAGGGTGAATCTATCAGGTTCTATTTGCAAGGAAAAGCTGGCATAGCCTCTTTACCTACTTAGTAGAGAATTTTAAGGAATGTTGTTTATGCTGGACTATTTCATTATGGGAGGGGGAAATCATTGGGGCTGGCACAAAAAATATTTTGTGACCTAGGACTGGTCTAGAGATAGTTATCCTGGCCTCTAATTTCTTCTAAACTTCTTTATTGTATACTGAACTATATATATATTTTTTATTATTATTGTCACTTTTACTTTAATGGGAAACTTGTTTATTTAGGGGAAAATCTTATCCAGTATGCATTAAGTGGGCTCTTGACATTATCTAAGTGTCAGCATTACCATCATCATACTGACATTTGTCATAGATGAATGGTCATTGAAGACCTACTATGTGTTAAGCACTTACCCTTTGACAAAGTATTAGATACATTCTTTCTGCTAGGGGAACTTAGAGAGCATGGGAAAATTACTAAGTGAATAGTATAGTCCATAAATGTCTATAGAATTCAGGGGTTTTTGAGTCCCATGTTACTTAATGCGTTTGTATTTAACTTGAGGGTAAGTTTAAAATAAAGAATTCATTTTGGTTTTATCTCATATCAATCAATCAATCAGCCCACTTCCAAGAGGGCCAAAGCTATTTTTCCCCTTTTTGTCATTTATTTCCTCCAAATCCCTTCCTACCACCGAAATAATTTACATAAAACTCCCTGGTTAATTGATGACTTGGAAGAAAATGTATTTTCTGAATATGTTTCACTTACAAACCCCTTTTCCTTTCTCTTATCCCTGGATTGCATGTGTATTTTGGTCAGAGTCTCATGATTTTTGCCCCAGGAATGCTTGAAGAAAATAGAGAAGATCTCAGAAAGTGATGTCAAGGACATAGGCATGACTGAAATTGTGACAGAATCGCTACTGCCCGCCTTTTGGTGTGTTTCATACTTAAAATTTTAAGTAGGTGCCATAGCCCAGTGCATAAGACTTTTGGGGATCCTAATGGTCTGTGAAAGTATATATATAACCAGACTATTCCTCCCCTCAACCTCCACTGAAGCTACATTGTTTTCATACAGAAAGAACTCCCTTGGCTTTCTTACCATCCTTATTTCCAAAACGGAAAATTCAAATGCTCTAATAATAACGAATCAGAATAACAGCTTCCCTGGATCATGTGTTCTTCCTCCTTTTCTATGTCACCCAAACTGAGTCTAAGAGGAAAGGCTGATATCTTCAACAGGAATATTGACAGGACTTGCTTTTTTCCTGACCTACCTGTAATAGTACTGTCTTCTTGATTTTTATAACACTTTGTAAAAAGAATATTGAATGAATGTATATAACTTTGTGCAATTATGTTTTCCTATCAGTGAACTTAGAAAATTTTAGCCTATCTAAAATTGAGAGGCTTTATATCTTCTAGTTGATAAGATTTTTTTGTATTGTTTTATGCAAAGATACATATGGAATGCAGATGCCACTTGCATAAAAATTTTCCTTCTCAGCAACTTCAACTCCTTGTTTGGTCCATTCTGGCCTCAGATTTAGTTTCCCTACAATGCCACCCTTTATAGGCACCAAAGTATGGCTGGATCACTTTTATCTCATCAGTGACATTCGTCTTTCTATACTTTAATGATGCAAAAGAATTTTTAACTGAACTGTACCTTTAGATTTCTGTAGTGTCTATTTCCTTCTCATGTTGTTTCCTTCCCCATACCTGTTGGTTGGGGCAACTAGGTGGTGCAGTGGGCAGAGTACCAGGCCAGGAATCAGGAAGGAACTCCTCTTCCTTGAGTTCAAATATGGCCACAGACACCTACTAACTGTGCGACCCTAAGCAAGTCACTTACCCCTCAGTTGCCTCAGTTTCCTTATCTGTAAAATGAGCTGGAGAAAGAAATGATAAGCCACTCCAATATTTTTGTCAAGAAACCCCAAATGGGGTCATGGAGATTTGGACAAGATTGAAAAAAATGATTGAATAATAAAACCTGTTGGTCATGACACATGGCATGCATTAAATGCCTCTTGTTACAGAAGTATCTACAAGGATGATAACTGGTATATGGGAGAGAGAGAAAAAAAAAAACTCTCCGGTAATTAGGATTCATCTACAACCAGAGTATTTTATTAATTACACATTGTAATCACATGGATAGTCACAAAACCAATCGTGCAAGGCTGTATTTAGAGATTTGTAGACAGAAGACTTAACGTAAACATAGAAATGTTAAATCTACTCAACTGTAACCTGCAAAGAAGATAACAAGAAGGATTCTGTTCTCTGTATGATTTGTGAACAATGCTAAGTAAATATTCATCATTAATATATAATAACTGTTGCTTTTGGCAGTTCACTTTTCATTTAATTTGATAATGTGTCCAGTAAATGAAGTGGTACAGGCTACAGTGTTTTACCAACACAATTGCATATTTTCAATCATTGTTAAATGAAGGCAGCTCAAGGCAAAGCTTTAACCCCCACTAGTTTTGTGTGTGATAAAAAGAGAAGGCGCTATCAATCTTTATTGTCTGTCTCGCTTACTGTAATTGCATTCAATAGTCCACTGATTCTGTTGTCTGTGCTAATGTCAGGAACAGTGAAGAGCCAGATGCTCAGACTTGATCATATGCATCCAGTGGCCACTTTGATAAGTTGGCAGCAAGTCTCTGGGTTTGATGATAAATTGTTAACGCTATAGATTATGAACAGCTGAACACTGGAAGTGTACATGGAGGAAACTTCTTACCTTGTTTTAAATCTGGCATCATGATGCTAGCTAAAGGGCATGTCATGTATTATTCAAATGCATCTTGCATTGGAAATGTGCCAATGACTCATTGTATCCCCATGAATAGTTAAAAAAAAAAGGAAGAAAAAAAATCTGCAACAAAATTCCACAGTGATTTGAAGATGACATTAATAGCCCTAGAATTATGAAAAGCATTTTAAAATACTATTTAGTAGTTCTGGTTACCTAATTCAAGAAGAAGAAAGCTTCTAATTTATGTTCCCAAATAATCAATATTAAAATATATTGGGTCTAGTCATTTTTGTTATATTAGTCAGTTGTGTGAAAGTTCTCTATAAAACAAACTGGCATTGCATTAGTTAAACTTGTGTGGTGCCACACTTTTGGGAGGGAATAGCACAGTTCTTGAGAGGGGTTGTGGGGAATGATGCCAAATTAGAGTTACATGTTTTAACTCATAGGATCCAATTTCACTTGAGATATGGTGGCTTCTAATTAATTGGTTTAGTACATGGATTGCAATGGTTTGTAGGACCATGCATCTTTGTAACTTTTGAAAGATCATAGTTGAGGTTCTAAAGTCATTAGATGCCTATTAATACTGTTTAAAGGTTTGAAATAATTGGTAATAGCATAACTTGTACCGATAGGCCCAGTCTGGTGTTGGTTCCAAAGTTTGCCTTATTACTGATCACATTTTTTTAAAAGAGAAAATACAAGGTAGGCAAAAGAAAACAAATTAAACCATTCTTTCCACCTCAAAAAGTGAACTTTACTATCACTTTTTTGTGGAAGATCATAGAGAAACTATTTATTTTAATTTGTCCCCTTATAAGGATTTTCTCTGTAATATACCTGATACATGGTCCTTTAGAGACTGTGTTTGAAGACCTCTGTTGTGGGGAAAATGGCTGCCTCAGTAGCCCATTTTGCTTTGAGATAACTTTAATTGTTAGGAAATATTTTCCTTATTGTCAAGCCTAAATTTACCTCTTTGTAGCTTCCACCTTTTTCTCCTAGCTCTGCCATATGGAACTAAGTGGAACATGTTCGTTCCTTCTTACACATGACAGGCCTTGAAATAGTTGAAGACAGCTTTCATGCCCCACCCTTAAGTTTTCTCTCCCCTAGGCTAAACATCTCCAGTTCTTTCAAATTATTCTCTGCTATGATGTCAAGGCCCTTCAACATCCTGGCTGCCTTCCTCTGGATGCTCTCCAGCTTATCAACGTCCTTCCTAAAATGTGGTGCCCAGAATGAAACACAACACTCCAGAAGGGATTTGATTAGGGCCCCGTACGGTAGAACTATCATATCCCACTCTTGGACACTATGCCTTTCTTAAGGCATCCTTAGCTTTCTTGGCTGCCATGTCGTGTTGTTCACTTGTATTCTCCAGTTCTTTTTTTTCAGTCACCCTGCTGTCTAGTTACCCCCTACACTCCTTTTTACTTATGAAGTTAATTTTTTATGAACTCAAGTGGAAGACCTTCCATTTATCCCTATTAAGTTTCATCTTCTTAGATTCAGCTCAACATTTTAGCCTGCCAAGTTCTTTTCAGATCTTGATTCTGCCATGTAGCTTCTTAGCTATTCCTTCCTTCTTTGTATCATTCACAAATCAGTGAAGTTTGACATCGATTCCTTTCTTCAAATTATGGACAGAACATTCCAAAATAAAATATCCTCGTTGGTAAAATCAGGGCAATAACTAACTCAGCTAAATCACAGGGTTGTTGTGAGAATTAAATGAATCATTATAGGTAAAGTGCTTTGCAAGCCTTAATGTGCTATGTAAATATTTTGGAATACAGGAATATTATGTTATTATTAATAATGATAAATATTTAACCATATTATGGCAGAAACTTCACTCTTTTATGGATGATCAATATCAATCCTTATACTTTTCTTTTGAATAAATGTTTATTAAGTGCCTATTATGTGCTAGGCACTATATTAAGCTTTTTACAAATATTATCTTACTTGATCATTGAAATCATTTTTAAAAGGGTAATACGGGTAGAATAGCGAAGTCAGAATAGTTAAATCTGGCAACAAATTAATTATAGCACATGTGAAAAATTACCTCAGATTATAGGTGAGCCTGGAGGACCCTACTTTATATTCCTCAAATTATCATGTGCATACTTTTCTGTTTACATGTTATATCTTTCTAGTTGAATGCAAGCTCCTTGAGGGCAGGCCCTATTTTTGCCCAGTATCATGCCTTGATTTTTAAAAATTGATCTGGGTCTATGATTTCATCCATGTAAGGATTTGCTAGACTGGAAATTCCCTTTACTAATGCAGATCAACAATTTAATTTTTAGTATTAGAGGGTAACCTAAGACTGCTAGTTTAAGTGGTTTGCCAATGATGATACTGTTCATTGGATTTAGAAGAAAAACTTGAACTAGTCTTTCTGATTTTAGGGCCAGTTTTCTACACACTATGCTACTCTACCTTGCATATAGTAGGCATTAATCAGTATTCTTAAATTTACACGAAAAGATCATTAAGGAGGAGATTTTTCACTTTTCAGAAGGAAGCAACTTAGAATTCCTTTAGACTAGGAAGCTTTTCTTATGTCTTTAAAGTGATTAACTTTAGAAAAAAATTGATTTACATATAATTTTGCTGGAACACATTGATTATATAAAGTAGGACACTGTACTGTTGCTAAGTTTAGTCATCTGGAAGTAAGAGCTGATACGTGGACATATTTTCACCTCTTCTCTATGCATATTCCTTATGTTTTACATATTCAGGATGTCTATTAATATAAATATCTCATAGCAAATAGTATATCTTGGGAAGATTATTTGGATTTTGGACTAGAGTTTTGGAAGATTCTAATTCCACAATCCTTATTTTGGCAGACTGAGACAGATATAATCCCTTTTACATATATTTCGTTCTATAATAAAATGAAACTATGTCAATTTTCCTAACTTTGTGGGATTCCAAGTTAGTAATAACATTTCATGTTATTCAATGTCAAAGCATAAATAACCTTAAAGAATGCATAACATTATTTTTCTCCTACCAATCTGCAGAAAATTTCTGGCTTAAAAATGACAATTAACATTTATCAATATCTTTAATATATTCTCAGAAAATTCATCCAGCTATTCTTAATTCAGAAGATATCCTGTGAAGTGGGCTAAAGAGATTTTTAATTCATCTTCTATGGAGAGGGATATTGATGAAAGATAGGGAAATAACTTAGTTTGGGCCTGAACTGATTCTATGAGATTATGCTACTTCTGTTCAGTTTATCACTTTAAACTGCTGAAATTGAGATATGTTTTTTATAAAACTGTTGGTTTCATTCTCTGATTCCATTTAATCCAATGGGAGCTGCCTAAGATCTCTGTGGGCATTACAAGGGGATTGGGTTAGTTTTTGTTTACAGGGCTAAAGGGAGGCAATGGCTTGCAAAGTTAATCAGTGGATTCAAGCAATATGGACCACTTAGCCCAAACATTCTAGTGGCAAACTGAGCATCTTTCTCCATCTACCATTATTTTTTTCCTCTGATTTCAGATTTAAAGTGTACTTTTCACCAAAGCTCCTTGGAAATACACAAAGAGAAATAAATACTTTTGTATATCTATATAGACAGTTTCCGGCCAGAGGAATCAGGACGAGCTAATACCACTGCTCAGAATCTCTGGATAATAGACCTTTGCTTTAGGGCTAGAAGCTGGAATTAATCTAAGTTACATTATGTGAGGATGTAGCACAAGAATAGCTAATATTCACAGCAGGCAAGAACAGCCTGCAAATTTAGGAATTATTCTTCTACTTACCCTTCAACTTTGAAAATTAATTGTTTGTTTAGCTAAGAATTGATTTCTACGTATCAACAGCCATTAACACATGAAATTGTGTTTGGATTTCACATCTATTTTTACATTTTGTAAAACTTGATATCATAGCAGGATGGCAAGATTAACTAGCCACTTGAAATGCCATCATCTTTCATCAATGTATAAGGCTTTACTTACACAGGATAGGAATAGGGGCAGGACCTGTGAAATATGTCTTGGTCACTGCTTCACAGGTAGGTGAGAAACTCCTCCCTCAGTGCAGATTAGCAACTCCTCTGCAACTTATTGTCTTTGAAAATTGCAGAGAGTACAGAGTGACTTGACCAAGGTCACATAGCCAGTGTGTGTCAGAGGCAGGATTCTGCCTGCTGGTTCCAAGGCCACTTCTCTATCAACTATACCATATCAAGCTGCCTCTCCACTTACCAAATAGTTTGTGAAATTGAAATCTAATGGAAAAGGTATTTCAGTCACTTGTTATTTGCTCTTCTCATGTGCAAATATAATTTAGAATTTTCACATTAGCTATAATATACTTTTATATAAGCATTTAAAACATCTACCTATATTTATAATAAAAAATTAATTTACAAAATAAAAAATTAATAAAAATTGATATAAAAATTAACCATTTCAATTAGAAGACTGAGTTACAAAACAGTTTAAAAAGAGATGCTTGTTCATTATTTCTATGTAAGTATATTCATACTAGTCAGGTCTTGTTACTGCACAGGCCTTGAAACCAAGAAGGCCTGAGTTCAAGGTCTTCTTTTGACATATACTCATCCTGGGCAAATCATTTCACCTTCTCAGTGCTCTGATTAATTCTATATATAAGCTGCAGAGAGTGCAGAGGACATGCATTGGTAAAAAGAATTTCTTCATTCAGGAAATTCCATATATCAGTGAAATCTAAGAAAAAGGCTCTATCCAACTGTATTGGCAACTACACTGGCATACCCAGAATGACAGTTAACACAGGTTCTTAGATCTGCTTTACTAGGAAAGATAGCTGTTTAAGGGGTCAACAATCTTTTTTAAAAAATTACATTCACTAGTTCAGGGGAAAAGTCAGCACCCTGAACTTCAGAGAAAATACAAGCAGAGAAATAAAGAACAACAGACAGGGCTCTGACTGCCTGAATCAACTATACACTTTACATACATCCCTGGATTGAGAGAGCCTTTACATCTGAACAGTCAAGAAGCTCTGAACATATGGCCACTCAGAATCTCGACCAGGGAATCACAAGATCCTTCTCACAAGTGAGCCCCCCAAAACAAAATACCAACTCAGAGTATATGTATACTTCTCAGAGCCAGAAGGCATTACAAGCCTCATGACTCAGTGCCTAATTAGAAGTTAGCAAAAAAGTGTGAAAGCCTTCCTACAAGCAAGCCTCCCCTAGGCAATCTTCCCTTAATGGGCTCCAAGTAAGGTGTGGTAATGGGTAGGGAAGATCTTAAATGTCATTAACATTACACCAGTGTCTCTCCTAAGTGCCCCTTTCTCTCTCTCTGACACTGCTACCATGCTGGTGCATACCACCAATTCCTAATGCTTGGAGTGTTACAAGTCTTTGTGCCTCCCAGTTTTAACTTTCTTCCTTATTCTAGTCTATTGTCTACTTCTTTACCAAAGTGATCTTCTGAAAGTACAAATCTGACCATGTTACTACCTCCTCTCCCATTCAGTAAAGTCAAGTGACTCCCTAATATAGCCAGGATCAAATACAAATCCTCTCTTAGTCTCATAAAGCCCTTCATGATCTGGCCCCTTCCAACCCTTCTAGTCTTCTGCTTATACTTCATTTCCCTTCACACTTTACGCTTTACTTCCCTTTATACTTTACTTTCAGTGATACAGACTTCCTTATTGCTCCTCACACAAGATCCTCCATCTCCCAACATAGGGCTTGTTCGCTGGCAGTCACCCATGCCATGAAGGTTCTCCCTTCTCATTTCTACCTCCTGGCTTGCTTCAAATATCAGCTCCTAAAATCCCACCTTCTACCAAAAAAAATCCTTTTCCAGTTCTCCTTAGTGCTAGTATGTTCTCTTTGATATTACCCCTAATTTGCCCTTTATACATCTTATCTGTATAATTGCTTACATATTCTCTCCCCCATTAGTTTGTGAACTCCTGGAGAGAGGGACTGGTTTTGATTTTCTCTGTGCCTCTAGCATACAGCACAATGCCTACCAAATAGTAAACTCCTTGATTTGCTGTCTTTCCCTTTTGCTATTATTCAAAGTAATATGAATTAATAACCAATAAAGCTTCTTCTAAATAAGAAATGCCTTTACATTTTGAAATGAACAACCGTCAATATGTATGAATATTAATAGATAAAACATGGACCAGCATATTTGCTGAGCACTTATATAGTATTTCCCCATGTGGAGGGGTCTGAAGGACCTTAATGGTGCATCATGATTTCATACACTGAAAGTACCTTTGAGAGACTTTGGAACATGTGTAGATATCTTGTGACTATTTCTGATCAGTTAACCATTTGGTAAATATGAGGCTCTTTGATTGTGGAGGCATTCAGAAAGCCCCAGAGAACAGAATCTTTGCCCCTTCAACTTCTTTGGCAGTGACCTCTCTTGATCTGTCTCCTTTGCTGATGGATTATGGTAAAACAGTACTATAAGGAAGAGGCCTTAGGCTACTGATGCAGAATTCAACCTGGGTCCATCAGGAATGAACCCTTGGACTTCCAAGCATCCTCAGTCCCTGTTGTCTCAACATTTGAGTTTTTAGCCAGGTCAGGATTGGTGCCTTAAAGATCAAGATGTGACCTTTGGGACCCAGTGTGGTGATAGCCAAAATAAGGACTCATTCGATAGACATACCACATCTAGACATGACCTGTTAATTAATATTCATACTTAACTGATGGTTGTTCATTTCAAAATTATGATTTCTTTATTCCATATCTACAGTCTACTACCTCTTTGCCATGGAGAGTGAGGGACTTCAATCCTTTGAAAATATGATTGGTTGCTATATCGATGTCCTAAAGTTTTTCAGTGTTATTTAAAATACATATTGTATAAATTTTTCTTCTAGTTTTTCATCAGTTTATATAAATCCTTCCAAGTGTCTCTTATTTCTTAATTTTTGTCATTTTTCTTATATAATAATATTTCATTTTATTCACATACTAAAATTTGTTAAGCCACTTTCTAATTGTTTCTTTCATTGTTTCTATTTATTTGCTCCCACAAAAAGGGATGCTATAAATATATTTTTTTTCTATATGAGCTCTTTCCCTTTGCCTTTGATCATTGTGGGGGATATGTCTAATAGTGACATCTCTGGATTAGAAGACTTTTCCTCTGTAGCGTGACACTTGAAATCACATAATTCGGAAGCACTGTATAGACTGAGACAACCAAGACTGAGAAGGAATGGAGAAATGAAGATGCTATAGTGCTATAGATGATACATAACTGAGACTGGTGACATCTGGGAAGTTGGTTCCTGCAGGGGGAAGCCAATGATCGAGGTGTCTTTACAAGACCTTAGGGCTATTGCTGCAGGAACTTGCAGTGTTTCTGAGTAATTTCTGCTAAAATCTTTGTATTCCCTCAGAGCCTTTGGTCCCACACTTTTCATCTGAGCCTGTGCTATGACCAATGATATGAAATGTACTCTGGGTTTTCACATATTTGCCTAGATAAACATATATGAATAAATGTAATACAGATTTGTCTAGTTTAGTAAATCAGTGAGTGCAAATACAGTGATGTGTATTATTCCATGTTGTTTTGTAATCTTCTGTTTTGTTTATATTGAAAAATCATTAGTTAAAGAGCACAGAAAACAAAAATGTGGTTTGTTAAATTCATATTACCTACTGTTGCTTTCTTTTTTCCTGTATTTTGTTCAAATTAATCAATTAAAGTGCACAGATGTTCAATTAAACCTATAAAAATTTTCCATAGCTACAGCTGTTTTGAAGCCACATTGTTAGAAATTTAACATATCTAGTAATGATTCCCTCTCAGAAGAAATTAAATTAATGACTCTTTGCTAGATTATTTTCCATTTGATAAATTAAAAGAAATTAGAAAAAAAAAACCTGTGGAGACATATACTGCCTGCTACATTTATTAATTAGAATGATAGACTAGCAGATATTAATATAAAAACACAGCAAAATGGATTCTTTTTTTTAATTTTTCAAGCTTCTGTTTGACATAGCTTAGGACTGCAGTATGTCATATTAACAATATGGACTTTATGTGTAAGTTGTTACATTTGTAATTGGTGGAAAATTAACAGACTTTATAATCCCATGAAATTAAAAAAAAAGCAATATCATTCTGGTATGACATCTTTAACAGTTCTGGACATTAGTAGGATGAATAGCAGTATGTTACAGAAAGTAGAGTACCAGATTTGGAGTCAGGAAGGCTTAGGTTTAAATTCTACTTCCGAAATTTACCAGATGCATGACCATGGACTAGTTACATATCCTTTTTGAATCTCAGCTTCCCCTTCTGTAAAATGGGGATGATGATGCCTGTTGAACCTACCTCACAAGATAGTTGTAGAGCTTAAATGAGGTAGTGGAAAGCATTTCACAATTGTGAAAATGCTATGGAAATGAAAAATGTGTTTTTTTAAAATAAATGACTCAAATTCACTACATAGAGGATAATCACTGCTGAATTATACATAGAAAATCTAGACTTTTAGGTTTCTTGGTCCTATTGGTTTATTAGTGAATTTAGTTTTTCTGGCTTTTTTCCCCTCTAAATTCAATGAATAATTTATTTTTATAATTACAACTCTATATTATATACAAGTTAAGGATATAACAATTTCTTTTCATATTATGTTATTTAATTTCAGGTAATTTATTTGTTGAATAAGGTAACTTATGATGTGTACCATAATCTTATTATTGGCTGATTCTTAAAAATATATATTTGAATAACATATGCTACTAAAATAACCCTCAAAAGATATTATTGTTATTACTTTAGGCCTCGGAACATACCTATGAAGTAGATGAGTGACTGTCTTTACTGACTTCATTCTCTGTTTGGAGAAATTGAGATATGACTAAATAACTAACCCAAATCATATCCAGGGACAGTGAAAGAGGTAAAAAAGAGAATACTGATGGCCTCTAAATCCAGAAATGACTTTACTGGTGGATGCTTATCTCCATGATGCTATTTGAGTATACTAGGATCTCTGCTAGAAAACAAAAACCAAACCAAACCAAAAAAAAAACCAAACACACCCTTTCTTATCTCAGTACTTGAAACATTACCCTTAACCATGCTTTCTTAAGGGATGCTTTTATCAAATTATTTTCTTCTCTAATCAGGTGGGATCCAAAAGTCAACATAAGAGGACTCACTGATGCTTGTATGCCAAGGATGAAGTTTAGGGGAGAAGTCATGATAAGAGGTGAGGGATTG
Source organism: Pseudochirops corinnae (assembly GCA_028646515.1). NCBI lineage: Eukaryota > Metazoa > Chordata > Mammalia > Diprotodontia > Pseudocheiridae > Pseudochirops > Pseudochirops corinnae. Next base: position 85,121,132 of record CM053585.1, read on the forward strand.
GAGATTTTCTTAGAACTATCCCTATTTAGTTCATGGTGAATTTTTCTAATATATCTGCCTTTTTTAAAAGTCAATTCAATAATTCAACAAGCATTTATTAGGCACTTACTATGTGTCAAGCACTATCCTAAGTGCCAGAGATATCAAAAATGAAAAGAGGTTGTTTCTTTTCTCAAGGAGATTATTCCAACAGTAGAAGAGAAAACATAAAAAAGGAGCTGAGAAGGAGAGGGAGAGGGTCACCCATGTTGGATGTTGGAGCATGGTGGGATGTCTGGAAAATGAAGGATGGCTGATCTGGGCCTTCCTTCCTCAAAATAGAGGTATGAGGAGGAACTCACCGGTAGCAGAGGGAAATGTAAGAATAAACAGAGGGAGGAAGCAACTGAAGCATGCTGGCAAAGTCTAAAGAGAGAAGCATGGTTGGTTTCTAGGAGGAACTCACCATTGTGAGAAATAGGCCTTAAAATAATGCAGTATGCCCATGGGAAATAGGGTGGGTTATTGACAAAGTTTCCTAGGATTTTCTCTTGGGTATTAGTTTGGGCTTATGAAAGAGCAACATTTGACAGTCAGGAACCTTGAGTATAGGTTCTGTGCTTTTTCATAGGCCCTCTGTGTGATGTTGGTAAAAACCATTTTGTTCTACTGCAATATAATTTCTTCCTTGGTAAAACATATTTTCCATCTTGAAAATCCTGTAGTTCCTGTAAGAATTTGTTTTTGGAGACCCTTAGATTCTAGTTTTGTAATGCTTCCCATCAGTTTTATGTTATAGAAACTCCTCAATGCTCCATATTGAATTACTGCACCACAGCAAACAATTCTGAAGGAACAAGGGAGACATAGAGATGTGTTGATAAAACCAAAGTCATCTGCATGCTTTGGCAGAATATTTCACCAGGCAAATTATTTCCAATAACAAAACTTGGTCATCATTAAGTAAGTTGGAAATGAGGTATCTTGGTACATTAGCCATATGTTTATCACAGACATCCTATCAACATAATTATATATTCCTTACTTCTAATAGGAAATGACTTCCTTTAATAGATGCTATAGGACCTGGAAGTTTACACTGTGTGCAAGATGACGGTGGCAGTAACAAGAGTATTTTAGTACCTTTATGGATTTGCAGTCTTTTTATGTAGGTATCCCCAAATTTCATTCTCAGAGATTCTTGTCCAAGTCTTCTCATGTAGCTTCCATTCAATATTCTGGGAGATTTTCTCTAGATCTCTTGAAATTGTAGAAATACCAGTGGAAATTGGAGATTGTTCATTGATAATCCCTTGCTTTGGTTACATAATCAGCTTACCTTTCTTTCTATGCATACATCTCTCTGACAGCATACTTTATGCTATTAATGCTATGCAATTCTTCATTACTAATGTACTACCCTTTATTCACACTCACCATGCATCTCTCTGTTGCCCTTTGGGTAAGCTGAAATTTCAGTTCTTCAGAAACTGTGGTACTTCATGACCCCATTGTAAAATGGCAGACTTTTCTTTTTCTTTGCTGGCTGAAGCAAAACACAGCCCCACCCAACCACCCAGTACCCCATCCCTTAAAGTGAGGAAAAGAGAACCAGCTGGATATTGAGTGGGAGAGCCCTTTTTTCTCTAGGTGCTTAGCTCAGATGTAGCCTCACTTCCACCTTGAGGGTGAGGAGATGGGCCTCCTACTCCTTTCTGAGTTCCCCTATTTGAGATGAAGAGAAAGTGCTCTTTAATTTGCCACATTTTAAACTTAATTTTATTTTCCACTCTATACCCAGTATGGCTTCAATCTTCCTATCCTCATCTCCTCTCTCACTCCACAATTTGCAAAGAATTCATTTTTTAAAATTTGAAAATGAAAAAAATGGCATCATGTTATTGAAAGAATGGTGAAATTTGCTTGTTCACCAGCCTGTTCCATTCTTTAGGAAAGCATTTAATTTCTAGTCCAAAGTTTCCTTGTCACCAGATGTGAGCCTGGAAATAGATGATAGCATGAAGGAAGATGGGAAATTTCAAGCGATGCTTATATGCAAGTAATGACTCAAGCTCCACAAAAAACGCAACTCATTGCTTTATAGTTATATGATGGTCACTCCCCCCCCCCCTCCAATTTGTTTTATATAA
>CM053585.1:85123360-85195065 GCA_028646515.1 Pseudochirops corinnae
ATTTAAATACACACTCACATATATACTTTTATTCATTTATCAGTTCCTTCATTCAGTAGATAGATCAAGTATTACTATCTGTTTTTTAAATAAATGAAGAAGCAGAGGTTCAGAGGGGTCTATAGACTCATAGAATAGTAGATTTGAGGTTGAAAGATATCTTAAGAGATTCTGCAGTCTAACCAGTAAATTTTACATGTGAAGAAACTGAGGCCCAAAGAGGTAAGGTGATTTGTCCAAGAAATCTATTTAGAAAGGAAGTGGTAGATTTGGAACTCAAACTCAGGTCTTCTGAGTTGAATATTCATTCCACCGAGGATAATTTCAGTGCACTTACAGGTTTCACTATGAAGAATGACAATTGTAGCAAAACTGTTTATACAATCATACTTTTTTTTTTTTAATGAATGTGTTTGGTTTTAGATTTAACTGTGTAGATGAAAGTTTTTGTGATTTTTTTATGCTTGTCTGGTTGTTGTAAAATTTTAATGCTCAGTAGCTGGTGACAACTTGGTTAGCAATTTATTTTGTGTCTAGTCCAAAGAGAAGTCCAAAACACACACACACACACACACACACACACACGAGTCACATTGTATGCACTCCATTACTAATTGCCAGCAATTTAACATTCAGAGAACAATGTTCATTGACTTTCCCATCCGAACAGCTCATCATTCTGTTAGAGCTTCAACATTCTGCTTATTCTGGGTACTCACAAATCCCTCTCAGTATCAGGTTCAAGATAGCAGTTTTTCTGGATATTTGTACAGCTGTTAAATGATGGCAATTTTTTAAAAAGTGATTTTTTAAAAATACAGGTGTATGGAATTATTCAAATTATGTAAATATTCATTGGTTTATACCAAAATAAGAAGATGCCACCTTGTGGTTAAAAAAAAAAAGAAAGAAAGAGAGAGAGAGAGAGAGAAAGAGAGAGAGAGAGAGAGAGAGAGAGAGAGAGAAGGATTCTTCAGAATATATATAAAATGTGCCTGGCAAATCTTTTAAGTGACTAGGAAAGGCAGCTGAAAACTCAAATCTAAATGCTCTAATTCGGTAAGGACAGATACAGTGGAGACAGCATATTGGTAAAACTACATGAAAGGTAGTCATTGTCATTGGAAGTACAAAGTGCTTCCCCAGATCCTAGGCAATAGGAATAAAGAGATAAAGCAGGTATATCTCTTTAACAAGATTTGCTGATTGGAATTAGTTTTTAAGGTAAAAGGTATATTGTATCATGGAGGAAGACAACTGTATGGTACAGCCTTTAGCATGATGAAGACAAAGTATATGAGAAGATGGTAATTGAACTTCCAGTATTTTAGGAAGAATTTGTTCTTTGGTCAGTATTTTTTAAAAATGACTTGTAATAAATGATGCAGGCACACAGCATGAGCATCTGCCCTAATGTGGAATTGATCCTTCACATGTTATTCTCTTTGCATGGTTATTGCTCCCCTGTTATGGGGGAAGGGGAGAGGGGTTGCTTTGAGAAAAACAAAATGAAAGAGAAAAAAAATGCATTGACTCTGAAGCTTTCATTAAATGTTTATTCTGTAGCATTTCTCTATAAACATTTTTATCTCACCATTTTCTCTTCTTATTAGAATATTTAATATAGTTCCAAATAGTACATAATTGAAAACAGTTTATCATATCCTTTTTTATTTATTAGTATAATAGTATCCCTGCAATCATGTGGCAAGAAAGTACTACACTATTTTATTGTAATTTATCCCAGTTTAAATGTTCATTTGGGTCTATGAAATTGCATAGTGCTTCTTAGGAATATACACATTTAATTTAAGAACTGGCAGAACCTTAAGGATCAAAATTACTTTAGAAAATTGTAGAAATTTCACTGTTTTAACCTAAACTTAAAAGAAATCAATGAACTAAGCAGAATGTATTTATTAGTATTTGTTATGTGGGTATGTACAAAATACCATATACAAGATGCAAAGAAGTGTAAGGCTTAATTAGCATCTCCCTTCAAGGGGCTTACAGTCTATTTGGAATGATAAATCTGTGTACATATGAAAAGATGGACAGTGCAAGACTATACAAAATAAGGATTGAATAAATTATAAAGATTAGATTTTTTGTGGGTATTCACATCACTGTGATGGGCAGGAAGGCCACCACAGAGGAAATTAGAGTTTAGCTGGGACTTAAAAAATCATTAGGAGTTAGATAGGTGGAGAGGGAGCAGGAAATTTCAGTAGAGAGATTAAAGTACAGTGGGAGCAAAAGCACCAAGGTGGGAAAAGTCAAAGAGTATATTTGGGGGACAGTGAATTAGACCAGTTGAGTCAGAATAGAGTCTTTGTTGAGGAGCTTTGTTGTTGTGAAGGATCTTGAATGCCAGGGTGAAAAATGTAGACTTCTTCCAAAGCTAATGAAGATCCCCTAAATGGTCTTTGAATGAGGGAATGAGATAAAATTTAGGCTGCACTCAGGAGGTCCTGTACCATGTCTCTTCTCTGGGTACCTTTTTCTCTGTACCCTCTTTTTCAGCTTCATCTTATGTGCAGTCTTCCCCTATTCAAATATCAGCTCCTTGAGGGCCCTGATTGTCTTTCCATTTGAATTTAGATTCTCAGAGTTTGGCTCAGTAATTGACACATAATGAATGCTTACTGAATACTAGTGACTGACTCACTGATACAGTGGATAGAGTGCTAGACTTGGAGCCAGGAAGACCAGATTTCAGTCCTTCTTCAGATACTTACTATCTGGGAGGAACCTGAGCAATTCACCTAACCTTCACCTACCTCACTTTCCTCCTCTGTGAACCCGGAATAACAATAGCACCTATCTCTCAGAATCATTGTGAGGAGAAAACAAGATATTTTCTGAAAAGTGTTTGTAAACCTTAAAGTATTATATAAATGCTGGATATAATAACAACTCTTATTGTAATATTTATCTGTTGGTTTATTGTGTTACTATAATGTTCAAAGAACTGAAATCTAAGACTTAATCAGTACCTCAAGGAAATTGCAGTCTAGCTGGGGAGATTATTTAGGTATGTGTGTATAGAGGTGGTCTTTCAGACTTTTTGAGGCCTTTTATCCCAAGGAAGGCCAAAATTATGTGATTTTTTCCATCCCCTAAAGCACAATTCTGGGGAAAAGAGTTAATAGTAACAGGTTAAGGCAATCTCTGATCCCATTAAAGCACAGATAATCTATATTGGTCTATAATCTTTCAGCATCTGCATTGAACTTCCTGGCCACATCCTCCAGCCAGGTTTGAAGTTCCATTGGGGAATGCCTATTCCCAGACGGGGCTTGGCAGACTAAGGAAACATGGATTATTGAAATGAACACGACACAAATCATGAGGCTTCAGTTTGAATCGGGGCTCTATATTATTGCCTTATGGGACCTTTGTGGGTCTCGGTTTCTCATCAGTAAAATGAATGAATTGTACTAAATGATCTCTATGATCCTTTCTAGCTCTGAATTAAAGAATTAATATTCCTACAATATAACTTTTAAAAAGTTATCATCACACTTTCTACATATATTTAACAGTATAATGGCATAACTTCTGTTGAGCTACCATTATTGTACATATATGTACACATACACACATATACACATGCATGTGTGTATGTAGAGCATTTTTAAACTGCCTAAGACTTTTGCAATACTATATACATGTATACATGTACATGTATGTACAAGTAGATACACATATACACATTTACATATAAGCATACACACATTTATATATGTGTATATATTTATATATATATTTCACTGAATGCAAGGGAGATTAAAACCTATTGGTAATGGTTTATTTTTTATTATTTAAATGTATATCAGTGAATACAATATAATAGAACATCAAGTAATTGTTCATTGTCTCCAGAAGGCTCCTATAATAAGGCAAATACATGGCATGAGAAAAATGAGGAGGGACCTGTAAAGATTCTGTAGCCTTCATCTATTAGCACATCTAAGGCTTTGTTTATCAGATTAGCTCATTTTCACCTTGGAAAAGATGAAGACCCTGGCTCTGAGAGAATGTGGTATGGGTAAGGAGGGAAGCATAAGCCAAGATGGAAATGGGAGGCTGACTAAATGGGGGCCACAAATAAGGCTGAAAAACTCCTGTGCGATGGGATGCCACATAGTAAGGAGGAGAGAGATGAGATCCCCAGCAGTGAGAGAATAACAGATGATCTGCTTGTATTATTGAGTGGTGAACAGAATATTGCTACAGAAGTATTTCTTCATTTTGCTAAAATAATGGAAGACTTATACATTAACAGCTGTCTATAAGGCACATTGCTTGTCCGTGCCCTTCTGATTGGGAGTGGAGAATATTCAGTTGGGATTCCCATCTCTTTGTTGAAGTTTTCTTGCCCAGTGATGGGGACCTCCTTGCTAAAACTAATGGCTCAGTGTGCTACCTTCTTTTGGCACTATTTACACTTTATGAAAAAGGGACAAATAATAAGGCACAAAAGCCAAGGTAGGAATAGTGCAGACATAGAAAGAAGAAATTATCAGGTGAGAGGAAAAGTCAACCCATATTTTCTTAGTGTTTTCGGTATGAGGATGTGTATGTGTTCTTTGAAATATTTTAGATTCATTTAATATATGGTCAGGGGAGTATGTAATAATAGAAGCCTAAATTAAGAGATAGAAAGCACCTTAGATTTCAGCGAATCTTTCAAGTTATAGATAAGGAAACTGAAGTCCCTAGGTAAAATGTCTTGCCTTCAGTCACATATGGCAAAGGAGATTTCAAATCCAGTTCCTCTGAACATAAATCCATTGCTTTTTCAACTGCGTGTCTGCCTCATATAGTTTTGGGGGTACCAGGAAAGCTCTCCCTCTTCCATAATATCTCATCACTTTTTGACTGGCCTTGGAATTCCTTTCAGAGGCCTGGTAGTAAGGATATTTGAGACCTGACTAGACCTGACCTCCTCTAAGGTCATAGCTGTGTGCCACACCCCCACCTTTCTAGTTCCCTCTGGCCATTAACATAGTTCAGGAAGGCCAGGCAACAACCGTTATTTCTTATATGGAGATGAGGTTTACAAGTAAATGCCCCTCAGGCAATGCATTGATTGAAATGATTATCAAATGCTTTTTTGAGACTATCTCTGTGGAAGGACATAAAGGCTTAGGGGTAAGTCAAGGTGATAGGTGAGGTGGAGAATATATTGTGGCATCAGGGAAATAATGACTTGACTTGCAGTTGACTTTGATTTGAGTGAGGCAGGGCTGTGCAAGGTCACAGACTTCACTTTCTCCTCCAGAGCCCCCTGGATCCAGTGACCAGATATTCTTCAGGATAACTGGAGATGACCCAGGCTGCAATGGCAGACTCTGGCCTTTAGGGTAAGGCCTTTACAGATTCTCACTTAGAATGAGGTAAAGCCCTTTCAGTGAACTGACCTCTTTAAGAAGTGAGTCAAAGGATGGCCCCTTTAATTAGAAAAAAAGAAAAAAAATCAAGCTGAGAGGGGAAGACCCTTAGGGTTGCTATTCCAAAGAGTAATAGTTGCCATTGACATTCACTCTAAGCCTGGAAGGCCCAAAATAACTAAATGGAGGCTGGGCAAGGACCTATTGTGGTCCAATATATGAACTTCATTGTGAACTGGGTTTAAGGTTTTGTGAAACCTTACTTTACTAAAACCCTGACCTTCCAGGACAATTGTCAATGGCCAGAGGGAACTAGAAAAGTGAGGGTGTGGCACACAGCTCTGACCTTAGAAGAGGTCAGGTTTAGGCAGGTCTTAAATATCCTTACTGCCAGGCCTCTGTAATCTACATATAATCCACATATATCAAGGGAATGTAGAATTTATAGAAGGAAATAAAGTAAGGAATTTGAGGAATGCAACTAACCCTAAGTCTACAGGGAAGGACAGAACTTGTAGACCCTCACTTTTGCTTCAGTATGAGTGTTGGAGCACCACACCCACTTCCTTGCTGTAAGTGTAAACACCTTCCTCTGTACACTGCTTCTGAGTTCTTTCATTGAGAAGGATTTTATTCTTTTATGGGGTATATCATGTGGATCTTCCTAAGGGTCCCCAAAAAAGGGAAGCAGTGGGCAGCGGAGGCTTGTCCCAGGCTAACTCCCTGTCCCTACTTGGAAGTCTTATGATCCCCACAGCCACACCTAAGGGCCCCCAGGGAAGAAGTGGGCAGCTGAAGCTTCAGGTTCACTCCTTGATTCTACCTGGGAGGTCCTGTGAACCCCAAAAGTGTGTTTCTTGCAGAAGGAAGAAAGGAAGGAAGGAAGGAAATGAATCTGGCCAGTAAATTGCAGCTTCTGGCCAAGAAAATTTACCTTCCTTTGGAGAGGAGGAGGAGAGTTACCCAACTGGCTGGGTCCCCATTCAGGCAGCTCTGTCTACTCACAGGTTGTGTTTCTCCTTTGTTTACAGAGAAGACCATGGCTTCAGGGAAATGATGACATGACTTATAGAAAGAGGTCCTGGGGAATTTTGGCCAACTTAGCAATTTTGCCTTGCATTGACTATGCACTATTCCCTGGTGTTGGGCACAGCTAATATAAACAAAGACATTTCTTCTTTGACCATTTCTTATTCAGTAGAGAATCAGCTTGATATCTGAAGACCATGCTTTTCATTGTAATATGACCATAGAAAACATTTGACTCCTAACTCTACAGATAGAGTCCTGTAGGATTTTTTGTCCTAAATATTAGATTTGTGATTGTATTGAACTGGGTTATCTAGACCAGTGGTATCCAAAGTGGGGACCATGATGTGATCCTGAGATCAACCATTTAGCAAGTAGGAAGAATTCTTCAAGATGATTTAGTTGTGAGTCTTATCCCAAACACAGATATACTACTCTTCACACATTGTCAAGCAGCATTCACTTAGTCTACCCCCTATTCCACTACGGCACATGATTCTTCTCCTCTCTTTTCCTCTCCTTTCTTTCTGTGGACATCAGCCATTAGAGCATTTACATGTCAAGTCCAGTTAAATCCAGCCTAATAAATAAGAGCCATAGCACCCCCTCCCTCTTTTTGTTTTGAATGAGACAAGCTGAGTCACATAGGATGAACTGGTATGGGTGGATTATGATCTTCGTTGCAGTTTTCATTGCATTTTCTTCTCCCCATGACTCCAATCAAAGCCATTACTCTGCCAGACTTCCCTCTTTCTGTCAAGAGTACCACCATCTTTCAACTTTCAAAGGTCTCCACAACATCTCTTTTATCTATGCCCTTCCTTCTCTTGACTCAAAGAGACACCAGCCAACCTAGTTCAGGCAAGCATTGTCTCTTTCTTGATTTATTGCAATATTATCCTAATTGGTTTCTATACCTCCGTTTTCCAATACCAATACTTCCATTCTCCCCACATCTGTGGAAATGACTTTCCTAAAAGCATGGACCCAAACCTCCAGTGGCTCTCTATTGATTCAATAGATAAGCTCTTCTGTTTGGTATTTAAAGCCCTTCACAGTCTGGACCCAACCCAACTTTCCAGCCTAATACTAAATGGAACTCTATAATCCAACCAAACCGGCCTTCTTGTTCTGCACATCATTCAAAGTCACAAACTAGAGTATCTAAATAAGAAAGACATTAACACATGATGCTATCCATTAAACAGAACCACCTAGAGGAAGAATGAGTTTATATTGAAAACTTTCTGCATATTTGAAATCAGCAACAATTCATTTTCTCTTGTTTTTGCATTGGTGAATCTACTCACAGAGAAACATGACTCCTGTTGAAAAGCTATTTTGTTCCCTGACTGTTTTGACTCATTGTTATTTGATTGGTGTATTGTATATCTTTCAATAAAAAAGCATCTAAAAATAAACTCACCTGCTTGGCTAGCTACAGTGATCAAATTAATTGAAAAATTAATTACTAACAAACAATATTATTTATAAACCTTTCCCTTTCCCCAGCACACATTTATCTTTTAAAATAATACTGAATATTTAATCACACAATTGTCACTAAAATAATAATTATTAATAATAAATATTAAGAGTAATGATTAATGATAATTACTAGGATTTTAGCAAGAGCAAAAAGTGTTGAATAATCAACAAATAAAAAATTTTAAAATATTGCTTTTTTTGTATTTTTCTCATCCTTTAAAATGACTTTTTGTGTAGGTTTCATAATATTTGTGGAAGTACATCAATATACTATATAATTCAAAATCTATTTACATTTATTGGGCCTTACTCAATATTTTTTTTAACTGATAAAGGGTATAGCATCAAAATTTTGGAAATAATTGACTCAGACTGTTATAATGGCCTGTATTGGTATCCCTGCTTCCAATCTCTCCTTTCTCCAATCAACCCTCCTCCCAGTTATCAAAATAATTTTCCTAAATTATATGTTTGAAATTGTTACTGTCTTGCTCAAAAATCTTCAAGGACTCCCTATTGTCTTCAGTATAAAATCTGAATGCCTCCGGAATCTGAATTATCATTTATCTAAATCTAATTTAATTTAATCTAAAATTTGAATTACCATTTAAAGACTTTAAAAATCTGACTCCGTTCTACCTTTCCAGGTTTAGGATACATCATTATGCTTCATATATCTTACATTCTAGCCAAATTCACCTCCCTTTTTTTCCCCCCTGAATTCAGCATTCCATTTCTTGCTTCCATACTCTTGAATAGGCAGTAGAATGCACTGGGTCTTCTCTTCTTCCTCTTAGAAATTTCACCTCCCTTCAGGACTCAGTTCAGGTGAAAGCTCCTTCAGAAAGTCTTTGTTGATTTCCCCTAGCTCCTATGTTCTTCTTTTAAGGTCTATGTGTGGTACTACCTTCTTCCCTAACATGCCTCTTCCCTTCTTCTCTTCTCGAAGAGATTTTTCTCATTACAAATTTCTTATAGAACTTTCTTCAGACCTCTTTTTTGGTGGTTATCTCATTATTCTTTGTGTCTGTTATATTATTGTAAGATTTTCAAGGACAGGGTCCATGACATTTTTCTTCTTCTATTTCCAATGCTGATCACATAGCAGGGGCTCCATAAATGTTTGTTGTAATTTTTAATATGATTGAGACCAAGGGGGGAAAAATTATTAGTTGTTCCTTTGGCCATGGTATGAGAACTATTGCAAGAAATCAGAGAAGATGACTAACTATAATGACTAAAATACTTATTAATTGTGTGAATATCAGCTAGTCATTAAACCTTTCTTGGTCTCATTTTCCTTCTCTTAAAGATGGGGATAATAATAGTACCTACTTCACAGAGTTGTGAGGATTACGTGAGTATACACACGCACACATGCACACACACACACACACACTGCTTTGCAAACTTTAAAGTACTATAAAATATTACCTGTTATATATATTGACATAACTTATATTTATACATTCACGTATATATTTTAGGTAACTAGCTATCCTCTACCTATCTTTACATGTATACGAATAGACATTTTAGTATAGTACTTTTCGTTTGGGAATTATAACAAGATGACTGATAAAAAACAGTGTCATTAACACGCTCCGTGAACTTAGGCTTTAGTTTCTTCCTTGTTGCTCCTGCTCTAAGATCTATGATTTTTAGTTTGTTTGAATGAATAACAGACTTGATATTAATGTTTTCCCAAATCATATTAACTCTTCTAAAGTTAAGAATTTCTGTATCATATTTCCTATCTTTTATACTGCTGCTGCTTTTCTAGTCCTTTTGCCCCACATGCACTAAGCATTTCTGAGGTCATTCTTCATGATCTTTTTCTCCCTCCCCTCTATTTAACGTGATTGAATAAATCATCATCAGATTCTTCTTCATTTTACCACAAGGAATGATTCCTACAATAATTTGTGTTCCTTGATATATCTTTGTTTTTGGATTGCAGAAATATAAGACAGCTAAGAAATTGTTCCTCCATAAGGTAGCCAGGCAAGGTACATTATAAGATCTGTGTTATTATCTAAATGGGATATCATATATGGTTTAAAAGGTTGTTAACAATGGGTCAATTTGCTGGGAATTTGAGATGTGGGAATCCTAGGATCATGGTGTGGGAGATCAGAAATGTCTAGAGATATAGTTTTCAGATTTCCTAGCTCCTCTACTTTACCCATTTTATAAGTGTATACACATGATTTAACAGTAATGTAATCACAGTTGCAAGAGCAAAACAATTCTATTTTCGCTATTTATAAGTCTGCATTTACCATGCTTTAAATTACCATGTATGTGGGTGGCTCACAATCAAATGGATTTATTGCATTATCACATATCACCTGTTTATGGTGGTAAACACAGAGGACCTTGTGAATTTTTTCACTTATTCTTGAGGGAGCTTTATATTTATTAATGGGGAAACTAAGGAGGAGGAGATGATTTGAAAAGGGTGATGTGGTCTCTGATAAAGCGAGGGGTTAGGAAAAAAAAATTTTTCTTCTGACATGCAGTGTTCTTTTCACCAGACTAATCTTCCTCCTTATCAAGAAAACCATGTAATTGTATGATAACCCATGATAAGTCTACCAGATAACATGGAAGCCATTTTGGAGCTCTTTTATACTTGCAATAAGTGCTAATTCAGTTGAATATATTTCTTTTATCTATTTCATATAGGTATGATTAAAATAAATCATAAGACAGACAAAGTAACATTATTTCCCTAATGTCTTGGAGAAAACACTATTGTTCTATTTGAGGAACAATATAATATTAGTCAAGTGAAAATATTATTTGTTTCCCATAGAGATTTCTACCTGTTACCCACAATTCAGTTAGGCTGTTTTGCTTCTGATGTTCACTGAGTTCCTGTCTGATATAATTTATCTATCACTCAACTAAAATAAATATTATAGGAAATATGTTGAAAGTCTTCTGCTTAAGAGCAGAAAAAAGAAACAGTAAATGTTATTGCTGAAATTATGTACCTTAATTGATGGAACACGCTAAAATAAACATTGTTTTTTAAAGTGCTTTCTAAAAACTCTTCCAAAGTCTCCCTTTGGTATAATATATCGTTTTAAGAAGGAAATATAATTGAAATAAACAAAATGACCATTTGGTATTCCATATAATTGAAAATTCTTAATACTTAAGAAACTAACATTTATGCATATGTATATATATTATATATAAACATTTAACTTTTGAAGATATCTATGTATGTATATGAATTACATATATATGTATTTATTTATATGTATATATAAAATCTTCAAAATTTTTGTGAGTCTTCTTAACTTTGGGTCAGAAATTCACTTTAGAAATTAAGGCCAGGATGTTTAGTCATGCTCTCTTCTCTATTTGAAACCATAACGAATTAATCAGAGTAATAGTGTCTGTTTTCAAATACTATTTTAAGCTCTAATAAAGATTTTAATGCTATTGTAGTCAGCCACAATCAATATACAGAAGCAATGTTCCCTTTTCCATTTTGCACTAAGAATCAGCTCTTAAAGTACTGAAGACCATCATACAGAAGGAGTTGTGCTTGAAAATGGCTGAGATCCAACTGTGCTCTGTTCTCTTTGCTTCTTATTCGACTCGCACAAAATGGCTTATTGGTTTGTGGTGTTTCGGAATCTGAGTTGTCCCATTGAATCCCATGCATTCCGGCACTTAGCTCCACACATGGCACATTCTATTTTGCTTTTACAGTAATTATTTTCATTTATGAAATTCTAAATTCCATGTTAAATATTGAATATTTTGGTTAAGTGACAGCTTGTGCTAGCTTTAGGATATTCCTGCTTGATAATTATTCATGAGATGAACAGCTGAAAACAAACTAGTTATACACCTTGGCAAATTACTGTGATTTTAATTCTGTGAAATTTCCCCATGGCCATGTGACTTTATTATAAGTACTCTAACAGTGCAGATGTCCAGAATGCTCTACTTGTCACAAATGGCATTCCTACACTGAAAGTTTTTGAATGACTTTTTATTGCTTCAGAGACAAAGTGAGAATTCTAGGGGATGAGACATGCAATATGTATGATAGAACATATGCATGGCCATTCAGTGCCTACATGCCACCCTTGGTTTGAGGTAGAATTCATGCTTCCACATATTATCTTGGAAAAAGAGAGCAATAGTGGCATTTTTTTTCCCCTTAAATTCCATCACAGTTAAAAACACTTCCTATTAAATGTTCAGAAAAACAAGGAAATGACTTTGATTTATTGTCTTTCCAAAAAATCAGCCTACAATCTAACACTATTTCTTCTTTTCTGTTTCTTCTCCATATGGTTCCTGAAATGTTCCTCCATTTAAATGGATTTTAAAGCTCATTCCTTATAGTTCCTAGAGCATTCATTGCTTTTGAGAAAAAAAAAAACATTTTAGCATGTGCTATTTTTGTTATTCTAATTAGGAAAAACAGCTGGTCCTGTGTAGCTCAGACTGTAGTCTTTTTCAACACATTGTTCAGATTTTTTCTCCTCTTCTGTCAAACTACAGGCTACCACCTCTCCTCAACCCACACAAATCAACCCCCAAAACACCTGCACATGCAACCTTAAATATCACCTACATCTGCCACAAAAGAAAAAAAAAAAAGAAATAACCTTCCTTTATTGGTTGCTGGACGGGACTCATGCACCAAACGATGATGCGGAAGCTGAACAAGCTGCATCTTCAGCAACTGAGCTCCACACCAATTACCCATCCACCAAACACCTCACCCTGTCTTCTTCACAAGAATGCAGTTCCCCGGCCCTCCTGTCACACTCCAGTTGCCTCTTTTCTCCAGAGACACGGAGGTTGAAAAAAAATTGGATAGAATCAGACCTTACTTACAATTTTTGGTAACTGAAAAAGGCATGTGACCACAAATAATCATTGGAGCTGATCAAAGTAACATTCTTTGTTGCTATGGTAATGAATCCCCATTTTGTTTATATGGATAGGTATGTACCACATGACAATCACTTCACACTGTGTAGAAACCAGGGACAAATTAAATTTGTGCTATCAGGATATTAACATGTGAGTAGGTAGTAGTACTGTTTTTACCTGACATGATGCTAGAAGGGAGTTGAGTGGATGCTTGTCAGTTTCTTTGCGAGAGAAGGAGGGAAAAGGCAGACCAAGACATGAGGTACATGACATTTTACAGAAGAGCTTGGAAACATAGTAGAGTGTTTTTAGTAAGTACATTTCAGAGATGAGACCCAGTTAGTAATCTTTCAATTCATTTTTTCCACTCACTATTTTTTATATTTGAAACACTCTTTTCTTTGCAAGATCCCCAGCTCACCTCTCTCTTCTCTTAAAGATTTAAAAAGAACTAGAGGAGTCTGCATCCCATTTTGATATTACTGTATCATTTTCTTTACTTTAGAAATGGGAAATTCTCTCAATTCAATATAATTAATCACTGGGGCAAAAAGTGCAACTTGGGTACTTGGTTTTTCAGGTTCCAGTTGCTAATCAATCTTAAGCTGATTTGGGGTTGAATGTGAGTCATTTGATATCTTTGATACTTGATATATAGTAATGAAAGTAAGACTAGATTAGGACTTTCCCACATACTTTTTATGTACTAATTTTGCCAATTGCAATTGGAGAAAAATATGTGTATACACATATATTGCAATATACAAATATATTTCAATATAAGATATAGAGTATATATATATATTGTATTATTATATAAGTAAACACACATATGTGTGTGTGTATATATATTTATATTCCAGATAATGAAGAGAAATGAAAAATATATTAGGGGTGAGAGTGTATTTTTGTACTTAAGATCTTTCTTATATTTCCTTTTTCTTTCAAAGGAGTCACTTCTAATTTTATCAATGACA
Organism: Pseudochirops corinnae; assembly: GCA_028646515.1. Lineage (NCBI taxonomy): Eukaryota > Metazoa > Chordata > Mammalia > Diprotodontia > Pseudocheiridae > Pseudochirops > Pseudochirops corinnae. The sequence goes on from CM053585.1 coordinate 85,137,162, forward strand.
AATGTGCCTTCCCCTCCTCCACTTCATTCCCTTTACCTACACTATATCACATTATTCAATTAGTAGTGTGTATGTTTAGAATAAACTTGCATACAACATTGAAACATGACTTTCTAATATCTGTGGTATCATCTTTCAGTTTTTTTTAAAGCTTCTATGACTCATTCTCAGTCCCTAAAATACTGATATTTCACTCTTTTGCCTAATGTTTTCCCTTTGTCCTCTGTGTTCCTTTGAAAAAGTTCAACAAAATCATTCACTGAGTATTATTATAACATATAACCAACAGAGACCTCAGAAGAATTGAGTAAAATAGTAAAAAATTTCAGCAAAGAATTTGTATCATAGGAAGAAAAGATGCCTTGGTCGTGTGGAAAGGATGAGAACAAGCCGCCAGTGTTTCATTGGCTCCCTCTCAATATCGGCAAGAAATAAGGAAGACCTTTAGTTTTAGTATGTGGGCAGATTCCCATGTGTCAAACCTGTTGAAGGATCTGGACAAGAGTAGCTCAGGATTGGTGGGCAGGGATGGGTTATGATCTTTTTTTTTTTCTTCATGATCATTTCTTTTATTTATGCAGTGTTCTTTTTTTAATGAGTTTTGAACTAGCAGACATAAGGAGGTGTAGTACAATAGATGTTTCATCTATTTAGCAAAACTAATTAATAATATTAAACATACTACTTAGTAACAGGGAAGTTTCCTAGAAGCTGTTTCCAGATTTCCTTTTGGAACATCTATTACTTTTGTTTTCAAGAGAAGCAGATTGTCTTTAAGGGATGATGTGAAAAATTTAGTCACTGGGAGAGCTGTTTTCTGATTGTGATCTTTTGGCTCTCTTGATTGAAATAGGGTCCTGGAAAGAGATGGTTTTGAATATAATCTTTCTTCCATAAGTCAATCTCTTTTCCTCATTCTTTCTGAGAACTGGCCTCCTGGGCCCCACAGGACACAATATTGCCCCATTGCCACCACATTGGACATCCAGAGAAGACCTTTCTTGTCAATTTAGTGTCCAGCCCTGGGGACTGATGATGATGCATATTAATGGGTTATGATCTTTAAGGGAACTTCCAAACTTTTTGAGTATTTAAACATGAATGCACTGTGTTAGGGGCTATGGAGAATTCAAAGATGCCCATAACAAGATCTCTACCAAATACTTTACAATCTAGTTGGGGGAAAAAGGTTTTTTGTACAAATGTAACAAGGCTCCACCATTGGATTCTGAGCAGATAGTTATTCTTTATCTGCTCTGGGCTGACCGCATAGAAACTTGAACTTTCAGTCATTTGCTGCTTTGTTTTGGCCATATTTGACTTGTCACTAAGCTGAGTTCCTTGAGCTAGTTGCTCAGTCGAAAAGGCTAAATAGCTGAAGTGTCACACACAGTAGACATTGAAATAGTTTCTTGCTGGCAGATTTCTTAGACGTAGCTCTCAAGAAAACACAATGAAACTCCAAAGGCAGTAGAACCAAGGAAACAGTGTATACAGTAACAGCAATACTGTTTTCGGAATGACTTTGCGTGAGTAAGTTATTTTGACTGTCTTAAATATCTAAATTAACTATAAAGGACATATAGGGGAGGATGCTATGTGGATCCAGAGAAAGAACTAATAGGTATGTATAGAATAGTGTTACATATAAATACCTATTTGTGTTTAATGGTAGCCATCTCTAGGTTAGGAGGAGGGGGCTCAGAGGAAAAAAAAAGAAAAAAAAAGAAATTTACATGATAATTTTGTTGTACATTTGAAAGGAATAGCAAGTTGTGCATAGTAGATTTGCAGTTATGTTATGGAAATATTTGTTTCATTCCATAAATTAAAAAGAAAAAAAGGAAACACAATGGAACTCCAGTGTGAGTAGAAGAAAAGAAGGAAGAGAATGGTGCAACTGGGCTTCACTGTCTAAATTCCCACTCCATGGGAACTCTGGACTCTATTAGCTGGGCTTGTACTCAATGCTACTTGCTGCCTTGAACTGTTTCAGCTCCTTTTCCTCTAGTCTTGGCCTTATAAACCTTGAAAGATTCTGAAAAGTGCCAAGGGTAGCATCTACCAGAGGAGGCATAGTGGCAGCGGTAGCAGTAGCAGCTGCAGTGATAGTACTGGGCTTGTGACAAGGAAAGTGTTAGCTTCAGAGAGGTCTGGGAAAGGAAATGCCACTCGATGTTTCATCAAACTATGTTCAATGGAAGTAAAATGTGAATTGGCTAATTGCCAGTCTTGCAAAAAACTGTTTATGTCCCAAGAAAGCTTGAATATTAGTCTCCCTACTGATTTTATTAGTAATTCTAAGTTTCTGTTTTAACCACTCTGTAATTCTTTATTGCTCAACATTCCATTTCCTGCATGGGAATAAACTACCTATTCTACACATGAATCATCTTTGAGTATTATGTAGCTTTATTACTTTTCCCCTTGCAGGGGAGAGCTCTTAGATTTTGAGCCCATAATGCAGCTCTAAAAGTAGCAACCCCAACCCACCAGTCCTCTTTCCAACCTAGACCTTGCAGCATCATCCCAGGAAACAACAGCTGTGGAGATGTAAGCTGGCAACAGCTACAGCTCCATTTCCTCAGTAGCTCCAGTTACTGAAAAAGCTAATAAGAAAGTTCATACCATCAAAATTTTTGGCATTTTCAAGTGGCTCAACATCAGAAATGAATATGATTTTATCTGCAGAAATGGCATGAAAGAGGATTCACTGCTATCTGTTTGCTGATGCACTCAAAGAGTCATGGGAGCTGTCCATCTGATTTATATCTGAAATCTCTTAAATATGGTGTCTCTCCTATTAGATTGAGAGTTCTCTGAAGGCAAGGACAGTCTTCCTTTTCTATCTGCATTCCTAGTGCTTAACACAACCCTTATGCATGCATTTAACTTTGGGGAAGGGACAAATAGTCATTGAATGGGAACCCTTGCAAACCAGAATGGCTAAAAAGAAAACAACAGCAACCAGAAATGGATGGAATTGGTTTAAGACACCAGCCCTTTTAGCCTGGCTGTTGGGCTAGACAAATAACCATCAAGAAGTGTGGAAATGCTGGGAGAATCTATGATCTTATCTGTCTCCAGATGTGGGAACTCTTAGATCTAAAATTTTCTAAATAAATTCTATGGAGTTACCTGAGGCATAGGATGTCAAGTGACTTGTCCAGGGTCACACAGCTAATACTTCTTAGAGGTAAGATTAGCTCTTGCTGTTCTTGCCATAAATCTCTATATAAGGTATTATCATGGAATTATTATTAGGAAATTATTTTTTGAATACAGGTAAAGTAGAAGACTCTTGGGAGAGGTTTTTGTTGTTCAGTCATTTCAGTTGCATTAGGGGTTTTCTTGGTACAGAGTGGTTTACCATTTCCTTCTCTAGCTCATTTTACAGATGAGGAAACTGAGGCAAATGGGGTTAAGTGACTTGTCCAGAATCTGACAGTAAGTGTCTGAGGCTGGATTTGAACTCAAGTCTTGCTGATTTGAGGCACAGTTCTCTATCTGCTATGCCACCTACCTGCCCCTTAGGAGAGGTAGTGTAGTGTAATGGTACCATATTTCACCACATAACTGCAGAACTATCACACCCTATTCTTTCAGTCCAAAAATTGATTTGTAACCTTTCATAGCATATTCATCACATGGTATAATTCTGTTTGTAAGGTCACTTAAAAGGTAAACAGGGCAGCAATTTATTCACCAGTGGCATGTGGATACACATTTATCTCTTACCTGAGTCTAGGATTCTCAGTGCATATACATTGTTAGTATAATTCTGAAAGCCAACTTGTGTAATTTGTTTAGAGCACTGCAGTGCTAATGGTATTGTCACTGGACCCAATAAAGAGCTGTAGGTACAAGGGGGGCTGGGGGGGAGGCAAAGCTGCCATAAGTAAGACAGGTGATAGTAACACTTGCATATTCCCAATTTTAATGTATATTCATGAGTATTTTGTTCATCCTAATCTTGCACCAAAGGCAGTTCAGTAATAAATTAGTTTTAAGTAATATTGGCACAATTTTTAAAAGTTTCACGTAACGTTCACACCCCATTTTTTGTAAAAGTTATGAAATCTGTGATGATTGTGTGGTAAAGATGGTATTAACCTTGGAATAAAGAATTATGTGACCACTGAGACTCCTTGCAATTCTGGCATTCAGTGATTAGACAAATGATCATGTGAGTAGTAAAGGATATGTCATAAATATTCTAGGATGAAGAGACCACTTCTGGCAAAGAGGAAATGGACTTGTGTAACAAGGAAGCCTCATAGTTTTCAGCATAATTATTATAGCATTTTGTATTTCTCTTCTGACCCATTAGGAACCATAATTTTGTCCTCACTTTTTCTTGTGAAATATTACCAAATTTCATCTTTCCTCATCTCTTCTGCACTGGGGCAGAAGAATGTGTTCTATCCTATTATAAACTTTTAGAGAAATTAGAATTAGAAATGCTCTCTGGTCTGTGATGTCATGTATGAGAGGGCTGCACAACCTCATGAATAAATTTGTACTGCCCTTCCAAAGAAAGCACTCACATGGAGGTCAGAAGAAGCGACACAAAGACATTCACAAGATCTCTTTGAAGAATTTTGGAATCAATTGTGAGACATGGAAATACTGGCACGGGACCATCTGGCATGATGTGCCTACATCAGAAAAGGCATTGTACTCTATGACCAAAGCAAATTTGCAGTAGCTCAAAAGAAATGTGAGATGCAAAAATTTAGAGACATCTCCACTCCAGATATTCATATGAACTATTTATGTCTAACTTGTGGTAGAGACTTCTGAGCTCCTATTGGTCAAATCAGCCACAGTCTATATCTTGATCCCAAAATAGTGATATCATGTTGGTCCTCCCTGGGAACAAAGGGCAACAACCAATTGGCTCTTAGCAAAGTTACCTCTTTTCTCCACTTTCCTTGTTCCCCTTTTCCTTACCTCTTTCTCATAGAATTATATTATGTATTTGTTTTTAGAAAATGATTTCACTGTATTTTGAACCATTTTTCAAATTATTAACTAAGAATCAATTTGTCACAATACTCATGCATATATGTATGCATTCTGTGTATATGTATGTATATATATGTATATATGAATATACAGATTGTGGATATATATATGTCACCCAAAAGAAATCCTATTTGTGAATCTCTCCATAGGGACTTGGGAACTCTAGCTACTTATCCTCCTGTACACTTGACAATAAATTGAGCCCTCTCTTAGAGAGCTTCCCACCTATTGAACATCCCTTTCCTTGTTATAACCTGCAGGACATGGGGGGTGATTCACTCTGCACCTTTCTCCCACAGGAAGACGTCTTTATCCTGAAGACATAAGGGAGAAAGAATTAGGACTTTTTCTGTGAAAGATATCCTTAGAGATTTTCATGTGTGTGTGTGTGTGTGTGTGTGTGTGTGTGTGTGTGTGTGTGTGTGTGTGTGTGTGTGTGTGTGGCAAGAGGATGCCTTCCTCAAAGAAAGGAAAGTCTCTAAATATATAGAGAGGGAGTCTATAACCATGTAATTTAGGTAAATTGACTCTAGTTGCTGGGCAAACGTGTTTAAACATTGTAACTTACATTTACATTAGGGTTAAGAAAATAGTTCTGGTTAATAATCATAGTGATAATTAATAATAAGACTGGGATCAGAGTTGTGGTTTTTTTGGTACAGGGAACTTCTAGGAAAGAAAACACTGCTAATGAAGGCCAGCATCTTCTCTGCAACTGGTATTCTTCTCCAATTGCGTGAAACTCTAAAAGGTTAAGTGACTTGCCCAGGGTCACCCATTGTGTGTCAGAAGCGGTAATTGAACCTCATTCTTCCAGGTTTTAAGGCCAATTCTCTCTAATTCTCAATGAGTACTAGCTAACATTTATATAATGCTTTAAGGTTTGCAAAGTACTTTACATTTTCTTACATCATCTGACCCTCACAACAACCCTGCGTGGTAGGTGCTGTTATTAACTACATTTCCTAGATGAGGATGCATAGGCTGGGAAAGTTATATGACCTGCCCACAATCACACAGCTGTTATGTGTCTAAGAAAGAATTCAAACTCAGGTCTTATTGACTCTAAATTCAGTGTTCTGTCCATAATGCCAAGTAGCTGCCCAGGTTAATTCCCTACCAATATATTACCTACTTTGCTATTCAATATTGGAAGCACATTCAGAGTTATTCATATCATTTATGATTTCAAAGTTACTTCTACCTCAATTATGTAACAGGATTTATTACATAATATTGAAACATCTGTCTGAAGAAATCTTGGCTAGGTTTGATGGGACTAATAAAATAAAATCAAGTGTCTTTTTAAAAATTAATTTATTAAATTTTAGTTTTCAACATTTACTTACATAAGTTTTAAATTTTCCACCCCTCCCTCTCCCCAGGAAGGCATGCACTCCAATATGGGCTCTACATATATATTCCTATTAAACATATTTTCACATTAGTCATGTTGTATAGAAGAATGAGAAGGAATGGGAGTAACTATAAGAAAGAAAAACATAAAACCAAACAAAAAAAAGAAAGTAGTCTGCTTCACTCTGCATTCAGACTCCACATTTCTTCTTCTGGATGTGTCTTTTGGAATTGTTTTAGGTCCTTGCATTGCTGAGAACGGCTAAGTCTATCAAAGTCACTCACTGTACACCATGGCTGTTGTTGTGTACAATCTTCTCCTGGTTCTGCTCGCTTCACTCGGCATTAGCTCATATAAGTAAGACCAAGTATCTTGACCACTAAGTGAATCTTTCCCCACAATCTCTTCTAACCATCATGAGATGAAACTGTGAGGACTGACCTATTGCTCAGCCTAAACGCTCAGAAGTGTCTCTATGTTTGACCACTGATTGACCCATTTCTATGCTGGTAAATTCCCGTGGACCAAGTCAGTGCTTGAGTCAGCTTCATTTAGATAAGAATGAAAGATTCTCCTGATCACAATCAGTTTAGCAAACTTTATCTAATCCAGGCATGCAAGGTTAGCAAAATTTCCTAATTACGATGCCCTTGTGATCAATAATGGGAGTCACAGTCAAGCCACCAGCTGCCCCTAAGGTTCTCTCTCTTACTTGGCCCTTGTGGGAGCTGTGGGAATCTGTCCAGCAACAACAATCAGACATGAGGGCAGTGATGCAAAATTCTGAGCTCTTGACTGGGTTTGCATCCCCCAATACACCTGTACCACCATCATGCTTTCCTGCGGGACTGAAGGACTGGAAAGCTGCATGCTTGCACACCTGTGAGGAATAATCTGCCTAACTCTATACTCTGAGCACTTCTATCCCTTCTGAGCACCTTTTCCACTATCTCCTCACAAGAACTTGGACCATCAGGTTGGAGACTGTTAACTCTATTATCAGTATCAGAGAGGAAGAGTAGAATACATATATCTGTACATACAGAAACATAGATAGATACATACATAATATCTGTATATACATAAATCTGTACATATAGAAAATATATATCTGTACATATAGAAACAGATAGATACATATATAATATCTATATATACATAAATATTCAAATGATATAGTATAGGTATTCACATATGCATATATAACATGCACGTGCAATGCATATAACACACATGTTTGACAAAGCATATGGTGTTCAGTCATGTCCAATTCTTTGTGATCCCATGGACTGTAACATATGGAAACTGTCCATGGGATTTTTTTGGGAAAGATACTGGAGTGGTTTTTCATTTCCTTCTCCAGTGCTTAAGGCAAAGAGAGGTTAAGTCAATAGTTCTCAACCTTCCTAATGCAGCAACCCTTTAATAGTCATATGTGGGCATGTCTGCATGTGGGCAGACCCACCTGGAGATGGATAGAGGAGGTTCTTAAGACTATTGGAAATATGTGTTTCTAATGGTCTTAGGTCTAGGTCTTAGGTCCCTGTGACCCTTGTGAAAGGGTCATTTGACCCCAAAGGGGTTGTGACCAACAGGTTTGAGAACCGCTGGGTTAAGTGATTTGTCCAGGGTCACAGCTAGTAAGTGGTAAGTGTCTGAAGTTGTGTTTGAACTCTAGTCTTCCTGACTCCAAGTCCAGCACTTGATCCACTAAACCATCTAGCTGCCTCAACAAAACATAAACATGTATATTTTATATGTGCAAACATTGTATATACATATATATGCATGTATGCACATGTAGATATACATATGTGAATGTATATATGTGTATATGTGTAATCACATGCAGACATGCATATGCACAGATATATTTACCAGCAGATTCTTATAGAGTGATAAAAGTCAAAATCGTCCCCGAGGCAACATCCTCCCTCCTATTCTGGGATTGCCTATCGTCATTTTATTAAAGTCAGGATACCCCAGGCTTCTGGCCTGGTGCTCTCTTCCATAGTCCTCATAGACTGTAGAGTTTTTTGTTGACAGGTAGGAGAGCAAGAGAGCATGCTGAAAGCTTATTGTGGCAGAACAATGTAATTCTGGCATTGCCTGTGTAGTCTTCTATGTGCTTTTACTTTGTTTTCCCTTATGTTGTATTTGTCTCTGGAGTATGCCTGGTATATTGAGCTTCCTGGAAACTCATTGTGGTCATAGGCACAAGATACACCAAGGGGATTGACAGTGATGAGCTTCTCTGAATGTCAGTGAGAGCTGCTTCTTTGACAGCTATCATCATCTAAAACCTTCCCTAATTCTTTTCTTTTACATCTCTCTTTCTTTCTCTTTCTTTCTTTCTTTCTTTCTTTCTTTCTTTTTCTTTCTTTCTTTCTTTCTTTCTTTCTTTCTTTCTTTCTTTCTTCCTTTCTTTCTTCCTTTCTTTCTTCCTTCCTTTCTTTCTTTCTTTCTTTCTTTCTTTCTTTCTTTCTTTCTTTCTTTCTTTCTTTCTTTCTTTCTTTCTTTCTTCCTTCCTTCCGTCCTTCCTTCCTTTCTTTCTGTCTCTCTCTCCCTTTCTCTTTCCTTCTCTCTTTCTTTTTTGCATTTTCCAATTCCAATTCCAAGTTCCAAATTCTCTCCCTCCTTCCAGGCTCTCTCCCATCCATTAAGAAGGCAAGCAATATGTGAAACACATTATGCATGTGAAGTCATGTGAAACTTATTTCCATATTAGCCATGTTGTAAAAAAAATGGCAAGAAATATAAAGACAGTGGGGAAAAAGTGAAAGAAATGCTTCAATCTGCAGTCAGACTATCAGTTACCTCTCTGGAGACAGATAGCATTTTTCATCATGAGTCTTTTGGAATTGTCATGGATCATTGTATTAATCAGAGTAGTTTATTATTTCACAGTTGATCATTCATACAATATTGCTGGTACTTTGTAGAATCTTTGCTTGGTTCTGGTCACTTCACTTTGCATCAGTTCATATAAGTCTTACCAGTTTTTTTTTTTCCTAAAACCATGCCCTTCATCATTTCATATAGCACAATATTCCATCACAATCATGTACTACAATTTTTTGGCCATTCCACAACTGTTAGGCATCCCCTCCATTCCCAGTTCTTTGCCACCACAAAAAGACCTGCTGTAATTCCTTTTTCCTTTTTCTTTTATCTCTTTGGGATACAGACCTAGTAGTGGCATTTCTGGGTCATATGCATATTTTTATAAACCTTTGGACAGAGTTCCAAGCACCAGTTCACAACTCTACCAATAGTAGATGAGAGTGCCTATTTTTTCACATCCTGTCCAGCATTTGTCATTTTCCTTTCCTGTTATGTTGGCCAATTTTATAGGTATGAGGTGGTACCTCAGAGTTGTTTTAATTTGCATTTCTGTAATTATTAGTGATTTAGAGCATTTTTATGTGTTATTGATTGCATTGATTTCTTCTTCTGAAATATACTTGTTCATATCCTTTGACAATTTATCAATTGGGGAATGGTTCTTTTTTTTAAAAAAAAATTTACATAGCACCCTATATATTTGAGAAATAAGAAGTTTTCCAGAGAAATCAATTGTATATCCTACCTCCCCACCCCCACTGGTTTCCTACTTTCCTTTTAATTTTGACTATGTTGTTTTATTTGTGCAAAACCTTTTTAATTTAATGTAATCAAAAGTATCTATTTTATCTCTTATAACCTACTGTATCTTTTATTTGGTCATAAACTCTTCCCTTACCCATAGACCTGACAGGTAACTTTTTTTCTCATGTTCCCATATTTACTTGTAGTACCTTTTATTTCTAAATCATGCACCCATTTAGTTTCTGTCAGACTGCTTTCCAGTGTTCTGTGCATTGTGAAATATATAGATTAGGAGGCATCTTTGGCAGTGTCACTCTGTGCAATATCATCTCTGGTTAACAAGGCCATCTCATTTGCTCTTGATAATGATGTTACACACCAAATTTCAGGTTGGTCTATTTACATGTATTATTTATCTAAAGAGTATGGGGGCTTTAGTAATTGTGCCATGGCTCAGGAATGGTTAAATAATTTTTGAGAAGATAAATTAATTTGTTAAATAGATCAGAATCAGCATGTATGTTCCTCGACAATTCAGCCTACCCCTAAATTTCTAACTGGCTCTTTTACATGTTGCTGTTGTTATCTGGCATACTGCACAGAGGTAGAGATTTGTAAATGAAATCCTTATTTGTTAAATCTAGATCTTATGTCTGTAAAGACTGGATTTGACTTCTAGATTTTGGTGAGGGCTAAGTAAATGTGCTCAAAGTCGGTACAGTTCAAAATGAACACCTTCTAGTCTGGCATTCTAAATTTCTTCCCATATGAAGCAAAGTTATTTGAAAGCCATATTCCTTCTGTCTGCTTCCTTCCCTGCCCCTCAAGCTTTTTAAAAATGTAAATGCTATTTCTGGGTACAAATAGATCTGTGATCTCAATGTGATTTCCTTCAACTATGCAGATTGCAATTATAGGATCAGAGTTTCAGAGTTGGGAGTGATCCTAGAGACCATAGAACCTAAATCCTTTATTTTTACAGATGAGAAAACTGAGGTAAAAGAAGTTAGGTGACTTTTCTAAGGTCACTCTGGCAGTAAGTATTTGAGGTAGGATTTGAATTGAGGTCTTTCTGACTCCAAGTCCAGTGCTCTATCTGGTATGTCATCTTGTCTACCTCTCAATCTATCCTTTGTGATTTTTCTTCCCACAAGATCATCACAGTGGGTCCACTCTACATGCCAGGGCCTTTCCTCACTTTCTCCAGGTATATGATATTGATGGAGCACTGAAGTTTGCCTGCCAGCTGGTTCTTGAACTCACCATGTGACCAGAACCTTTTTTTTTCTCCATTATACATTTCTTTTGAAGATATCCTTTCCTCCTTTGTTATTATGCATCACATCGACCATCTACTTCTCCATTGCCTTCTGAGTGATACTCGAATTAAAATCTTTGGAGAATATAGGGTTCTGTGTTTCTGATGTTAAGTGGATAACAGATTGAAACAAAAATAACAAACATTCAGATCTCTTATGATTTCTAGCTTTTATGAAGTAAATAGATTGATAAGTGACCTTGAACCCAAGAAGCCCTGGACCAATCTGTTGATATTCATTGTTTTTGTGATCACCCGCAAGTTACTGAACTTTTCAGTGTGAATCTAGGTAACTCTCAAAGATTATAACTTGCAAAGAATGTGCCAACATGCACTGGTTGGAGTTTCCGCACATAGGACTTACCTATGACCTATTTTAACAAGTGAGTTTGCATATGTCCAGTTTCCTAACCAGTTTATGAATATTAACTGAAAATAAATTTAAATATTGGTTAGGTCTAATGAGGCAAGAGACTCTAAGGCAGGTAGCACAACGTGTTGTTATTTAGTTGTTTTCAGTCATGTCCAACTCTGCGTGACCCTGTTTGGAGTTTTCTTGGCAGATATACTGGAGGGATTTGCACAACATAATGGACTTGAAGTCAAAAGAGAACTTAGGTATGAATAGTATCTCCAAAAAGTTAATAGTTATGTGGCCTCAGGCAAGTCATCTAACCTCTCTCAGTCTCAGTTTCCTAATCTATAAAATGGGAATATATATTTGCAATATATATAAATACGCAATATTTAAATAATATTTACAATACTCAGCCTCCCTAGGCTGTTGTAAGAAAAGCATTTTGCAAACCTCAAAGTGCTTTTTAAGTGAGTTATAATTATTTGAGCACCAAAAAACTACAGGATTTTAACATTTTGCCACACAAATGTATATATAGTTCCAGTTTTCTTAAAGATGACTGCAAAAGCAAAAATTGCATGAAGAGATTGAATCAAGTAGACCAAGTCACATTTATAAAATTGGAGTCCACGTTTTTCCCTTCTATCTTGTCCTTCAAAACATTTGGGAGAGAAGTCCTTTCTAGTTGGTGTTCCTGTGTATGGAGAAGATAGTATAGCAGTTGCACTTCACTTAACGAGGGGAATCACTATCCCCTCAGTAAGGATTGAGCTTTTTTTGTATCCCATGTTGACCCACAGCTTGTAGAATGGAGAATAACACTAAAATTTTTAAGTCAGTCAATAAGCATCTATCAGTCGTTTACTGTGTGCAAGGCACTATATTAAGCACTGGGGCTACAACTACTGGTGAAAAGATGGTGCCTGCCCTCAAAGAAGTTATATCCTAATGGGGGAAGGCAACATGTAAAAGGGGAGTGGAAGAGGGAGAAGGGAGTGAGATGTATGGAGGCAGAAGTGGTGAAGTCTAGGGAATGAAGGATGCTAGAATAGGCCCTAATCTTTTTAAAGAAAAAAATAATAATTCACATTGATAAATCCATTTTATTTCTCATTTAAGGAAATGAGAAAGTTTACTTTTATCTGTAACTTTAGTATTATAATAATTAATGCAGATTTTTTCTGCATCATTCTATAGAGAAACAGTATGGTGAAGGAGATAGGAAATGGGGGTTCTTGATGTTATTCTGACACTACTTAGTCATGTGTATGACCTTGAATAAATCAATCCTACTAGAATTCATCTGCCTGTCTCTAAATTGGAAATGACTCTTCCTTCCAGCATGAAGCTATGGGCTTGAGCAGATGATCTTGTCTTTGCAATGCCTTATACATAATAAGTATACCCTCTGACTTCCAAGCCCCTGCCAAATATGACAGGTATCTGAGAGAAGAGGAAATGGCTTAAAAATGTTGTGAAAGAACATTTTCTGGGAGGAATGGAATAGTCACTGATGTGACAGATTTACCACTGTTCCACCTTTCAGCATTCTCTGGCACCAAGGTTTCAGGCAACCAAACAATGTGGCCCAATACACAAGCCCTCATTGGGGTTACAAGCAATACAGAGGAATGTAAATGTAGGCACATACAGAAAGCCACCTAGGAACACCAGACTCTCCTGGCACTAAGAGTCTCTCTGTCTTTCCACTAAGAGGTCTTCCCCTCCCATCTGTTTGTCTCTTCTTTTCCTTCCACTTTTGCCCCTCCACTCATATCTTCTCTATCCTCTCTAATCAACTCCACAATAACAGTTTAAGGCCAGTTCTTAAATATCAGCAAGGATATGCTATCTCTCCCAGCTTCTGTGTGCTACTAGAGGTTGTCCCAGTGTAAAAGAAAAAGGGAGATACCCTCATCGTTACTATTGGTTTTAACTGGCCCTCACCCCGGCTTATCTATACTGACTTCCTAGTTATGATGATCCTAAGTGTTAAAAAGGTTTACTGACTTATCTTGAGTCCTTTTTCTATCTACTTTCAGTATATATCATACCACCTTGTCCAAATATACTTAGAAAACTTTACTTAGAAGTTCCAAACTGAGTAGCTTAAACAGGACCAAGTAAACATGATATTAGTTATCTAATAAAAGTTGTTTCCATACTTGACAATGAGTCAAGAAAAATGCAAACGAAGTCCTGGTGACTAGCCAGTCTTCAATGTCAGATAGCATGCCTCATTTTTACCTGTCATTCTTTTACTTTCCATAGCTTTCCGAAAGACAAGAATCCACTTCCTGGAAAGCTGTTTCATTTTAGTTAATCCAGACACTGGACTAACCACTTAGGGTAAGAAATCCCTGGTTATACTTTGCTGATTTAACACACTCATATTGATTGGCTTCTTAGCACCCAGGTGTTTCCAATACTGACTTCCTCATACCCTGTATTTTGAGTTAAGCCTCATCTATTTCTACATAAGTACAGTCAACAGAATATATATAAAAGGATTTTTTACATTGTAAGAGATTTTATCAACAGGATTAAGATTATGAAAGTTGATTGTTTATACAACTCATTATCTGTTACTGATTTTTACTCTTCCTACCCATGCAACCTTCCTCCCAGCAGGAAGCTTTTTAAACTAAGACTCTTAATTACCTTCCCAACTAAAGGAAACCATACAAAATAAATACAGCTAAGCACACAGTTATCTCATGGTAACTCATATTAGGCAGGTGTTTTGGATTAGTTAGAGAGATGATGCTATCTTCATCATGGAGTCCAGAGTGAGGAAAAAGTTCTGAGAACTGAAGAAAACATAGGAAAACCAGATAAGTTTCCATTTCCTTCAGGTTAGCCCTTCCCAGTCCTTTAAAACTAAATCTGTGGTGGTGTGAATTTCAAGGATATTTAATATATCCAAATTCAAATGCAAGTAATAAAATGCAAATTTGAAGTCAAATTTTAGTGATTTTTGGACTTTCTGTAGCCTTGCTTCCCATCATTAGAAGGATGGGTTGTGTAGGAGCAGAATAAAAGATGCCATCGGATAACTGTATGACCAGGAAAGAAGATGGCCAAGTCACACTTATAAGGAGAGAGTCAGTGACAGCCATGAGCCTATGTATTCCATCAGTCTCCACAATGGAGACCCTGTTACAGACATGGAGAGGAGGATGCACGAGATGGGCAAGCATGGATGGATTATGACCAAAATCAACATGATCACAGGTGCACTGGAGGAGGTTATCTGCATAAATAGGATCCATAGCCATTTGAAAATTGCATATCAATTTAGTTGTTTTCTACCATTCTTCTGCCAGAGGGGAAGTGATGGTGGTGATGTGTATCAACTTCTGTTTGTAGAGGGAGATGGAGTCATGACTACACGCTAACTTTTCCAGTGCTGCTTATATGCTGACTCTCACAAGTAGAGTTAACGTAGTTGGCAATGTTACTCTTGCAAAAAATCAAAGATGAACCATGTGGCAGGAGCAGCTGTATTATAATCAGATAAAAATTGACCTACTTGCCATCTTTGGTATGTGTTTGACACACGCATGGCACAAAGCA
This sequence comes from Pseudochirops corinnae, assembly GCA_028646515.1. NCBI lineage: Eukaryota > Metazoa > Chordata > Mammalia > Diprotodontia > Pseudocheiridae > Pseudochirops > Pseudochirops corinnae. Next base: position 85,152,387 of record CM053585.1, read on the forward strand.
AAGAGTAGTAGAATATGAGCTTCTTGAGAGCAGGGAGTGCTTTTCACATCATTTCTGTAGTGCCAGGTTACAGCACAATGCTATGCACATAGCAGTTACTTATTGGGCTGGATTGGAGTTCCAATGGAAATTCTGCCTACCATTTCCTAATTGACCAGTAGGTGAAGTAGAATGCATTTGGTCTCTTTCCCATAGTGGTTATCTGTGATAAAAAGCCAAGCTATCATAGCAACCTACTGAGCACCTGGATTTAATTTGGAAATGTGTTGACATTGCTCCTTCTGAGACTGTACTGCATTTGGAAGTTAGTTTTCCATTTAGTTGATTTCGATTAAATGCATCTCTATTAGACTTCTCACAAGTCATACCCCCTGAAGATGAAGTCAGAAAATAATATTAGCAACAGTGGAAGTGCTGAATTGCTGGTCAGTGTTGTTACTGGCAAGAGGCACAAAGGTATAACAGTATAAGTTGTAAGCAATTTTGTAGAATACATTTATCCAATTTTTGCCTCTGAAATAGTTCACATTTTAAAAAAAGAAATGATGTGTCTGATTCATTCTGTTAACATTTCCCTGTCCCTATGCCCCTCAAGGTAGGTCTGTGCACCTAGAGAGGTTAATATTAATATTGCCTTTTTACAGCTAAATTATCTGACTCTAGAACCATTCACAGATTCTATTAAAGACCCCTATGGAGGATTGCTTCTTCAAATAGGCATTTTAATTCACCCGGGTACAATAAGGTGTTACCTTCCTTTCATTAATAAAATGGGAACTCATAAAGAAAACCAGATTATCTTGAATTTATGATCAAGTAATTTTGTTTCTCTTAGCTTGGATAATAATTGTGAAACATCATTTTCCCCCTTCTTCCCTTTCCCCTTCACATACCTCGACATTCTTAATTTCTCATGTTTATTTATCTTTTTTATTTTAATTTGACAGGAAAAGCTATCTAGGACCCCAGGAGGCAAACACTGAGACTCAAGAATTGGTCCTTTCCATCTTCAATTTAATGAAATAATAAGCTAGTAATTGATTTATATTTATATTTACATCAGGTTTACACATTCTGAGATTCTTTTGGAGTTACCTTTATTGTAATTCCATAAGTAGTCACTAGCTTGTTCTGCAACTAGTAAATTTAGTTTACTTACCTAATGATTGCAATGTTCAATTTTAGTAGGAATACTTTGATATTTGTTTCAGGTTCTTGCACTCTATACAAGTGGATTTCAGCTTTTTTTGGTTCATTTTCCTTTTGAATTTGACTTCCTGCCTTCCTAAATACTTATTCAATTGCTTCATCTTACAGATATTTTTCTTTAGTCAAGCAGCTAGGATTTATCAAGTACCTACTATGTGCCAGCAGCTTTGTAGCTTTTTGTTTTATAAACAGTTACATTTGAATAATTTGCAAGTCAGATTTTGTCTCTGGAACATTATCCCAAACTCCAAAGTAACCAGAACAAGGTCTCTGAGCAACTGAAATTCTTATCACAAATCAGTTTATGAAAAGGCCATATACTTAACTGCTGTGGCCCCATTGACTCTTACTTAACATACAATACTTAATGGCTTCACATGCATAACTGATAACAAATATCTTGGCATGAGGGAGGGAGAAATTTTAGAATTCAAAATTTTAAAAATGATTAAAATTTTTACATGTAATTAAGAAATATTTAATGAAATAAAACTAATTTTAAAAATATACAATGCTTAACAAATTTGGTTATGAAGTTACTTTTCTCACAGAAGACTAAAGTTAGGTAATTACAAGGACATAAGAGAAAGAGAGATGGGGGAATCAACAACATTGTCAACTGTCAATTTAACCTTGAGGTAAGAAAGAGAAAACTGAAATATCAACAAAGAATTGTATTGTTATAACACAATAAAAAAGCATTCTCAGTGATCTCCAGTTATAAAGAAAAAACAGATAAAATGTTTTAAATTCTGTCACTGTATCTCATTAGAGTATGGGAAGATTCTCTGTTTATGAAGGTCAGAAAGTAAATAATTCATCTTAGAAAAATTGCATCAAAATGTGGTGTTTGAAAGAGTGATAATCTTCAGTTATCTGGAAAATTCACTTACATGAAACACTTAATTGTGCTAAAATATGTATCGATTAGACTGTCCTTAATGTCAATATTTTTGGAAGGTTCTTTGGATGCTGCACCACATTGTTCTCGTTTTTAAAAAGTCACTTATGGCGTGTGCTGAGATCTGATTAATAGATGCACTTGGTATGTGATGCTGTAGGATTTGGCACTTTCACTGCCATGGCCCAGGTTTGATTCCTGGTCAGGGAACCATAAAATGTAGAGGTTTAAGGGTTAGGGGTACGCGAGACCCCAAAATACCAACATGCTGGGTCCTGCTGAACGAATTCGACTCATCTTCTCTCAGCCAAAGAAAAGCAAAGTTTATAAAGGTTCACTATAATGGGTAAACTCTTAAGGAGCCTTGGTATCTGTGACACTTGCATTGGACAAGTAGGCCATAATAATCTGACACAAGAGTGAGTATGTGCTAGATAATTCTTGGCTCCTTCATGGAGTCAAGATGGGTCTTATATACAGAAAGGTTGTGGGAAGAATCCAGGAGTGGTCTACAGTAGGAGTTTGGGGAGGGTCTTCAGGAGGAGTCAAATGAGCTCAGACTTCAGTAATGAGAGATTAAGGGTGGGAAGTAGCTGGAGGCTACCTGGAGATGACAAAATGGAGGGCTAGGCTAGTTAAAGGGTAACAGATTTGGGCGTAGATATTTTGGGAGGATCAAGGATGGGAAGGAGGGATAGGCTAATAAGAGAGATTTAGACCCAGCTATAATGAAAGGCTTATGGCCTCAGGCCTCATGTGGAAAGATTCAAGGAGAGCTCAAAGGGGTTCCCAGAGCTTGTACCTCATCAATTTGATGATGACAGCAACAATGACTCCATCAGTCCATCACTGCTGGTGATGGTAGTGGTGGTGGTAGTATTGGTGGTATGTGAACTTGAACTAACTTCAGTTATAGGAAAAGGAGATTCAGAAGATCTGCTTATGGTATATGTGCTGTGGACATTTTATACTCATTCCAATCTCTTACATGTGTTACTTCTACATTTTATGTATCATACAAGTGAAAACTGATATTCCACATGGTGATTTGGGGCAACTTCTATTCCTCCAATCTGAAAATGTTTCAATCAGGTTAGAGCATTTTACTTACCAAGCCATGAAAATGGATTAGTACATTTTAGAAAAACAAAACAAAACAAAACTCAAAGCATTACCACCATAACAACTACAACAAAAACAAGTCTTGAAGCCTAAAGGGTTTTCTGGTTAGTTCTCATGGGGGTAGAACTGTGTAAATAGTTAAACACAATGAGAAAGAGGAAATAGGGGACCATTTTCTTAGCTTTAAAAATAGTTCACTACCCCACATTCTCCCTAAGGATGGGTGGAGCACATCCAAAATAAAAAGCCAAACTAAGAGTTTAACAGTATGTAAGGCAAAGTGTTTTCCTTTCTAGTTTCTCTGCCTTAAAGGGAATCAAAAGAATTCTCATTCTCTCTATCCCTCCCTTCCTCCCTCCCTCCCTCTCTCTGTCTCTCTGTCTCTCTCTCCATTCATCAGTTAAGTTATACAGTCAATAAATAGTATAGCAGAAGTGGTAATGTTAATTGTGAACGTATCTAGGAGGCATGAGTTTAATAATAATAATAGCTAACATTTATATAGCTTGCATGTTCTAAGCACTATGTGAAGCATTTTATAATTATTATCTCATGTAATCCTTATAACAACTCTGCTAGGAGTTTCTATTATTATTCCCATTTTATAGATGATGAAATTGAGGCAGAGGTAAAGTGACTTTCCCAGGGTCACAGAGTTAGTAAGTGTCTGGCCAGATTTGAACTTGGGTTTTCCTAACTCAAAACTCGATGCTTTATCCACTGCACCTCTTAGCTGCAAGTAAAACATGCTGTCCCTAATTAAAAATATTATACATATAGGGGAAGTCTACATGTATGAGTGTATCAACAATATAGTATTCACAATGCCTACGGTAACTATAAATATGCTGATATGGTTATTAATCACAAAAAATATAACAGGCTCTCTACAAGGGGATATAGCTAGAACATTTATTAAAATACCAGAAAACTGAGTCCCCAAACCAGAAAGTAAAAGCCATCACAGCAGTTATGAAGTTGGCACATGTAGTTAATGTAGTAAACATCCACATTCTCAAGCCTTCAAAACAGGACAGGCTACCTCAGGCAAAGATCCTCTTCTTCTCACTCATGACAACTGCTCAGCATCCATGCAGCTTGCTCCCAGCAGCTGCGGCCCCCTGCAGTTCCCATCCCTGGCAGTCCTCAGCAGGAATCCTTAGCAGAAATTCTGGCTGGATCAGAAAAAGGAGTTTGCCCCACAGCCCCAGCCACTGCTTCCAATTGCCACACTGACTCTAGATTGGCTCAGGCCCCCTTTTGGCCCACCTCTTCCTGCTACAGGGGCGTGGAAGATCTTCAAATCCCATAACCATTACAATGAGGAGGACAGGTTGTCTTCCGTTACCATTGTTGTTGTTCTTTTGTCTAAGTTTGTGCCTTAAAGACTGAACTTCTCATGCATTTCAAATTTGTTCCCACAGGTGATAAAAGAAAGTCCCATAGGAAGTGAAGGAAATGTTACAGGTACAAATATGAGAACAAAGTGCTAGGGGTAGGAAGATAGCAAATGGCCCTTGGCCTGGCATATTTAGCCTCAGATGGGTCCTGTGACCTCTTCCTTTTGTGAAGGCATATCAATTCGCAGTTGTGAGAGCACTGGATTCGTAGCAGGAGGACCTGGCAATGCTACTCACTGCCTGGGTATTTTTAAATAAATCCCTTAATGTCATTGGGACTCAGTTTCTCTCTCTACAAAATAAAGGCACTGGACTAAACATTCTTTAGCGTCCCTTACAGATCTAACTCTGAGGTTCGTACCACCAGTATCTGGTCAGAAAGGAATCTGGATGTAGCTCCTTCCAAGTTAAATAAAGATGGAAACATTTCTTTATTAAGGTGTAACACTGAGGGAAATAATTCATAGAGAATTTTAAACCAGTATCCCAACTCACCTGGGGGATGGTAATTTCTAATTTCTTCTCAGAGTATCTAGCTTAAGTCAGAGGTGTTGCAAATGAGATCACTGCAGGAAAATCACTTCTTTGGGGTCACCACCAGCAAGATGGAATAGTTTGTAAATATGCTTGTGAAAGTAAGTCTGGAGCGATGGAGGTCTCAGGGCCACAGAGCAGCTGGACAGCCCCATCTGCTTTGGAAGAGCTAATTTGTTGTTTGTTTTACAGATTTTATTAAAGTCACCCAAGGGAAAGGGGGAGTGGCATAATTTGAGAATTTGTTTCCATGAGTTTTAGGTCATCTGGAGATGCCTGAATTGAACATATATCTCCAGCATCATGCTATATAATATACTATATGTTCCTTGTTGTATTTCACTACACTGAAATTTCACATTGGACTAATTTCCTGTGTCTGTGTAATGGGGGAAGCCATTAAAACTTTCCTATTTAGGTTCACTTGTGACACTACTTTGGAAGTCCATCATTTTTATTCAGCAAAACTCTGTTGCATAAAGAGGAGATGCTGATGATGATAAATTGTATTTATATAGCAATTTAAGGTTTGCAAAACTTTACAAATACAATCCCATTTTATCCTCTAAAAATCCAAGGAAGTAGGATTTTATTCTATTATTATTCTGTTTATAGATTAGGAAACTGAGATAGATATTAAATGTCTTGCAGAGGCTCAAAGAGCTAATAAATGTCTGAGGCCAGTGAACTCAGATCTTCATGAATCCAGGTACCCCCATGTTCTATACATCGCACCACCTATCTGCCCTCTTATAAGCTTGTTTGAATATTTGGGTGTCCCTAAAGTCTTTGTGCTGTTTCAAACTTTAATAAATTGAAAATACTAAGATTTTGGAATATTTTGTAAATACAAACTCACATATGTATCTCACTTGAATATGTAAAGTGCTTTCAAAACTTTAAAGCAGTATAAATGCTAACTTTCATTTTATACATGCATTTGTTTATATATTATATATATATATATATACACATAGGTATCCATATGCACATATAAAGTATACATATATACATACACATATATAAGCTTTAATAGCTTGAAAGACTTTTGGAACATACTATATATAGGCTTATGCATATATATGTGTATACATCATATATGTATATATATACATACATACAAATATATGTGTGTGTGTGTATGTGTGTGTATGTGTACAATTATCTCTTTCACATCATAAGGGTTCGGGGGGGTGCCCCCACAGTCTGGAAAATCCATGCAAAACTTTTTGGCCCTTTCTTCATACCAGGGAAGTCTAATATTTTTTTCTTTTTCTTTTATGGGGTGTTTACAGTAACTTATCATAAAATTTGGATTAAATATTTGGTCATAGGCACTGCTGGTCTTTGTGTGTCATCTGTGGCTTCTGCAAAACTCACTCAAATTCCCATTTAATTTCTTATGCCAACCTATGATATATCAAAACCATGATGGGGAAAGATGCCATGTGGAAGGGAATCACTGTATACATAAGTATGTGTATTTACTTTAATATATGACTCTAAGGTCTTTGAAGAAATGGCCAAATGGGAAGAGATTTGAGCTTTTCCTTTAGGACAATCCTGTCCCAACTTCTTGAATGACCTCTAGTTTTGCATTTCCAACTACCTTTCAGACATCTGTAATAGGCTGTGCAATAGGTATCTTAAACTCAATATCTTTCCTCCCTAAACCCTCTGCTTGCCTCCTTCGTTCCTTGTTACGTTTACTTGTTACCACCATTTTCCCAGCCCCTTAGGCCAACAATGTAGGGGCTATCCTCCATTCCTCACTATCTCCCACCCATCCCATATCCAATCTGAGGCAGATATCTGGCACAGTGGATAGAATTCTGGGCCTGAAGTCAGAAAAATCTGAGTTCAAAGAGGTCTCAGAAATGCTTTATCTTCATGGCTCTAGAGTCACTTAACTTATGTTTGCCTCAGTTTCCTCAACTATAAAATTATAATAACAGCACCTACTTCACAGAGTCATTATAAAATAAAATGAGATATTTGAAAAAAAATTTAGAACAGTGTCCAGCACGTAGTAGGTGATACATAAATGCTTATTCCATTCCTTTCCCCTTCCCAAAATCCTGTCAATTGGAAACTTTCCCCCTCCGGTAGAAACCAGTTTTTATTCATTAGTTTCTCTTCTCTTCAGAGAATTTATGAAAGATAACCAAAATAATTTCTTCATTTCCTAATGATTTATGATGTACATACCTTGATTCTAGTATGTTTATTTCCAACATTCCTTTGTTAAAGGTGAGCATATGTAGCCATTTGAAATGGCTTTTGGTTTGTTTACATTTGAAAGGTATGGCAGGTCAGTTACTGAAAAATAATAACAGCAGAGCCTTCTCTTTTCCTTTCAATAGGTGAATACACTCCATTTCAATTAAAACACCAACTATGGGGGAACACCAAAGGGGTAAAACATTTTTCTTCTTTATCCCCAAAATGTTATTTAATACTGCTTATTGTTTCTTTTAAATAATTCTATTGTTCAAAGGTAGCAAGTTTTCAAATAATTTCTTCCAATATTTCTTCTGTTTGTTTCTCTTCCCTTTTGGGTATATATATATTTTTTCAAATGAACCCTTCATCTCCTTAGAAATTGAAGGATAAATCATATAACCTTAAAATGACTGGGATAACTCTTTTTTGATCACAAAGATTTTCAACTTGATAATTTCTATAAACTTGAAGATGGTCTGAATATTTGTCTTCTGAGGACCAACCAACCAGTCTGGCCATAAGGTCATGAATTCTTTGGACCAGGAAACTACAAGGCTATCTCCTATTGTACAGTGGGCTGATGTTCTCTTGGTGGAGGGGTGTCCTGTACTTGAGGAAATCACAGATCATAAAAGTATTGAAATCAATATTGACTTTTTTGTATTATTGTAATGGGAATGGGAATTTGAAGATCTTCCCTGACCCTTAATAGACCTAGGGGGGAGTTTGAAGACCTCCCCTGCTTTGAAAGTAAACTCCGCCCCCTAATAGGCTGAATGTAGTTGCATGGAGCCTGTGGTGGGAGGAGTTTTACAGAAGGGAAGTAGAGCCCACAGGAAGCTGGTTCCGAGCTAGCCAGACTCTGCAGGGAAAGGATGCTCATTAAGGAGATAGAGAGCTTCATGAGTAAATATTGATCTTGTATTGGTTTGTGGGAAGGATAAAGGATGGCATGGCTCTCAGTGTATTATGGCTTCTGAATATATTTGGTAATATGATGGAATCACCTTACTGGTTTTGCAATTTGGTTTTCTGGTGTCTAAATAAATCCTTCGGTTCTATCCTCTACCTGGAGAATCTGGTATATTTTGCACTTGAATGTCATGTGATACTTGTAGTCACGGTCTTTATTGTGATCGTGGGTGCTGTAAATATTGCATTGGTACTACAATTAGAGATCATCATTTAAAGAAGAATCAAAGACACTCAAAGATAGCTCCTTTTTCTATTCTGTAGATTTATTCATTTCAAATTAACATACATTTATTAATTGCCTATAATATACAAAGAACATTTTTTTCTTTAGAATAAGAAAGTAGAAAAATTGACGTCCATTTGTGTAACTTTTGATATATGTAATATGATATAAAAGAATGGGAGGGGGAGAATTTATTTTTTTTCCTTCTTGCCTTCTTTCCTTCCTTCCTCATTCTCCTTTTTCTCCCTCAATTTCATCCTTCCCTTCCTTTATTCCCTCCCCTCCTCATATGTTTCTTTACTTCTTTCCTCTCTTTCTTTCTTCCTTCTCCTTCTCTCCCTTCCTCCCTCCATCTCTTCCCTCTCCCTTTCTTCCTTCTCTTCTCTCCCTCCATCCCTCCTCTCATTCCTTCCCTTCTTTCCTTCTTGCTCTTCTCCCTCTCTCCCTTCCTCCTTTTATTCCTTCACTTTTTATTATAATCCACTTCCTCTCCCTTGGATAAGCTAGTCTTGTGATATGATACTTGGAGAAAAATCGCCTTAAGGCTACAGATAAAGTAGTCTCATCAGGAGTTCTCCCTATTTTATGGAATAATTGATAGAGGGGTGGATCCAGGATTTTAATAACCATGAGCTGACCTGCTACTCTAAGGCTTCAAGGGGTGTGCCTCCACTGCCAGTCACAGGATAAGCTTCTTCAATTATTGGATTAATTTGAAAAAGTCTAGATGGTCTCTCTGGATTATATAGGCTCCCTCCCTCCCTTTCCAGGAATTAAGTAGAGGTTGGGTTCTTTTGGTTCTCTAGTAATATGGACAGTACCTTGTACAAAGAAGGTGGTGATGCATATTTACTTATAATTTTTCTTTATTTTGTTAAATATTTCTCAATTACATGTAAAATAATTTTTAACATTTTTTTATTCGTTTCAAATTCTTTCCCTCCTTCCCACCCCTCTCCCCTCCTTGAGAATGCAAATAATTTGATTTTGATTATACATGTGAGGTCATAGCTGAACATATTTCTGTATTAGTCATATTCCAAAAGAAAACACAAACAAAACAAACAATGAAAATAAAGAAAGTTTAAAAGTATGCTTCACTTTGCATTCAGAGTTCATCAGTTCTCTCTCTCTGGAGGTAGATAGCATTTTTTTCATCATGGGTTTTATGGAGTTGTCTTGGATCATTATCTTGAACAGAATAGCTAGGGCTTTCACAGTTGTTTATCCTTACAATATTGCTGTTAACTGTGTATAATGTTCTCTTGGCTCTGATCACTTCACTTTGCATGAGTTCATATAGGTCTTTCCAAGTTTTTCTGAAACCATTCTGCTCATTGTTTCTTATATCATAATAATATTCCATTACAATCATATACCACAACTTGTTCAGCCACTCCCAAACTGATGACCATCCCTTCAATTTCCAATTTTTTTGTCACCATAAAAGGAGCTCTTATAAATATTTTTGTACACATAGGTCCTTTTCCTTTTCCTTTGGTCTCTTTGGGATACAAACCTTGTTGGGCTAAAGAATATGTAAAGTTTTATAGCCTTTGGGGAGTAGTTCCAAATTGTTCTCCATAATGGTTAGACTAGTTTGAAATCCCAACAACAGTACATCAATATCCCAATGTTTCCATATCCCTTCCAACATTTGTTATTTCCCTTTTCCATTATGTTAGCCAGCCTAACCGGTGTGAGCTGGTATTTCAGAGTTGTTACACTTTGAATCAGTAGTGATTTAAAGCATTTTTTTCATGTGACTATTGATAGCTTTGATTTCTTCTTCTGAAAACTGCCTGTGTATACCATTTCATCATGTATCAATTGGGGAATGTCTTTTATTTTTATAAATTTAGCACACTTACCCATATATTTGAGAAATGAGGCCTTTTGCAGAGAAATGTTACAGTTTCCCCCCATTTTTCTTCAAATTTTGGCTGTATTACTTTTGTTTCTGCAAAAGTTTTATTTTTAATTTCGTGTAATTAAAATTATCTATTTTACCTCCCATAATCTTCTCTATCTCTTGTTTATTCATAAATTCTTCCCTTATTCATAGATCTGACAGATGCATTTTCTCCTGCTTCCCTAATTTACTTACAATATCACCCTTTATGTCTACATCATCTATTCATTTTGACCTTATCTTGATATACAGTATAAAATGTTGCTCTATATCTAGGTTTTGCAAAACTACTTTCTAGTTTTCCCAGCACTTTTTGTCAAATGGTGAGTTCTTATCCCCCAAATTTGCATCTTTGTGTTTATCAAATACAAGATTACTTATGGTCATTTACTACTGCGTATTGTGTACCTAATCTACTGCACTGATCCACTATTTATTTCTTAGACAGTCTTAGACTGTTTTGATGATTACCATTTTGTAATATAGTTTGAAATTTGAAACTGCTACATCACCTTCCCTAACTTTTTTTTTTCATTCATTCCCTTAATATTCTTGAACTTTTGTTCTTCCAGATGAATTTTGTTACTGTTTTTTCTAGCTCTATAAAACAATTCTTTGGTAGTTTGGTTGGTATGGCACCAAATAAGTAAATTAACTTAGAATTGTCACTTTTTATTTTATTGGTTCGGCCTACCCATGAGCAATTAATATTTCTCCAGTTGTTTAGATCTGCCTTAATATATGCAAATAGTGTTTCATAATTGTACTCATTATCCCTGAATTTGTTGTGGCAGATAGATTCCCAAGTATTTTATATCATCTGCTGTTATTTTAAATTGAATTTCTCTTTATATCTTTTCCTACTGGATTTTTTAGTAGTGTATAGAATGTTAATAATTTATATGGGCTCATTTCATATCTTGCAACTTTGCTGAAGTTGTTAATTGTTTCAGCTGTTTTTTTTTTAATTTACATCTTTAGGGTTCTCTAAGTATACCCTTGTATTATCTGTAAAGAGTGATAGTTTTTTTCTTATTGCCTTTTTTCCTCCTATTTCTTTTTCTTTATTATTACTATAGCTTTTTGATAGCATTTTTAGTATAATATTGAATAGTAGTGGAAATAACAGACATCCTTAGTTCAATCCTGATCTTATTGGTAAGGCTTCAAGCTTATCCTCATTACAAGTAATAGTTGGTCTTGGTTTTGGATAGATACTGCTTAGTTTAAGAAAAGTTCCATTGATACCTAAACTTTTACAAATGGGTGTATTTTTCAAAGACTTTTTCTGCATCTATTGATATAATCATGTGATTTTTGTTGCTATGGTTGATTATGCTGATAGTTTTATTGTAGTGAACCAGCCCTGAATTTCTGGTATAAATCCTACCTGATTTTTCTGATATATTGCTGTATTCTTCCTTGCTAGTATTTTATTAATTTTTTTTGCATTGATAGTCTATATGTCTATAGTTTTCTTTCTCTGTTTTTATTCTCTCTGGTATCAAAATAATATTTATGTCAGAAAAGGAATTTAGTAATAGTTAGTATAGTATTGGGATTAATTGTTGTAAAGCCATGCACTAGTACCTTTCCAGAGTACTGCTGCTGTGAACAGCTTTCAAGGTTCTGATTTCATAGTATAGTGAACTCTCTATTTATTCAATAACAAATCAGAGCAAAACATTCATAGAAAATCAAAATACATTATTGACAATGTTACAACTTATCATAGAAAATCAAAATACAGCATTCATCATGTCACAACTCAGCAACTTATCACTAAAATAGCCACATAGTTTTCATCCACATAGTTTTAAACAAAGTACATTCATTATTTAATCACAAAATCCTTAATTCAGTCACAAAGTACAAAAGTCAAAGTTCTCCACCCCAAGATCACAGTGAATCATAATCTTCTCAGTCAGTACACAGTATCCAAGTAAAGTCTTCATTCACCTTGACTCGAGAGTAGCTCTCAGCTTCCATTGATCCTCTTCCATGGTCCCAGCTCCAACTGTCACCTGGATTCAAAGGCAGGCAGCTCCCAGTTCCTTGTTCAGAGCCTTGTCCAGTTCTTCATACAGTTCCCATTTTTTATTGAAGTTCACAGTGTCCAGTCCACCACAAGTCCTTCACAGTTCCTGTTTCTGGGAAGACAAAGCTTGACAGAGCCACAATAACATTCGTGCACATTGCTGGCACCATCATCAATTCACTATCTGCCTGTGAAATAAACTCAGACTCACCAACAAGGTCTGAGAACTCAACACAAATTATCAACATAGAAATCAATACAGACCCACAAAGTCCAAGAAGTCAGCACAAATCATCAATATAGAAATCAACACAGACCCATAGACAAGGTCCAAGAGGTCAGCACAAATCATCAGTAAAGTCCCAGGACCTCCAAAACCCTCTTCTAGGACTTTTGTAAACATACAACCAGAAAATCCTCTTTCAGGGCTTCCAGTAAGGTCCCAGGTCTTCTGTACAAAGTATCACAAGCAAACATCAACACAGACAGAGCAAACAAGTTTTCTCCTTTTTGACTCTGCCACCACAAGAATCCCCTTTTCAGTTCTTCTCAATTCTCAATTTAGTCTTCAGTCCAGCAGGAGCTGCCCTGCCTCCAAGATACTTATCCCAAGAAGTTCTGACCATCCAGCTTGTGTTCTTCCTTATATATGGTATAGGTCCTCCCCTCCCCCTTCCTGTTACAGGAGTTCATGAATTCTAGGGTTCACAAGTTGTGGTGTTCACACATTCTGTTTCTTAACAGACTTGATACTAAGGCTTAAAAGAAACTTGAACTGAAACAAGGTGTTAATTCAATTCAATTTTTATCCTAGGGAACTGTAGTAGCAACCACACTGGCATACACAGGATGGCTGTTAGCACAGGTTCTTAGATCTGCTTCTAGGAAAGACAGTTGTTTAACAATCTTTTGTTATTATTATTATATTCACTAGTTCAGGGGAAAAGTCAGCACCCTGAACTTCAGAGAAAATACAAACAGAAAATATAAGCAGAGAAATAAAGACCAAGAGATAGGGCTCTGACTGCCTGAATCAATTATACAGTTTATATACATCCCTGAATCAAGAGAGCCTTTACATTTGAGCAGTCAAGAAGCTCTGAACACATGGCATCTGAGAATCTTGACCAGGGAATCACAAGATCCTTCTCATCAGTGAGCCCCCAAAGCAAAATACCAGCTGAGAGTATATATACACTTCTCAAAACCAGAAGACATCACAAGCCTAGTGACTCATTGTCTAATTAGAAGTTAGCAAAAGGTGTGAAAAGCCTTTCAATAAACAAGCCTCCCCTAAGCAAGCTTCCCTTAATGGACTCCATGTGAGAGACCCATTAATGGGTGGGAAAGATCTCATATCCCATTAACGTTACAGGAACTCAGTCATGACTTGTTTATTTTTTTAAATAGAGTTATTTAAATATTATGTTTTCTCTTATGTTAATTTTGATGGTTAGATTTTTATTTAGATTATAAGCATTACTGGCATATGACTAAGCAAAATAACTCCTAATAATTGCTTTAATTTTATTTTTGTAAGTGTTACATTCAACCTTTTTCATTTTTATACTAATAATTTGTTTTTCTACTTATAAAATTAATCAGTCTTATTTATCTTATTATTTTTTTTCATAAAACCACCTAGTTTTATTAGTTGAGTTTTTTTTTTACTTTCAATTTTATTAATCTTTCCTTTGATTTAAAATTATTGTTTAACTGGGGATTTTAAATTTTTTCTTCTTTCTAGTTGCATGTTCAATTCACTGATCCGTTCTTTCTCTCTTTTATTGACACATACATTTAGAAATATAAAATTTCCCCTAAGTATTGCTTTGGCTGCATCACACAAATGTTGGAGTGTTGTTTCATTGTTGTCATTTTCTTTAATGGAATAACAATTGTTTCTATGATTTGGTTTTTTACTAACTCATTCTTTAAGATTAGGTTATTTGCTTTCCAAATGGCTTTTGATATATATGCTTCCATGGCTCTTTTTTAAATGTAATTTTTATTGCATTATGGCTTGAAAATGGTGTATTTAATATTTTTGCTTTTCTGCATTTCACTGTGTGGTTTTTATGACCTAATAAATGGTCATTTTTTTGTGTGAAGGTGCCATGTATAGTTGAGGAAAAAAAAAGGTACACTCCTTTCTAGTTCCATTCAAGTTTCCCCAGAGCTTTATTATATCTAATTTTTCTAAGATTCATCTTCTAGACTTCTTTTAAAATTTATTTTATGGTTAAATTTATCTAGCTCTTGAGAGACAAAATTGGGATCCCCTATGAAGAGAGTTTTATTTTTTATTTCCTTCTGTAATCCATTTAACTTTCCCTTTAAGAATTTGGATTTTATGCAATTTAGAACATATATGTTAAGTATTGGTATTGTTTCATTGTCCATGGTTTATTTTTAGCAAGATATAGTTTTTCTGCTTATCCCTTTTAATTAGGTTTGTTTTATCTTTTGCTTTGTCTGAGTTCATAATTGCTAGGTTTGCTGTTTTTTAAGAGATTCTGTGCCAGCTCCTTGTTTCAACTCTGTATGTGTCTTTCTGTTTCAAGTGTGTTTCTTGTGAACAACATATTGTTGGATTCTGGTTTCTAATCCATTTTATATGTGAGTTCATCCCATTTACATTTACATTTATGATTACCAAATGTGCATTTCTCTCCATGCTATTTTTCTTTTTCTTTCTTTCTCTCTTTTTTTCATCCTATCCCCTGAAGTGTGTTTTGCTTTTGATTGTTGCCTTCTTTTATCTGTTCTTCCTTTTATCAGTCCATCCCATTTTTCTTATCCTCTTCTTCTCCTACTTCCCTGTTTGGTAAAATAGATAGATATATTACCAGTTGAGTATCTACATGTTTTTTCCATTTTTTTCAATCAATACATGTATCATCTTCCCTTATAGAAATATACATAGTTTAATCTTAACGAGTCTTTATTTCTCTTTTATGCTAACCTTTTTATACTTCTCTCAAGCCTTGTATTTGACAGTCAAATTTTCTATTCAGTTCTGGTCTTTTTATTAGTAATGCTTGATAGTCCTCTATTTCATTAAACATCCATTTTTTTTTCCCTTGAAGAATTATACTCACTTTGCTGGGTAGATCATTCCTGGTTAAAATACCAGCTTTTTTTGACTTCTAAAACATCATATTCCAAGTCCTCTGTTTCTTCAACATAGTAGCTGCTAAATCTTGTGTAATTCTGACTGTGGCTCCACACTATTTGAATGATTCCTTTTTTGTTGCTAGAATATTTTTCCTTTGACCTGGGAGTGATGGAATTTGACTATAGTATTCCTGGGAGTTTTCATTTTGGGATTTCTTTTTGATGATGATCAGTGGTTTTTTTCAATTTCTATTTTACCCTCTGGTTCTAGGATATCTAGGCAGTTTTCCTTGATAATTTCTTGAAATATGTCTAGACTTCATCTTAGATGATGGAATTTAGGTAATCTAATTAATTCCTAAGTGTTTTCTCCTGTATCTGTTTTCCAGGAGAGTTGTTTTTCCTTTAAGATATTTTGCCTTTTCTTCCCATTAAAAAAATATTTTGACTTTGTTTTATTACTTTTTAATGTCTCATGGTGCCATTAGCTTCCGCTTGCACAATTCTAAATTTTAAGGAATTATTTTTTCAGTGAGCTTTTTGTATGTCATTTTCCATTTGGCCTAATCTGCTTTTAAGGGGTTATTTTCATTGGTGAATTTTTGTACCACTTCTTCCCTTTGATCAAATCCTGTTTTTTAAGGATTTATTTTCTTCAATATTTTTTTTTTGCCTCTTTTCACATTTTTTCCTTTGCTTTCATTTCTTTACCTAATTTTTCCTATACCACTCTTATTTGATTTTGAAAATCATTTTTAGCTCTTCCATGACCTGCAGCCACACAACAATGGCAGAATATTAATATAAAAAAAAAAAGGTGGACCTTTGTTTTTTGGGAGAAGTTTGGGATCATTTAAGGAGTTTCACAATTTTGGCTTACATACTTGTTTCTGAGACCAAGTCATTATCCATTTGTACTACCTGACCCAGATAGCTGTATTCATGTATATATATCATTTATTTCCATATCTATATCTACATCAATGTCTAAGTCTATTTCTGTTTCTAAATGTCTTTGTCTCTTTCCCTATCATCTCTATATCTATTTAACAGGACAAGCTCTATAAGTTTTCCAGCTAACTACGTGTCATAATCAGCTAGTCAGTCAGTAAATAAACATGTTTTAAGTATCTGCTGTGTGCTAGTCATTGTGCTAAGTCCTAAGCATACAAAAAAAGGCAAAAGACAGTCCCTTCCCCAAAAGAACTCATAATCTAATGGAACAGACAACAAGCCAACAAATACGTACAAATTATATATAGAATATATAGGAAATAATAAACAGAAGGAAGGTATTAGAATTAAGAGGGATTGGGAAGAGCTTCCTATAAAAGTTGAGATTTCCTTTGGGACTTAAAGGAAGCCAGGGAAGCCAGGAGGCAGGTCACAGGAGGGAGAGTATTCCAGGCATGAGGAATAGCCAGTGACAATTTCTGGAGTTAGGAGATGGGATGTTTTACATAAAGACCAACAATGAGACCAGTGTCACTGGATAACAGATGTCTCCCTTGTGAAAGATGATCTGGTCTCTCCTAATGTCACCATTAAAGATATCTTCAGTGTTTTTGTATGTTAGTCTTGTAAATTATTTTATGCAAATGGGAAAGTACTCATACTGCGTGGCAGTTATTGATGTTATTTTAGACAGCTTCTCTGGGAGTATTAATAGTCTGAGATTTCTTTCCCCTTCTTCCCCCATCTTTTGTATCTTTATCTCAAGATATCTTGTGAATTGATCCCTCAATAACCTCACAATTTTGTGGCTTAAAAACTCTCTTTTTCTGCATACATGGTCTAATCCCACTGCTTTTCCCTTCTTTATTCTTATTAATGCCATTTCTCTTTCCTGTGTAGTAAGCATATCTGGGACTGCAATGTTAGAGTGGGATTGCACTGCTGTCTTTGATGCTGAACAATTTATTATAATGTTTTTTTTTTAAAAATAGATCACTTCCATTTTTCTTTTTTTGTTGTCCATTTTCCAATTTTATTTTTTTATAGTCTTGGGAGACCTCTGTTCTTATCAAACTTTCTTTAGATTTGTTTTACCTGCTATTCTTTCTTTCTGTTGTATTAGGTTCTACTGTTGATGATCTTTTATTATTCTCGTTCATAAGGTCTTACAATTTTATTTCCTAAAGTTGCATTGCCTCCTAGCGCCATCTTTTTCTTTGGCAAATAAGACTGGATGATAGTAAAATTAAATTGATTTGTAACTGGTTGGACAACTTTATACAGGGAGTGTTAGTTTTATATCAGTTTTTTTTTTCCTAAAGAGGTGCTATAAGGCTCTGTTTAGTTGAATTTTCTTTTTATCAGTGACTTGGATCAAGATATGGATGACATGGAATTTTCAGATAACACAAAGATAAGAATGACAGATTATAATTGAATGACTGAGTCAGGATTCTTCATGATCTTGACAGGCTATACCCATGTGTTCAATGAATGAAGAGCCATTTTTATTATGTTATTGTGTGCCAAGCATTATGTTGACACTGGCAATATAAATGCAAAAGTAAAGACAATTGAATGTAAGCTCCTGCCCTCGAGGTGATTATATTCCTTTTGGAGGGTCATCATACATAGAGGGATGATGACTAGGAAGTGGCACTTTGCTCCTCTAAAGTTACAAGTATGATAGATGGGGCCACAGGGGAATAAATTGACACATGCCATTCAGGAAAACTTCAGACTTTATAGTTTTGGTTCATGGGTTCCAAACTTAGACTTGAAGTGAGGGGGAAAAGTGAGCAATTACTTGCTGCCCCCCAGGTAGAAGTTGTTCCACTGCATGACTTGTTGCAAGCTGGGAGATGGTTGTCTAGAGGTAGTAGTGGAATTGACCAGAGAAGGTGGAATGAAGTGAAGGATGTCAGGGGCTCCTCTGAAATGGTATTCTAGTAGAGGCAATCAAGAATTAGAAGAGTAGGACCCAGGGCAGAAACTGCTCCAGGGTATGATCTTTGCATGGCCTTTGCTATGGGTGAGGAAGTAGTGAATTAGGATATTATAGGGAAAGAATCTATAAGGAGGAAGAGTCAGCTTTTAGAAATTAAAAACTAATGGACATAAATGAAAGTATAATATACACATATATATGCTTCCACTTACTATAAATATAGCTGTGTCAAGTATGCATGGATAGAGCTCTACTCTGGGGTCGAGCCCACCTTGTCTTTAAAGGAAATTGTAATTTTTACTTTGTGGAGAATAGGAGGAAGAGCATGCAAACACTGCCAGTGGGCTAGCAGGATTCAGGACTCACCATGATTGGCCAGGTTCTTTTTCACTCTCCTATGGTGTGTGCTAGAGTCAGTTGTAATTGGCTTGTAAGAACTGCTTGTTAACTCATTCATTTCATCAGTAAATATTTATCAAGTATTTGCCATGTGTCAGTCACTGTACTCAGGACTTGGGATACCAAGAAAGATAAAAGATGGTCCCTGTCCTTGAGGAGCTCAGAGTCTAGTGGAGCAAACAGCACACAAATAACTATAAATGAAGAAGCTGTATACAAGATAAACAGGAAATAATTGAGAGAAAGCACTAGAATTAAGAGGGAATGAGTAGAAAATTAGATTTTTTGGCAGATTCTTGAGAGAAGCCTGGGAATCCAGGACCTAGAGGAAGGAGAGCATTCCATGCATGGGGGACAGCCAGTGAAAATGCCTGGGGTCAAGAGAGAGATTTATTTCTGTTTGAAGAACAGCAAAGATACATATCTTACCATATTATAGAGTATATGTTTAGGTATAAAACTTTAAAAGAGTGGAAAGGTTGGGGAAAGGGGGGCAGGTTTTTGAATGCCAAACACAGGATTTTGTATTTCACATCAGAAGTGATAGGGAGCCATTGAAGTTCATTGCATAGGAGGAGTGGTATGTGTGACATGGTTGGACCTATGCTTTAGGAAGATCACTTTGATAACCAAGTGGAGGATGGACTGGAGTGGGAGAGACTTGTGGTAGGCAGTCCACCCAGCAGGCTTTTAAAGTAGTCCAGATGTGAAGTGATAGGGGCCTGTACAGGATAGTGGCAATGTCAGAAAAGGGAAGGGGGCATAGGAGAGATATTATGCTGATAAAATTGACAGATGTTGGCAACAGATTGGATATGGGGGTGAGATAGTGAGGAGTAGGAAATGACAGCTAGATTGTGAGCCTGGGGGATTAGGAGGATGGTGGTGCCCTTGACAATAACAGGGAAAATTGGAAGAAGGATTGGGGGCAGGAGTGAGAGATAATGAATTAATTTTTGGACATTTTTGAGTGTGAAGATGTCTACAAGATATCCAATTAGAGATGTTTAAGAATTTTTGGACATTTTGAGTTTAAGATGTCTACATCTTAAGACATCCAGTTTGAAATGTCTAATAGGTAGTTGGAGATAGGAGACTGAAGGTAAATATGAGAGATTAGGGATGGATAAATAGATCTGAGAATCAGAAGCATGGTGATGATTGCATCTGTGGAAGCTGATGAGATCACCAAAATGAAATAGTATAAACAGTATAGGATGGGAGAGGAGGTGTAAGGCGGGGAAGATGAGCCAGGAAGGAGCCCAGTGGAATACCTACTGAGCCCAGTGGAATACCTACTGAGAGCAGGCATGATGTGGATGAAAAGACAGGAGAGACTAGTATGAAAATCTAAAGAGAAGAGTAGCAAAGAGAAGAGGATAAACAATAATTGTAGTGCGAGCATTTATATACCTCAGAAATCAGTAAACTATAAATCAATGCTTGATTTTTTAAAATGTCTGGACTCAAGAAAATGATAGAAAAATGTTTACAATGCAGATTTTTTGTTTTGTGAGTATTTTGGGTCTTTTTTTTTTTTTGAAGAGCTGGTTGTTAAATACTTTCCTGGACACTTCTGCTCTTCTATCTCTAAAAATTGATATTTGACTAGAATTATCTCAGTGCTCCACATATCAGATATTTGTAGTCTAAGGATATAATAAAGGTTCATAATAAGAGCCCCTCTCTCTTATCATTCTCAAGGGGCAGTTAATTTCCTTGTATCACATTAAGTCCCTCTCACCAAACTCTGGTTATACAAAAGACTATCACACAAATAGGGAGTAAATCTTTTCAAAGTAAACAGTAAACAGAAATCAGGAAATTTATACAGATTATAATAGACCAAGGACTACAGGAGAGAGAGACAGAGAGAGAGAGACAGAAAGAGACACACACAGAGAGACAGAGAAAAAGGACATGGAGACACACAGAATCAGAGAGACAGAGACAGAGAAAGACAGAGACAGAATTTTAACATAACTATGATCTAATGGACAAGAGACCTGCTCTGAACAATCTCCAAGGTCTCAGGCACTGGGTTTTTTATTATCTTTCACATTTGTAGCATCAAGCCTCAGGGTTGTCTCTCAGGAAATTTGGGCAGGAATGAGTTTCAGTAAGCAAGCAACTAAGTTTAAAAAAAAACAGCTGTCTAAAAATGGAATGAACAGTCATATCATAGCAACTTCCCCATCTTTAAGTAGTCCAGTTAATCAGGTTTCCCGAATGTTGAGTAAAGGATTCCTGAATGAGGTAGGAAGTTGGAACTCCTAAGGTTGCTTCCACCTCTAGGATTCTATGATTCAGACTTGAAGGGCAGATGTAAGTAACCGTTGATCAGGTAGAATCAGACAGGCTGTTTTATTCGGCTCTCTATTAAGCTCACAATGGCCAGTTCCCAGAACTTGGGACTTCAAGTCAAGAGATCCATATGGTCTTGAAGTACTTGCAGCTAATGCCTGGAGTAAGGGATAGAGACTAGCAAAGTAGGCTCAGGGTAGGAATCTGAGAAGGCACTGAAAGAGGCAAATACATAAAAAAAAAAAAGGCAAGGAAGACTCTGATTTTGGAAGTTTTCATTGGGCAGAATCTCTTTGTTGTATAGTCAATAACATTCTGATTAAAAACGGCTCTGTACACTAAGAGAGTTGACTGAGAACATTATAGTCCAAGATGCCCTCACATTTATTCTGAATTAGCTTGTTCACACTTTAATGGAGGAAAATTTCCATTTTAAGTTTTTATATATGATTATGCACTGCAGTTAAAGCCTCTTTTTGAGAAAGATTTTACAGTGTAATTTTATTTGTTTGCTAGTAAAATTTATTACTGTAATACTTTTTACCATCCTCATTTAATCTTGAGACTTCTCTTTAAAAAAAAGTCAATTCACCATTATGTTAGCTACCCATACAAGAGGGTGGATCCAATTCACATCATAAATATATTCTGGCCAGCTTCAGCTGGCATATTTAATTCTGAGGATAGTGAGCTAATTTTTTAAAATATCACTTATCCATGGCAAGGTCAAATGAAATAATGAATGTAAAGCACTTTGCAAACCTTTAAAGTGGTATATAAATGTGAAGTATCTTTTTTTTTAAGGGTGAAATGACCATTTGTATCTTATTTTGGGAAAATAGGTTTTAGATTATTTTTAAAATCAACAGTAAGGAAGCAGGTTCACATTGTACACCTATTAAAATAAAAAGGGGGGGAAGAGTAAAATAGGAGAAGAGGAGAAAAAAACCAATTTTTTTTTAATATTTTAAAAGCCACGATTGATTGTAGGAAAGGGAGAATGTATACCTGGTACATTTTCTCTCTTGAGTTATCATCTCAGTTTCCTTTAATATGAACATTCATATGCAAAATAGTCGTTGTTTCTAAGGATTGTAGCTAATGATAAGTATTTCTCCCCATATAAATATTATGTATAAAGCATCCTAGAAGTCTTAAGATCTGAAGCTTTAGGAGCTGAAAATGCACTAAGACTTTTGGGACACCCTGTATTTTTCCTCTTATTGACCACATATTTCTCTGAGTCATAGGCTGTTTGTTCTGAAATTTAAAATTCCTGCCATCTGGGAATATTTCCCTGTCATTCCCAGAAATAAAGTACCAAATTAGAATCTCTTGCCAGATTTGTCATGGGAGTATATTAAGTTTTGTGTAATTGTTTATGCCTTTGTCTATGATGCCTCTTCTTCACATGTGTATCTGTGAGGTTTTTATTTTTTCATTGAATCCTATGGAACACCAAGATGCAGATGGGTGAATGTTTCCAAAAGAACACAAGTTCTGAGATATGTATATATATGTATGTATATGTATATATGCATATGTATATATAAAACATAATAACAATAATAAATAATAATAATAATGGTTAACATTTATATAGTGCGTACTGACTATACATCAGGTACTATGCTAAGTAAGTACTTTACATTTTTTTTTATCTCATTTGATCCTCAAAACGAAAACAGAAAAATGGGATGTTGAAGTGAACATATTTTAATATTGGTCATTGGGTTAAAAGTGATTTATTCTGTAGGGTTTTGGTATCATCTATGCTTTCCTGGAGCTGCTTGACTGAAATAACTGATCAAAGTGGCTGCATTATTCTCTGAGCAAGAGAATATAAGCATTTTTGGGGTAGGGTCTTTGTATCCCTAGTTCTTCATACATGGCAGGAGCTCAATTAACATTTGTTAGATTGGACAATGGGTTGAGTAAAATACCTTCTTATGTTGACTCTAACAGACTCTCTTGCTAAGCACATAATGGGTAGTTACTTTGCCTTTGCACGTATTAACACCCGACAGGTATTTTAAACTCCTATTTGTGTGAGCACACTTAGCAATATCATGAGAAAGAACTAAATTGGATTCTATATACTATACATGTATGTATACACACACAAATCATCAGTCCAATTTCAAGTTCTTCCAAAAATATTTGTAAATGTTAACCCAAATACACATTGGTTGCTTCATTATTGAATCTTTACATAAATTCCATCTTCTATAAGCTGCTCAGAATCTTTAGAATTCTCCAACATGTCTTAATAATTGTGTTTGAGTAATGTTTTACATTTATAGGAGTTTTAAAAGGCAGGTGCAATGTGACATATCAGAAGAAGCAAATTAAACTCTTGTAAAGCACAGCTGGAATGCTAAAAATGTGTATTTGTAATTTAAATATGTGACACCATCACACTGTAAAATCAGTTCATAATTAGAAAACATCTGTTTTTTTCCAATATGATGTCTAATAGTATATTTAAATAATTTAGAATGCAATAAGAAAAAAAAGAGTCAAGCAACAGTAAGTGATTCGTGGACATTCTTTGTCTTTTGTTTCAGTGCCCTATACCAGATCTCGAGGTAACCCATCATTCTGAAGTTAATTTTTAGTTCAGAGTATAATCATCATTGATGAAATGCATATGCCAGACATATGTGATGTTATGACCTTATTGTGTCAGTCAAAAAAACAGGTATTGTAGATGGTGGTATTAAGAAGGATTTGCACACTGTCATCTTTCTCCTCCCTCTCCCTCTCTCTCTTTTTCTCTCTCTCTCTCTCTCTCTTTTAAATCAAAAGCTGGCAAGAAAAATAAAAGTTGATTATTTTAACAGGAAATTTATGTGAGTATGTTGCAAATGTAGCAAGGCCTTTGAGTTTTTATTGGTTCTGGAAATCTACATGAACTAGGTAAAAACATCTAGTTAAAACTTAGCAGGATCAATTGTATTTTAGCTAATAAAGTTTGAACAAAACCACAACTTCTCAAATGAAGTTAACATGGTAGATTAGCCACACATCTGTCATCGGTGTGCACGTAGAAAGGTATTTATACATGTGCGATGAAAACACTAATGGATATTTTTACTCGAGCTGAAGTATGCAGACCGACCAAACACTCTCTTCGTTTATTGGCAGTAAATCGAGTCACCTTTTTGTTCCTGCCACAGCCAACATATTTATTTCCAATATGGACAAACCAAATGTCACTTTTGCAAGTTCTATTTTGGGCACTTGCCAGAATGTGCCCAGAAAGAAAGACTTGCAAAGCCTCCCCCAGTGGAGTGGGGAATAGTGGCTAACAAAGTGCATAAAAGGAGTCAGTAATAGGGGTTAAAAGTGCTTCCTAAGCCCAGTCTCTGGACTGTGGTGAGTAAATTAAAATTCAGCAAGGCCTCCTGCCTTTTGCTTTGGAATGAACATTGCTGTGGGGGGGGGGGGGGGGGGGAGGAAACCCTGTAAATGTAGTGACTCACCTTTCTCTTTGAAAAGCAGCTTTATCACTTTAATTCTTTGAGGGGAGGGTGGGTGGGTTTGGGGGTTGGGGGAAGAATGAGAACTAACTTTTTTTTTTTGCTGGGTTAGAGTACATAAAGTTAATCTGCAACAATTTATATTCATCTACTTTGAATCGCCTTTTATCAACCTTTGCTGCTGCAGCCCACCGCTAGCTTTTCATCAGTTTCTGCATTGTGCGCCAGGGCAAATAATGACAGAATATCTAGCTAAAGAAGGGGTACTTAATCAGCAATCAAGATTCAATTTGTTTTAATTTTAGCAGGTGTTTGTGAGGTACATTGATGGGAGAGATAATATGTACTGCTTTCATTAGCTCTCTTGTTTTTGTGCTTGAACATTTAAGAGCCAGATGTTCGGAGGTGAGCTGATCAGAATATTAAGTCTCCAGAGGTTGGTTTCCATAGTGTTTTACATTCCTTTCTTTATCTCCCTCCATTCACCCTGAGCTACGAGGTGCCAGTGCTTGCAATGACAAACTACATTTCTGCTTCCTGTTCAACTAAAGCTTTAAATTAGTGACCAATTCTCAATAGAAAATCCTTGCTTCCAATAATCTACAATTAATTCCTGGTTCTTGGGTCAGGCTGGATTCTCATTCCAAACTATTTTAGCTGATAATCTGGTTTCGGAATTATTTGTTTAGCAGCTGGTATTGTATCAGGATATTTTCCTGAAGCAAAAACAAGAGAATCAGATTTGAAGGAAAGGTAATGACCCCATCATCTTGTTAAGCCAGTATCTAAACTTGATGGGCCCTCTATCATCAACGAGTCAAAACACTATTGTGCTACATCATTGGGACAAGAAAAAAAAGTCGCTAAGCTATTACAAAGGGGAGCTTTACTGAGCATTAAACTTACTGCCCTTCTGAAGGAACTATACATCCCCCCATTGAATTATTTGATGTGGAATATAGAATCAGTGTTTTTAAAATGCAGCAAGTCCTTCATAAGACTTGGAGATCGAACTCTCCACTAAGCTTTGTTTTACAATTTTAACTCAACTGTGACTGAATTGAGCTCTTATTTTGTAGTTGTTGTGGTTTCATATTGGGATACATGCTACATACTTTTTAGATATTGGGAAAATGAATTCCTTTGGTGAGGCAAAACAAATCCACCAATAAAGAGTTAATTGAATTGCCATTGGCGATATGATACTCTCCCCACTATTAATTGTTCTCTGTTTACTTTGATGTTCAAGAATTGCCCTGTTTTACAAGCATATTTTCTTAATTGTGTCACCTTGTACTGTAAGTATGTCAGAGGGGAAACATTTGCAAGTGATTAGATATGGACCTTTGGGTCACCAAATGTATGAGGTACATACCCTTATAGGATATAATTGTGATCTTTTAATATGCGGCCATTGACCCAGACTTGTTATTATCTATTATAGTTTATAATAATGTATCTCTTTATGATTAAATGATGATGCCCGGCAGAACACTATGATTAGCATTTCAGTTATTTATAGATTATGTCAGAGCAGTAATAAACATAAAATGCTGTTAATGTGTGGCTAATGAAATCTGGACATGAACAAGTTTATGAATTGATATAATTCATTTGAGTGTTCTAACTGAGCTGCTGGCTCTCGTCATAATTCAAAAGCTTAGCAGGGTTCACCGATTAGGTAGTAGACTAATTTGCTACAAAAAGTCAATGGGTTTTCATCGTCTTGGGCTATCATACACAGCATGGCTGATTGCATAAGGACTATACAAAGTAATTCTCATAAATATATTTATTAAGCTTAATATGTTTTGTGAGGATAGGACAGAATCTGCTATTACACAACCTATGTAGAACAAAAAAAGAAAGAAAGAAAGAAATCACAGTGTTAATTAGATCCCCAAAGATATATAGAGTCAAAAAATACAAGACCAGATTGATGAGAGAGTTATTAGAAAATTTTGAAGAGGGTGATTTAGTAGCAAATGTAAATGAAGGCTAAAATATATGACATTACCTCTATTTTTTTTTTTTGCTGTCTTCATCACTTTTGGAACAAACATTATTTGGCCAACTGCCTGGAGCAACAGCAATAATCACTGAAATTTGACCCATTAAGGAACATTTCTCACACACGGATCTGAGTTCTAGTGCTTGGAGTGGGGGAAAAGGTGTCCATGTTTGGGATTTGTGATACCTGCTTTCTGGGGGATAAAATTGTTATTTAGGAGAAATCTGAAATCACATTTTTCTACTAGAAGAAGTATTGCCCATTGGACTTGAAGAAACCTTTTTTAAGGCTCTCAGAGAAAAATTGTAGATCAAAAATCAGGAGCTAGAAGGGACCTCAAAGGTCATCTGGTATACCCCCTTCATTTTACCAATGAAGAAATGGATATTTAGGGAAGATATGTGATTTGGCCAAAGTCACAAAATAATAAGCATCCAAGGTGAGATTTGAACCCAGCTCCTTTTCCTCCAGTCAGTAGACCTTATAATATCATATCATAATGCCTCTCTTTAGCTCATAAAACAGGTTCTGAAATCTTGAGCTGCGGGTAACCCTGTACTGATGAATAAATGGATAGATTAGTTACACATATTACCTTCAAACACACGACTTATTTGTCTAGAAATGACTCTTGGGATAACTTGCCCATAAACTCAAGCATATAAAAAGCTCACTCTTTATGTTTTGGGGGATGAGAGAGTTATTAGAGATGACCAGTAATGTTTCCTTTTAGATCATTTTAGGGACACAGTATTTAGGGCAGGGAAGAAATTTATAGAGCATCCAATCCAGTCCTTTAATTTTACAAATGAGAAACTGAGGCCCGGGGAGCCTAAATGACTTGCCCACATTCACAAAGACTGACAGCAGCAGAACTGGGGTTCATAAACTCTTCTGATTCCAAACTGATATTAGTAGGGAAGTAGAATGTATGATATTGGATAGACTTAATGTTAATAATAATGCCAAGTATAATAGCAGTGCTTTAAGTTGGAGACCATAATGTTATCTCAT
Organism: Pseudochirops corinnae; assembly: GCA_028646515.1. Lineage (NCBI taxonomy): Eukaryota > Metazoa > Chordata > Mammalia > Diprotodontia > Pseudocheiridae > Pseudochirops > Pseudochirops corinnae. The sequence goes on from CM053585.1 coordinate 85,180,153, forward strand.
TTAAGCGTCATAGCAATCTTACAAAGTAGGTGCTGTTATTATTGCCCATTTTACAGATGAGGACACTGAGGCTGAAAGAGGTTGATTGATTTAACCAGACTCAAGAGCTAGTGAGTGTCTGAGATAGGATTTAAATTTGTATCTTCTTTGTTCAAAGTCAAGTGCCATATCCATGGTAGCACCTCTTAGAGTAAAGGATTTAAGTTTTTCAATTCTTTGGGAATTCTGTAGCCTCAATATTATAAGGTTGCAATCATATGGAAGTGAAGTGGCCCACCTGAGCTGAGGCAATTTCCTACTTCCTAAAGGATCACTGAAATTTATGCATTGAGTCCTTTTACATACATTATCTTAATTTGATATGCAAATACATCAAGGAACTATGATTTCTTCAGTGAGGAAAGTACTGGTGTGAGCATTCCCTCCACCAAAGGAAATTGTCGTTACCCTGCTATGACTTATTTGGCACGTCCCATGAAGTTGACTGAGATCTAGAAAGGATAAGTGGTCAAGGTAGAAATCAAAGTCAGCTCTTCCTGACTCTAACCCCTGCACTCTGTCTACAATATCTGACTGCCTCTATTCCTATAACAGAAGCACAAAGAAAAAAAAAATAATAGCTTTACCATGAGAATTTAGTTGTTCTCAGAAGAAGACTCAGAGACTGAAGGGATAGTTAAATTGTCAGACTGTTTCATTCTTCAGAAGTCAGGATGATTTGTTTTAGGCTTATGTGGACTTTTTCTGATGAGAGTCTGCCCCACAGATAAATAGAGATAAAATCATATGTAATATAATAAGCATATGTATAATATAGTATGCTATAATATGAAATAGTATGATATGTATTATTACATTTTTCATTCCCATGGCCACTGTTACAATCCAGGAGTCATGCACCTACCTCCCAGGATTGTTGTAAAGTTAAAACATGAGATTTGTAAAACCCTTTGCAAAATTTCAAGTGTTATATAAATGCTAGCAATTATTATTGTCGTTGTTGTTTAAACGTTTCTATCACCTGCTCTCTTAGTATCTTAAGAGATAACTGGGTATAACGGCAAAAGTGCTGGACTTAGACTTAAGAAGCCTGGCATCAAGTCCTACACGAGATATTTTTACTTTAAGTACTTACAGCATCCATGTAGTACATAAATAAGGCATAACCTTTCAGAGTTTCCGTTCACTCATTTGTAAGATGGAAGTAATAATACTTCCTTTATCTTGTAAGATTATTGTGGAAAGTCAACAAGAGTTTGTTCTTAGTGCCAGACATTATACTAAATGCTTACATGCTTTGAAAAACCTTCCAGTGCTATATAGATGTTAGGTTTTGTTTTTTTTTTTTTTTTCTTTTTTCCCACCTTACTCATTTTCTATTCATGGCTTTCCCCATTCAATTTGTTGTCTGCTTGGGCCAAGCCAATGAGCTTGTTACTCCCCTTACAGCTTTCTAATTCTTAGAACCTGATACTATATGTTTTACTAATACTATTTGCCCCAGGGCCTTCCCATTCCTTTCTGCCAAACCATCATCATTACTTTGTGTAAGATCCACTCTACTCTCAAGTCCTTCATAAAATCTTTCTTGACTAAGTCTACTCTGATTTTTCCTGTGTATCACATGGATACTGTAAGCACTTAAGGTATATCATTTTTGCTCTATTACCTATATATTGCTTCTAGTTGTGCTCCAGTTATTTTCTGTATGTTTGTCTGTCTTTGGATTGCAAATTCCTTGATGATAGGAATTATTTTGTTTCATCTATACCCTCGGAATACATTGTACCTTTTTGAGTACACGGAAGTACAATGAATGATAGAAAAAGTGGGGACAGAATAAAAAGATTTTTCCCATAATTACTAAAAAGCATTCAAGTATACAGCATTTGTTTTAAAAGAAATTTAGAGGAAATTGTAAAGCCATACTTGGTCACTGATATATGCTTGGTATCTTTGCTCATTCATTGTTGTTGGCACAACTCTTAGTATTTTTGCTAATTAATGAAAAATATAGATATGATGACTCCAGTAAGCTGATTTTCCCATTATCTAGAACAAAGGTTTTTCAATTTTTCTCTCCTCCCCTGAATTTGGTCTCCATAACAAATATAGTAATGCTTTACTTTTACATGACACATCGTTTGAACAATACCTAGCATACTCTTCCTATCATTTTGTTTTTCCTCACATCAGCAAGATACAAGTGGAGGATGAATATCTTTTATTGAGCATGCACCGCAGAGCTAACATGACCTAAATAAAATCACAAATCTATGCTGGACATCCAGTTTGAGAAAATACTTGTTCTCCTTGTGAACCACCTCACACACCAAAAATGAAAGAGCATTGTCAATTCTGTCAGACCAGGGAGATAACTTGCATATTCTTTGCCCAGTAGTTCAGTTCTCTTTTCTCAATACTGTAAATCATGGCCCTATAATGTAATCCATCCTAAAGTAGAGTTCAACGTCATGCAACATCTCCTGGAAATATATTTCTACCCATAACACAACTCTAATAACTAGAGAATGGTATCATAATGAGGCTGTGATTGATGTATGCTGGTGATCTAGGTGATCTGACTAATTAAGTCAATCAAAAGAATTGAATTTGTCATGGGTACAGATAAAGCATAGGTTCCCAAAGTGAGTGATACTACCCCCTGGTGGGCAGTAGACTGACCCAGGGGGGTGGTAGTAGCCTATGGTGTAATTGTGGGTGTTGAATAAAAATAAAGGGGTGGTAGAAACATAAAGAAAGAAGAGGAGAGAAGAAAATTTTGAAAAACTGTTCATAATGTTTCATCTTTTGTGTAACAATTGAAGTCATATAGTGATTATATTATGTTTCCAAATAAACACACAAAATGCAAGTTATAACTGATTAATGGTCAAGTCTGCAGACAGGTCTTAAGAAGCAAGTGTTGGCAGGTGAGCATACCATGCATTGTTGGGAAGTTCAGCATATATTGACTGGAATATATGTGTGTAATGATTTGTTTACAAGGTAGTTTCAAAATCCATAAGCCAGTGATCCTGAAATTGAGTGTCCAGCATCATAGAAAGGTATAATAAAACACATGTGATCTTTGGGGTCAGGGGACCTACATTCAAATCTGGATTCTGTTCTATGTCTGTGACTTTGAGTGAGTCATTTCCCTCGACAAGCCTGTTTTCACATCTATAAAATGAGGCAGTTGGATGAAACCTTCTCTAAGGGACCCCCAGAGCTCTAATTTCTTGGCTCTTCTTGTGATATTGAAGATTGGGATTTAATAAATCTGGTGTTGTTCAGTACAGTGGATATACACTTGATTGATTGATTGAAGAATTCTCAGAGATTAGTATCCATACATCTGTGATAGAAGTGCATGAGATTGTTAGTATTACCCTTATAATACTCAATACAATGCTGGGCACAACATAATGCGATTTAATGACTACTTACTAATTAATTACAAGCATCTGGTAGCAGTTTGATATAATGGGTAGAGGGATGATTTTGGAATTAGGAATACCAAAATCAGAAAATTTCAGAGCTGGAAGGAGCCATTTAGTCTTGCCCACAGCTGAAAAGTAATCATTTCTACATGTATGTCAAGTACATGTATGGCAAGTACCCAGCCTCCAATTGAAGAGACTGCCTCCAAAGATCATCTTTTCAGAATTCTACTGCCTACAAAGATTTGAAGTTCTTCCCCCTGAAGTAAAATATTAATTTTAAAATTTTCCCTTCATCATTTCTTACAGTATAATAGTATTGTGTTATACTCATATACCATAACTTGTTCAGCCGTTCCCCAATTGATTGACAACCCCTCAGTTTCTAATTCTTTGCCACCAAAAAAAGAGCTGCTTTAGTTTTTGTTTCTATGGGTCCTTTCCCTGTTCCTTTAATCCCTTTGAGGTATAGACCTAGTAGTGTCATCGCTTAAAATTTTTTTAAATCTAAAAACAAAGCAAAACAAAACAAAAGTTCACAATTTGACTTTTTACAGTGTCTACCCATTTGTTTCTAGTTCTATTCTCCTGGGGCTAAAGAGAACAGGTTTTCCACACAACAGCCCTTCTGATAATTGAAGACACATTCTATCACACTCTACCTCACCAAGTCTTCTTCAGTCTAAACATTTTGGAAACCTTGGGTTCAAGTTCTGCCTTGAGTAGGTTACATATGCTCTCAATGCCTGCTTACAGATATTGGTGGTGGCAGCTTCCATATCAGTAGCCCCCTATGCTAATAAAATAACTCATACAAACTTAAAACCATAAATAATCATTATCTCATTTATCTTTTTTTCAATAACCTTCTTCAGCCTGTGACCTAACTGGTAGGTAGGAATATCTTAATAGAATAAATCACAATGTAGAGGGAATAGGAACCTTACCAAATCCCTGATATAGGTAGGTTGGTAAGTTATATGTATTGATTCATTTATTGGTCTATTGATCATAGTTTATATGCATACTATTATCCTCTTTCTGTATATCAATACATAATTTCTCTCACTCATGGAACTGGATTTTGCCATTGCTTCTCCACTCTGACTTATCTCTTAGGGTTTACTTATACTTTTTGATCCCACAATCATCTCTTGGTAAGCAGAACAATCCACGATAAGAAAGAAAAACAGTTAAGCAAAATGAGATGACAGAAGGAGAGTATATCCATTTTGTACTCTGGGCTCTGTACTAAGATAAGGGAAATCTGTCTTGAGTATTGATGCTTGCAAATAATTCTGGGTAATTTGGGGATTTTTGTTACTTATAATATTGTGCTCATTGATCCTAGCATGTCGTTAATAAACACTTGTTAAATTGAATTGACTATTATTCCCTTGGTTCTGCTTACTGTGCTCTGCATCAGTTTACATGCCTTCCTCTGTTTCTCTGAATTCCTCATCTTTGGGTTTTTTTTCTGCTATAATTGTATTCCCTATATTCTTTTAAAAAGGAAATTTGTTTTTACAGTGTGGGCAGTACATGCGTTATGATTTTTAAAGAAGTAACTGCATGGAGTTGAGAACAGATACTGGCTTTTAAAACTCATTTATTATCATTTTAGAAGACATCTGCAGAGAAAATTCTCTTCTCAATATGTACCTCTAACCCAGTATCTGACCTTTTCAAGTTTTCACACCTTTGGTCTTTTCTCTTTTACCCTTTAGTATCATTTACACTAAACACACATTCCTTTATGGTGGTACATACATAAATCTTTTTACTGTCTCAACAAAAAAGAAACTGTCATCATATACTACAAACTCCAACCATATTTTGCTAATCTTTTCTTTTAAACTTCTAGGGATTAAATTAGCTTTTGCCATGTTGTTCCTAAGAATATATCTTGCCTCGTTTTGGAAGAGTATTGTACCTTTTTTTCTTTTTCTTTTTCTTTATTGAGCTGAGGGAAAAAAAGAGAGATTTTTAAAGATTTGTAATTAAACTTACAACTTGCCTCAATAAAGTAATCTACCTTGAATCACTCTTCAACAAACTTGACATCTGTAATAAAACTTAGTTCTTACATCCCTTTATGTCAACCCAGATCTTTTAATATTCTTAGTGAAGGAGCCAAAATAATCATAGACTCTTTGTCAGTACAATTAACATAAATACATGGAATGATCTGAAAACATCTATATTCTTTAGACATCACTCTGGCCTACTTTACCTCAATGCGTGAGTCTTTGGGGTTAGTTGTTTGGCATTATTTGAAGAAAAAAAATCTGAGGCATTTTTTTCTTGATCCACATATAAGATTCCTTTTTTTTTTTTTTTTGTCTATTTGAATGCACAAGTATACTAGTGCCTTGGAAACGATTCCTGCCTTGTTATCTCCTTCTCCATTCACAAACTCTGACACTCAATAAAGTTACCAGAGAAAATGAATGTAAGTCAAGGGAGGCCAGGAATTCAGATGCACAGTATCTGAAGAACCTAATGTAAAAAATTAGAATTGTCTTTATTATCTGTAATGTGGTATCCTTTTTTTCTACCACCTACACATCTAACTGGCGTTTGTAATGCACATTTTATTTTAAAGCTCACCATACCAATATGTTCCCACAGGCTGAGAATATTCAGCTTATTAAAGTAAGTTAACTCCTTCAAGGCATTCGAAGCATAATTTGATTAAATAGTGCATCTTGGGGAAAATAAATTGGATTTATCTGAATAATTCTTTTATTTCCATTGTGCCCATTCTGTTAAATTATAATTCTTAGTACCCTAAGCATTAAAATAATCTAGAAAAAATAAAGTCTAAGAAGGAATATGATCTCATGTCATAAAATTATAAAAGTTGTGGATAGGATGAACACTTACTTCATGAAATCCTGAATACTTATTTTAGGGACTACCCTTCAAAGCTCATAAGTGACAACTTTAGTAAAAATAAAAGGAAGTGAAAACTTCCACAGTGGGTAGCAAATTAACTGAAATACTTCAAAAATACTTCATAAGTTTAATGGAGCTATCCTATTGATGTGGGTGCTGTCTCCAAGGATTAGAGTGCATCCATTGCTACTTCAGTCCATGTCCTTCCATGAATATGCCCTATGTGGTACAAGTAGGCTGAGAACTTTTCACTGAATCTCTTGACATTAAATAGATGGCAGTGAAACATGTGGACTGTTCACAGTTGTCTATCTATCTATCCATCTATCCACATACCTATATATATATATAAATATAAATATATATATATATATATGCACACACACACATATACATATAATATATTTTCCCAAATATTTCTTTCATATTCATTACTCTTTTTTTCCTCTACAATTCTTTATTAGTAAGGTTCATAGCTTATTTTATGAACACCATGAGTTTCTGTATTGATCTTTAAGTGATCTACAACAATAACAACAATAATAATTTTTACTATATAGTGTGTGTATGTGTGTACATACACACGCATATATGTATACATATGGAGAGAGAGGAAGGAAGGATGGAAGGAAAGAAGGAAGGAAGGAAGGAACGAAGGAAGGAAGGAAGAAAAAGAAAGAAAGAAATGGAGAGTGAGGGTGAATGCTAGGGGGTGGGTAAGGTTGGTTTCTAGCCTTGTGATTTCACTGGAGCAGGGAAGTCATGGTGTGATACATAGTGGCAATTCATCTCCAACTTAGAATTGTGGAAAAGAAATTCTTTGAGAGCAACAACTTCCACATTTTTTGGGTTTGAAGGTTTTAGATGATTTGCCTATGGTCACATAAAGAGTTTGAGTGCAAAAAGCACCTGTTAGATCTACGAATAGAAAAAAAATCCATGAGCAAACAAGGGATAGAGAGGATCACAGTAGATAAAAAAAAAACAGGTATTTTAATTATATAAAATTAAAAATACTTTGCAAAAATAAATTCCGTAAAGCTAAGATTAAAAGGGAAAAAATTAACCGGAAGGAATCTCTTTAGTCTTTCTCTGAAAAAGTCTAATTTTGAAAACTATTAGAACTGTGATCCTTCCATTGACCATCCATAATCCTGGAGGACCAGTGATGAAACACGCTGTCTACCTCCTAAAAAGAGATGCAATGGATTCAGGGCAAAGAAAGAGACAAATATTTTTTGAGCACAGTCACTGAGGAAATACATTTTTTTAAAACTATTCATATTTGTTTCAGGGAATTTATTTTTCTTTTTTTCCAATGGGACATGAGAATAGAAGCAAAAGTCAATTTCAATTAATTAAAAAAAAACTTTAATAAAAAAGACAATATTAAAAGCAGTAAAACTCAGGTTAAACATAATAGACAACATAATAGTGCAAATTTGTTAAGGTTAAACTACAATCTCCCTTTGTTTTAACAAACAGCATATATAACATTAGTTTTAGTTATTCTGCTTAATTATGTACAGGGAATATGCCTTGAAAATTTATATTTTCTAGTCTGTTAACAAAAAATTTATCAATTAAAATAAGTCAAAATTTAAAAAGACAAGTAATATGAGTTTAAGGTAGGTCATCCTGCTTCCAGTGCTGACCCTCTGTCTTCAGTATTACATCATGCTCCTTCTTAATGAATGATAATAGTGATAGTAATACAAATTAACAAGGAAGAACATACATCTATATATCTATATCTATATCTATGCACACGCACATAATTTTAAAGTTTGCATAACACTTTATGGATCACAAGAGACAGCACATAATGAAAATAGAAAGAGATTCCAAAATGTTTTAATGATGGATGCAGATACATTATAAATAACGGAACCATGTTTCAAGTCTATCCAATGCCTTTCAATTTTATTCTAAGGACAACCATACCTGCCTATAAAATATACTTTGGTGCTGCTGCCAAAGATAAATTCTGACCTGAATTAACCATTGATCTCATTCTGAAGGACATTTCTCTTCGTCTTTGAATTTTCTTTCTTTCTTTCTTTTTTTCTTTCTTTCTTTCTTTCTTTCTTTCTTTCTTTCTTTCTTTCTTTGCTTTTTGGAGGGGGGGAAAGGCAGGGCATTTGGGGTTAAGTGACTTGCCCTAGGTCACAGGGCTAGTAAGTGTCAAGTGTCTGAGGACAGATTTGAACTCAGATCCTCCTGTCTCCAGGGCCGGTGCTCTATTCACTGCACCACCTAGCTGTCCCTTGTCTTTGATTTCTAAGGGGATAATTTGTTTATTCTCAATAGTCACTTGGTCTATATTTTGAGAATATCATTGGAGATAGAAACGAATGTGTAATTCTCTGAAGGATTAACTGAATGTATTAAAGTTATCTACTATTTAAATTGTAGTTAAAATTAAGAAATAGAAGCCAGTGACAAAAGGTTTTAGGCCTTTACTACCTGGTATAATTATGAAAGTATGGTTTTTATTGTGAGGTTCACATTGCAAGCGGTTGTGTCATGCCACAGGAAAGTGTTTGAGGCCCGGGAATTAGTTGGGTCACGTGGAGGTCAGGGCATATTGCACTGTCCCCTGCCAGGGGATACTGCTTTGCTCAGGACTCTCTTGTGTGGAGTTACCCTCTGTTCCTGATTGGGGTCTCCACACCTTGGGGCCTTCATACCCTTGTAATTGCGCTCCCTCTCTCACAATTCTGTTCAGCTGGGTTCTATCACGTGTGGTAGGTAGATCTGGGCTCTATTTAAGACCTGGGGCTGGAAGGCATCTTTGGAAGCCTGCCTTAGTATATGGCTTCCCCATGGAGAGACCATAATAAACTTTTCTGTTTAGACCTCAGAGCTGTGACTCTTCTGTTCCTGAAAGGAACGCTAGCGTCGTTGAGTTGTGTGTGAAACCGGTTGCCTCTGCTGGTAAGTTAGGGCACTCTAAGAGAGAACCCTGATATTTTATCATTCTTGAATTTTTCTAAACATATTCTTTCCTCTTCCTTAGCCTTTAGATCCCATCAGATACCAAGTCTTGTTGATACTAGCTTCACAAAATCTTGTGTGTCCTCTCTCTTCATTCAAACAATGATCGTTCTCTGCCTAGATATTGGGATGACTTCCTTCCTTCCAATATCTCTTGTCTCTAATCCATCTTCCATATAAGTGTAACATTGATATTCATAAATAGTCCTAACTTTTCATATACTTTGCATTCCAACTAAATTGGAATATCTATGCATTTGCATGAGCTGTCCCTCATGTCTGATAGACTCTTTACTGCCACCTCTTGAAATCTGTAGCTTCCTTCAAGCATCAGCTTAGCCACTACTTTCTACATAAAACATTTCTGAATTCCCACCATTAATAGTGTTTACTTTCTCTTTAAATTAACTTGCTTCAGTTTGTTTTATATTGTACTTTTGTGTGTGTTTTATCTCTTAGTGGAATGTAAGCATCCTGAGGTCAAGGGCCAATTTGTCTTTCTCTTTGCTGCCTCGATGTTTTTTTCTGTGCCTTAAAAACATGGAATTAAATTTTTATATATTTTATTTTTAAATTATGAAATAAAATAAGCATTTATAAAAGACAGTGGAATAAAAGATGATTGCATATGAAACTGCAAATCTATTATGCAGAAATTGCTATTATTTTTAAATAAACAATAAAGTTATCATGTATATTTCTTCTCTTTTTTCTTTTCTTTCTTTTCCTCTCCCCTTCTTTCTTCTCTTGCCCCACACCTCCCTGGCCCTAGAGATGGCTACCACTATACATAAGTGTGTGTGTGTGTGTGTGTATGTGTGTGTATATGATATATATATACACACATACACATATACACACATATAAAATCATTCTATACATATTTCTATTTTTATCAATTCTTTCCCTGAATGCAGATAGTGTCTTCCTCCATAGTGTTTTTGCAGTTAATTTGGGTATTTATAAAATCTATAAAGTTGGTTTTAAAACAATATTGCTGTTACTGTATACAATATCCTCTTGGTTCTGCTCATTTCACTTACATTATTTCATGCAAGTCTATCCAAAAAACATAGGATGTTTTTAATTAGTGTTTGTTGAATTGAATTTTATAAGGAAAAAATACTGGTAGGAAAGAGAACTGGATTTAAAATCCTACCTCTTCCACTTACTACCTGTATGATCTTGTACATCTCATTTATACTCTCTGGCCCTCAGTTTTCTCAAATCTAAAATGAAGGGTTGGGGAGAGTAGGGATTGGAATAGATTACTGTGAATGTCCCTCTTAGCTCTAAATCTGTGATACTATGATAAAACCCAGTTTATTCTTAGAGTTTGGTTACCCTTTCAATAACCATGGATAGTAGCCAAATTATTCATGTCTTTCTCCAGGCTCTGACTTTTGAATCACATTCATTGGATCAATACACATTTAGCCTATTATAGGCCTAAAATGATGCTAGATATCATGAGGGACAGAAAACAAGTTTAAAACAGTCATAAGAATATGGAATTCTAGATTTAGACTTGGAAGGGAGCTTAACAGCCATGGAGTCCAACAAATATTGTTGGAGAAGAAAAGGTTCATTCTTTATATGGAATTACTAAGGAACATCATAATAACACCTAGTAAGATACTGGTTATTCTGTAAAAGCTGAAAGTATGAAAGAAGTTAGAAAAGGGAAAGAATCTTATGAGGGTTATGGTTTGAAATTAAAAAAAACAGAAGAAGTAAGATTTGAACAAAGGCTTGAAAGGTTGAGTAGAAATAGGCACTGAGAGAAAGTAGAGAATATTCTAGGTTTGTTGGGAAGAATAGGGCAGAAAACAACATGAATAAATTCATAGAGACATAGAGCATGCTCTGTGTGTGTGTGTGTGTGTGTGTGTGTGTGTGTGTGGTGGAGTGGGGATGCAAGCAGATGAAAAGCAGTGATGGACACTCAATAGTAACCAAACTGGTCAGTTAACATGAAGGACTTGGAGTAAAGAGCAGTGGGAGAAAAGTAGTGCTCTCATGTAGAGGTCCTTGAATATTAAAGAGGATGTTTTAGGATGATCATAATAGGTAGGACTGACTAGAGAGGACCATGAAGTTAGCAACATTTGTCTTCCGTACCTTTCTCTTTCACATTTTCATCTCCAGATACTAACTTTCTTCTCTCCCCACTGTGATGTTTCCTAGGCCCTCTTTCTTTGATACCTCGATCTTTCCCAAAATGTTATATCTTTTAGCACTATTGACCCTTCTTGAAGACTGAAAAGCCTTCACAGCTTTCAAAAATTATTTCTAAGGGCATATGTCAAGTATTGTCAGAGATAGTTTTAGGCAAGAACCCTTTCCAGACCCTTCAAATTATATCACAAAGAGGGTTACCTTGGGGCAGCCCTTTGTGGTAGGGAACTGGTAATGAGGGTAGATTTTTGGGTGGGAAGGCACATCATGAAAATGATGTTTTAAAAGTGATCATTCTTGTGTGATATGAGTATTTGAAGGTAGGAAGACCAGTGAGAGGTCATTTTTAATATAGGGATGAGTTAAGGAAAGTCTGAAGTAAAAAAAAAAAAAAGTATTGTCACAAAGGGCAGTCTTCTCTGAAGGAACCAGGCCTGACATTTCCATACAGGCTAATGGCCTCAAAACTGTCTCTTCCTAAACCAGTCTATGAGGTGACCAGCTCATCACGTTAATATCCACAGTGATCTTTTCCCATCGGAACCATCTTTTCTCTTAAGAATTGTCTACTCTAACTGGATATGGGTTATGTTTATGGTTTTATTTGACTTTTTGTAAATAGCAGGAGAAAAGTGAAGTCTCTTATGGAGGACAACATCCCCTTTCCCCATGTAATGTTATCTCCTTTAATTTGTGCCCTCTTGAGGCACCGTCACAGAAAAACCTGGAACTTTCTGGGATTCAATCCCCAAGGCAACATTTTGATAACATAACAGATGTTCACTCAGGGAGAGATAAATGTTTAATAATTTCTGCTATTGATACTGTTTTTACAGGGTGATATGCCAATGTGGTTTGCTAATGCTGAAATTTTGTTTTGCTGATGGTACAAGCCAGTAACAAGTATGCTGTCTGATACTTCATCATTTGGGCTTTGTTTACTGTGTAGGAGATTTCTCGATGAAAAGCGGCATTTCAGTTATTCTCAGTAGCCTGTGTTCATTCAAGTCCCCTGATTCTCTATGAAAGAGTTAGTGAGCTTTAGCCTCCAAATCTAAACACATTTTATCAGGAAACAATTTCAGCAATTGACTCTCATCAGGTCATGTTACTTATATCTTGTTATCTCTCGAGGGCCCTGTAATTAAAGCAGGTGTATGTCCTCTTACATTAGAGATGTGCCAAATGCAGACATTTTAGTAACTTCTAATGGGAGACCGTAATGACCCATAGATGCAGTAATTATAATGAAGCTAGTGGGAGTATTTGGCCAGTGGGAGTGTCAAAATGGGCAAAAAATATCCCAAAGTGATAGGCTTACAGGGTACCCTAATTGAACTAGGGGAGATTTCAAACAAAACCATAAGGCTCATTCTAGGAAATTTGAAATGACTTTGGTCTATTAGCAGTAATAGTTGTTACAATAACGGTTGTAGACCCATGCCGCTGGAGTCATGGTTTTATCTCATTTCCAAGCTAGACAAGAAAACTCAATGTTTGAAGTCTCTATTGCCTTGTTTTTTCAATAAGACTGCTTTATGTTAACCGCATTTCCCACAAATTTGGCAATAATGTTATTCTATCCAGAAATGTTCTTCATAATAGATGAAAATTGGAAACTGGAGTAAGATTAGGTATATATACCTAAAATACAACATGATGCTGTGTTTTAGTGGAGCAGGATAAGCAGTGGAGATATATTGTCACTTGTAGAGCTTTCCTGAATGATTCTTTCTCTAGAATATTCTGAGACATTTTTCCCAGTGTCAAGGAATTACCCCTGCACAGATACTCTTTATTTCATTCTCTCTGGTATCCAACAGTCTTACTCCATTGATACTCTGCCTTTTCCTAGTTTTCCTTCTGCTCCTTGTCCCCAACTTCGCCTTTATTTCTTTCTTATTTTTGTTGTTGTTGAATCATTCAGTCATGTCCAACTCTACGTGACCCTATGGACATTTCTATGTGGTTTTCTTGGCAAAGATTATAGAATGGTTTGTCATTTCTTTCTCTAGTGTACTCCCATTTTACAGATGGGGAATGTAGGCAAATAGGGGTTAAATGACTTACCCAGGGTCACGTAGCTGTGGCAAGATTTGAACTCAGGTTTTCCTGACTCCAAGCCTGGTGCTCTATAAAAAGAGCTGCTGCCCTTTCTTTCTCCCTGTCCTTTTCAATTAAATTCAGTTGTTCGGGACTCCCCCTACCAAGTCTGCCTTCTTCAAATTATTATCCTTTCTCTTTACTCTCTCTCTCTCTCTCTTTTTTTTTTTTTAATAAATCTCTATATAACACCGATTCTAGATGAGATAAGAAAAACCTGGGCCTGCATGGATTTCTGAGATTTGGAAAGGATTTTTTATTTGTTTGTTTTGTTTTGTCTTGTTTTTTCATTGCATAGGTTAATACTGAGATAGAATTAAAAGGAGAGCCAGGGGGAAAGAAGGAGAGAGAACCCAGGGAGAAAAGATGGAGAGGTTTAGGGGCTTCCTAGTCACATATACCAATAGCATGATTGTGGCATCAGCTGCATTTGTGACAAGTGAAGTTCCCCTCCTCAAAAACCACACCTCCAGAGAAACTGGAAAGGCCAAAGCAAAAGGAATAAGGGGCAAGGAGGACGTTTAATTTACAGGTTTATCTATGTATCTATCATTCAATCATTTAGTCATTTAGTGTATCTATTCATTAATTTATCTATGTATGTATCTATGTATCCAATCATTCGTTTATTTGTTTATGTATTTATTTGCAAGCCCTGATCAGGGACTAAGGGTAGGAAAACTAGGTATACTGGAACTGGAGATTCTATCCTTTTCCCCTCTTTACTTCAGGTGGGTATTACTGGCATCTGTTTCTAAGCATGTTCTTTTTATTCTGTTAAAGATTTCATCTGATTGATCTAATCTTATTTCCCATAAAGACCTTTGACCCTGACCTTTGCATTTCCTTGTGTTTCTTTGTTCACAGTAGGAGGGCAAAAGTCATCTTTGGGATCTACACAGGAGAAAGTGACCTCTCCTAGTATAGGGATAAGATCACTCCTCTAGCCCATTTTAAAGAACTTTCTCTTCCTCAAATGGAGGCATAATCATCCCCACCAAAGATATGTCTCATAACTTTGCCTCCAAGGGCAGAATGACTATGAACCTGAGCATGTAGCATCACACTGAGAAAGAGCAGTCTATGCTAGTTGTCCGTATTTTCTCCCTACGTACCTATTCAGTCCATTGATATCTGGTATCTATCCTAACCACTTGTAACGATACTAGGATTTGAAGATCTTCCACGCCCCTTGAGCTTGCTGATGTAGCAGGAAGGGGTGGAGCAAGAGAACGCCGGAGCCAAGCTAGTCTCTGTGCGGTGCGGACTGGAAGCGGCGTCAGAGGCAGTGGCT
>CM053585.1:85195565-85212417 GCA_028646515.1 Pseudochirops corinnae
TATATATATATATACACACATATACATATGTTAGAAGCAATGTGGGGGTATGGTGTATTCATGGACTTCGAGTCAGGAAGACATGATTTAAATCCCTTTTCTGTAACACTGACTAGCTCTATGACCGTAGATGAGCCATTTAAAGTCCCTGAGGATCATGTATCTCTTATATACTGGGGGCCTCTGATCAATGTGACGATAATATATCCAAGAGAATAAAGATGAAACATGCCACTCCCCTCTGGATAGAAAGGTGATGAATTTAAAAAGTAGAGATCCACATTTTCAGACATGAATAATGTAGAAATTTGTTTTGCCAGACTATGTATTGAGACGTGCATTGAGGGATTTGGCTGGGGAGGGCAGGGCAGGGATTAAATGGGAGGAACAAAATTATTTTTAAAAAATCTGCTATTTAAAAAAATAAAAAAGAAATATTATTTAATTCTCAAAACAACCCTTGGAGGTAGGTGCTATTATTATACCCACTTTATAGATGAAGAAACTTAGGCAAAGAGAAATTAAAGTGATCTTCCCAGATTTGCAGTTAGGAAATATCTGAGGCCAAATTTGAACTTTGGTCTTCTTGACTCCAAGTCATACACTCTCTCTAATGTACCTCCTAGCTGCATTTTATTATTATGCTCTTTGGGGAGCAATTTCTAAGTTTTGGCTGTATTTTAAATATGAATGAAAATGATAAAGTAGATATTCATCATCCTAAGTGCTGCTGATTCTTTGTTAAGTAACCTTTACTACCTCTGCTAATCACTTCAAAGATGTAATACCTTAAGAAAGAATCCTGACACGTTTGAGGCAAGTGAGGCTCTTGACTTGGCTCCACAGGTATGAGGGGTCTAGAAAAATGGTTCCAAAATGTCATGCCATTAGGAAGGAGGAATCATAATAGGAGATCTCTGCCCAGAGTACATAACTAAATAGTTAAAGTGCTGGCTTCAAAGCAGAAGGTTGTATATCTCAATGTTGTTCAGGTCATCTAGGATTGAAACAGTACCATCGTTACCAATGTCTGTCTTTTACTAAGAGAAACAAGAAATTAAATTTATTAATCATAAATTGTTAAATTAAATTTCTACAACAAGAAAACTATTCAAAAGTGCTTTTAGTTGTATTTGGGCAGAGGGAAGAACAAGAATGTAAAACTCATGTACTAAAAGGACAAACCAATCAACAAATCTAAGGGTTGTTTGGGTGGGTAAGAATGACAGATTGGATTGTGTGGATACATCCATGTGGACCTATGTAGACTTTATTCTCTGGTGCAGGGGTTCCTATCTTGGGGTATATGAACTTTAAAAAAATAATAGTTTGATACTATATTTCAAAATATTGGCTTCTTTATTGGCATTTTATTTTATTAATTTAAAATATTATTCTGAGAAGGAGCCCTTAGTTTGGCTTCACCAAAGGTATCCATGAAATAAATTTTAAAAAAGGTTAAACACGCCTGCTATCTACGCTTTAGCTTGTGAAATCCCTGAAAAATTGATTTCTTTCTGCCTTTTACCAGGTGACTGTTTGGTCGGAGGTAAATCCTCAACCTAGGTTCTCTTCTTCCCTTCTGATAGTTAAAACATTGAAAGGAAGTTGTGAATTATCTTTGCTTCAAGGCAATATCAGTGGGTTGCTTTCAGTTACTGAGATTTTGTGAAGATCACTTGATTACATGGCAATAATACTACAGGATCTACCCCCTTCCACTAATGCCACACCCTAATGCTTCATTGATACTGAGTTGTCAGGTACTGTACCAGAAGAGCATAAGCTCTGGCAGGACTCACCAGACTGAGCAGCTTTGAACAGTGGGGTTGGTGATTCACTCTTGCCTGAGGACCGCACTTGTTGAAGGTGGGGGCTGATCACCCAAACTCCTGCCATTAGGTGATTTTTCCTCCTGCTCTTCATCAACAAACTGAGAGTCTACTGAGGGAGTAACCACACTGATGAAACCACAAATCTTTTGAAGGAGTGTTGTGAGAATAAAATCGATCAATCAGCTAGTATTTATTTGAATGCCTAGTCAAGAGTAGGCACTCATCCCCAGTACTCTGCCCTGCATGAAATAATGAATGAACTATTAATAAGAGAAGTTCATTTCTCTATACAAATGCAAGGTGATAGCATTGGTAGTGGTATTGTGCTTAACCTGTAGCTATTACCCTTCATCCTGCCATCAATTAGTGCTGACTGACCCCATCCTGTCCTCAGAGGCATCTTCAATCATTTTATTTTTAGCCCTAAAGGAAGGTTTATTTTGAGAATTCCCTTCCCCTTAGCTAAATTGGAATGTACATTGCTTCCTGGGTGAAGCTTTTCAGGATGACATTACTAAAGGCACCATCTCAAATCTGATTTATATCTGATTTATTCTCTCTGCCCCCCTTTTTTATGTCACATACCTCTTAGTTTCATTTAGGGGAGAAGACTGGAAAATCCACTTTTGTTTGACATTGGAATGAGGCAAATACTTTCTCTTTTAAAAGCACAGAATCATCGATTATTACAGATAGCATATTTTTTTTGCCTCATCAATTTTTCCAGAGGCAACCTTATTTGCCCATGTTTTCATGCATTTGCATATTGAATGTAAGTGACTCTCCCAACTCCAAGTATGTAAGATTAAACAAATTAATTATTGCTTTAAATTGAAGTATTATAGAATAGGGCTGGGAGAGAATTATGAAGTCATTTCTTATATTCCAAATCCAACCAATCCTCAATACCACCTCTCTGCTAAAATGTCATTCAGACTCTGGTGGAAAATCTCCAGTGTTGGGAGAATCACTGCCCAAGGTATGCCAATTCATTTTTTTTTGTTGTTGTTGACTCATTGTTAGAGTTTCTGTTTTTCTATTGAGAGAAAAAAATATATGCTACTGCATTTTCTATATGTTGTGCCTAGTTTTGCTATTGGGTGCTAAGTGAAAAATGTCTAATTCCTGTTTTATATGACAACCTTTTAAATACTTAAAGATGGATATCATTCTCTTGTGATTCCTCTCTGGATTCCAAAATGACTCAATTTTCTTCAAATAGTCTGTGTATGGTACAGCTTCAAGTTCCCTTGTCATCCTGGTTGTATTCCTTTGGACATGTTATTTCCTAAAATGTGATGCCCTTAAAATAATATAATCCATCATATGTGTTCTGACTGGGTGGTACACAGCAGCAATCTGGCCTTCCCTTTCCTTTTCTGGACATTGTACTTCAACTAAGGTAGCCCAAGATGCCATTAGCAATTTTGAGTGTCACGTTATACTGCTGATTCATATTCAACTTTAAGTCCACTAAAATTTCTAGTCTTTTGCATGTGAAATGTTGTCTAGTCATATCTTCCACATCCTACAAGCATGCTGTTGACTTTGTTTAAAACTTAGCTAAAGGATCTTATGATTATCCTGATTAATTTTGTTAGAACTGTTGGGTTAATTCATTTCTCTTGAAGATTGTTGTTAAAATTTTGTTTCTAATATCCAACATATGTTGGATAGCCTTTTCAGCTTTGTGTCCTCTGCACACTTGATAAATATATTGTCTCTTTCAGGTCCACAATAGATTTATTAAGCATGCCTGTGCTGGGCACTGTGTTAAAGGTACACATACAAGCAGAAAGAAAGATAGTCCCTGCCCTTTAGGAAATTCTAATGCAGCAAGGCAATCCATTGAAGGAAACTGAAAGGGGGTCATGTAGATAAAGGTACCTCAGTTTGACCATAGTAGGGAAATTCCATGCTGAGGTACCAAACTTCTGAGTAGTGGTCATTTGCAGCCCTCAAAACTCTTGAGTGAATCTTGAACCAGATTAAAAAATAAGTGAGAAATGTTTAATAAAATAAATAGAAATACATCAGAGATCATTTTAATTTATAGTTTCCTAAGTCAATATGAGACCCTCACAGATCTGTTTCTATTTGAGTTTAGCCCACTACTATAGAATATCTCTCTAGGAGGAAAGCCTGGGGAGGAATGAAAATATGGCTGACCTCCAAAAGATGGAGATTCTAGGAGGAGCTAGCCAGTCAAAGAGAGAGGTGACAGGAGTGGCCAGCATTTCAAATGGGAGACATATGGTTAGAGTGAACTTCTAGGGTGAAGATTTTCTGTTTTATGGTTAAAAAAAAAAGTCAAAATGGTCAAGAAAGAAGTGTGGAAAAGAATGAAGACATATTTAGACTGGGTGTCATTCTTAAAATGGGTGTTCTGGGAGCAACCAGTCAAAGAGAAAGATTGTAGAGCAGAGACTATTTTCAATGTGAAAGTGCTTTAAAAAAAAAAATTCCCCTAATCATAAATAAAAATGCTGCCAGCTTTGTCTCTTTTAGGAATTTATCATCCATTTCATCCTCTGGCAGGGTGGCCTGTAGCAGATTCTCATCACAGTATTACGTCTTTTGCTTTTGTCCATTTATCTTCATCCAAGTGTTCTTTGTCAGGAGTTTTCATCCCTGGTTTGTGTATTTTCTTACAGGAATGCCTCTTTTTGTCATGAAGTATTACCCTACTGCCATTTTTCTTTAATTTTTAATTTGCATAAGTTATATGCTTCCATCACCATATTCCAGTCATGGGTCATATCCCTCTATGCCTCTATTCATTTTTTGTGTTTTTTTTATGACTCATACTTTGTGAACTTGTCTGTAGGCATCTGAAGCTATGAGTCTAAATTGATCTCCTACTTTGATAGTTTCTCTTGGAATTATTGTTTTTCTCCATTGAAGTTCATGTCATAACTGCTAGTCTATGAAACATATGACTTATTGGATAGGCAAATCATAGCATCCCAAGTTTTGAGCTAGACTGGATCCTGGTGGTCAGTCCAGTGCCCCCACCTCCCATTTTACATATACCCTCTTGGGACTGATTTCTCATATAGAAAGTAATGAGGTTGGAGTAGATGATCACTAAGGGTTCTGTCAGTTTTTAATTTATGATGCTATATATGTTTACAGTTTTTTCCCTTCCCCTCTATTTGCATTTTAATCTACTGCAAAGGCAGCCTAATTTTATACCTAGGACTCCAAATTATAATCAATAAGATAGTTTGGAGTATGAGGCAGAAAGAGTGAAAGTCAGGGAAGAATGAAACTCAGGGAGTGATTGCAAGTCCTGAAACATGGGAAGTTTTATGTTGTTCTAGGTGTCTAAAAGAAGAGAGAAATTGAGATTTTTCTGACTGCTTCCTCTTAAAAATATAGATAATTCTGTTGTCAAAGAAAAGAAGTGAAGGTCATGGTTGTAGAAAACTCTGGATTTAGTCTGAAGATTTAGATTTAAATCTTTGAACTGCTACTTCTCTATGTGACTTTGAGAAAGTCACTTGTCTCTTTTGGGTTTCAGTTTCTTCATGTGAAAAATGAAGGGATCGAACTTGATCAAGGGCTTCTTAAGCTTGTGTGTGTGTGTGTGTGTGTGTGTGTGTGTGTGTGTATGTGTGTGTGTGATGGACCTCTTTGGCAGTCCAGTGAATCCCCTAGAATAATGATTGCAAATACATGACAAAATATATAAGATTGTAAAGAAAAATTATGTTGAAATAATTTTCAAAAAAATATATATATTTATGTATACATATACATACATATATGTTTGTGTATAACATATACACATTATCTAATTATCTATCTGTCTGTCTGTCTGTCTATCTATGTAAAGCTCACTGACCCCAGGTTAAGAACAACTGACTTCTATGATCTCTAAGGATTCTTATAACTCTAAATCCTTTCATTCTAAGAGTTTTTCCAGGGAGTAGGGCAAGACTGGTTTCAAGCAAAATTATGAAATAGAAAGATTGGCATCTCCCCCCTAATTTCTTGTGGTTGCTATCCTCATTGCCCCACCCCAAGTTCAGTAGAACTCTAATTGAAATTTCAGATATCATTGTAGTTTACTGTTGTACTGTTGTTGGTACTAGATTTTTTTCTTTTTGCATGGATATGTATTTTGGAGAAACCCGAATTATTCCATATGATAATGGCTACTTTGTCTGTTCATTGGGTCTTCCCTGTCCGGGATAGCTACCCATCTTTAACTAAAGATAGCTACTTAGCAGAAAACAGAATTAAAGGGTTTATTCCACAGACTTTGAAAATCTGAGATAGTGTGAAAAGTCTTCACGGTTGCTGTTCTGGGTTTATTGTTATTGCTGACTTGAAAGATGTATATATGTTAAAATTATCTCAACAGAGATCTTGCCAGGTTTACCTATTTCTTTGTCCTCTCTATATCCTTGCATTCTGTCATAGAACAGAGAAAACCATTGCTCTCAGCTTCAGATCTATGGAAATGGATTGTGGTTGCAACAGTTTCTCCTGATGACGGGTAAAAACTAATTAGGTTTTGTCATTTATTCATTTGGAGTTTTGTCTCATTGAAACCTTGCTACTCTACTTAACCTACTTCTAGTCTGCAAATATCTGCTGCCATGTTATGTTATGCTTTTTTGCTTAAATTAACTCCTGAATAATACAGCATAGCAGATATAGGAGGGGGAGGGGAGATTTCACATTTTTAATACAAGACTGATTTTATTATATTACTAGGGAAATAAGTTAGATTGCTCTGGCAGTCTCAATAAATCACACATGAAGTCTTCTTTTTTTTTCTAAATTAAATTTTTATTTAAATAAAAGTGTTATGTTTGTATTTGAGCTGACAGCTAAATCTGATAATTAGAGTGCATGAAGTTGGCTTTGATTGGCATTGTAATTGGATTGTCATTGGGCTGAGAACCTATTATCTTTGGATCATGCCCCATGAAATCTGTTGAAGAAACTTTGCTGCCAGTCATTAAAGCCACCATCTTGGCTTACAAATTAGGTTTGAAAGGCTTCTTACCACTGGGAATGTAATTTAAACCACTGCAATTGCACTCCCATTAATTAAAATTATATTAAAATTATGGTTCATTTTCTAAATATTTTTTGTATTTTATTAGACATACTTATTACTAAATGCTTAACAAATTACATAACAGTGCTTAGTAAAATTATATTTTAGAGATAATCCATCACTATAGCACATGCTACTCAGCATCAGTAGAATTAGGCAATCTTAATCATTTAAGGATATACTATTTATGTTTTTCATTATAAGTTTCATAAAGAAGCATTTTCATTATTTCTATATAAAATTCAGTACAGGCAATGCATACTGTAAATTAAGATTGGCACCCTGATAAAGAAATGTGCTGCTTTGCTTGAAGTAGGCAAAGGCCATTATAGGCTGAGTTCTTCCTTCCTTTTTTCTTTTCTGAGACAATAGAAGCTTGTTCAAATGAGATGATTCCCCCCACCCCCTTTTCAGAAGATTAAAACAACAGCAGCAGCAGCAGCACACAGAAGCCTGGCCAAATTCTCCCCTGCTTTCCTTCATTCCCATTATCATCAGTTGAAGATAGATCAGAGCTGATTAAGACAGTGGGAGCTTGTAACTTAAAACATAAGAATGAGCTGGGAGGATGGAGGGGGGCAGGGCTAGGTCTGATATGACTTCCTGGAGGGGCTAGACTCACCCACTCCCTGACCCTCTTGGCTAAAGCACCACCACCAAAATGCTCTAGGGAAACAGTCTCAAGATGTGTGTCTTAAGACCACAAAATTACTCTAGGAAAGGTATACATTAATAGGAAAAGAATATCCTTGCCATCTCTCCCCCACCTATACCCACAAACTTTTAAAAACTCTCCCTTCTTCCTCTCTTCCCCTTCCCCTACAATTCAAATAATGCCAGAGAAAGATTTTAGTACTAGAACTTGAGGTGGGGGGAAGAGGATTTTTGAAAAAAAAATGATATTCAGTCCAGTCTTTGCTTGATTTTGATCATATTTCTTCACTGCATTTGAGGTTTGTTTTTGGAATTGCAGGGGTTAACTGCTCAAATCTTAGGTAGGAAATTGAGCAGCTCTGACAATACCCCTGCTCCTCCCAGGCAGGTTTGAGTGGCCCAAAACAAAAGAACAAGTTTCCTTTCAAGTGAATCTCCATTCTTAAGGTGCTCCTAAAGCTTTAGGTGGTCTCCTAGTGGCCTCTCTTGAGATCTGAAGATGAATGGATTTTCACTGCCAGTTGTTACAGGGCAGCTGTTTTCAGCACACATTACTCTTTGGGCTGTGGAACCCATGCTCATCTCAGGGGCACCCTCTGCGAACTCAGAAATGGCTTCTCAGGAGAATAATCCTCTGAAGAAGACACAACACAGGCACATCCTAGGTGGTTTGGTGTTAGGCTAAACTCAAATAGCCCCTAGAAAATTAGGAGGCAATGGGGATATCAAAAAGGAAGGAAAGGTAAATGCTTAAACTCAGACAACTTGGGCCTGAAAAAATGAGATACTTCCCCCTGAGAACAGTCTCCTTTGGAAGAATGAAGGGGTCAGGGAATCAAGAATTGTCCAGATTTGGCAGAAGAGAATAAACAGATGAATGAAAACACGAGGTTCGATGTCACAACCAACTGGAATGAGGCTTAAGCACAAGTGTTCTAGGTGGGCTGATGCTAAGCAGCTAGGTGAGACAGTGGGTAGAGGGTTGGCCTGGAAGTGAGTTAGACCGAGCTTCAGAAGCTAGCTCTGTGATCCTTGCCCAAAAGTCTATTAACCTTTTTCAACCATAGTTTTCTTATTTGTAAGATAGTAATAGTAATTGCACCTCCTCCACAAACAGTGAAGATCACATGAGATCACATATTAAAGCATTTTTTTAAACATTAAAGCACTATATACATGATAATCATTATTGTTATTATAATTATTGAGCGGAAGAAACTTGTATTGCGAGCTACTTGTCCTATATACTGCGATGCACAATCTGATATAGGAGGTGCTATCTGGCTTTATATCCTCCAAAATATTCCACCTGTTGACCTGTCCTGGGACCCCAGTTCTTGCAATTTATTCTTTTGGTTTAAGTTACTGTCTTTTGAAGGCCTCAGTTAAAAGTTGCATATGTTGTTTGCAGAATCAGTATGCTACCTGGTTTTGAAATCAGAAGGGTAATATCTTGGCTCTCATTATTACCTTTATATCCCTATGTAAGTGTCTTTTTGTTAGGTCTTAGTTTTCTTAACTATAATCTTGGAACAGAGATTGTAAGAGATGATCACTAAGTTTATTTCTAGTTCTAGATTCTCTGACTCAGAACATAATATCAGTACCCATGACTTTGACTTGGGAGCACTTAATTCCCTACTAGTCTTCATTTTATAACCTTATTTCATCTTCTGGACTCTGGGCTTTTCCATCTCTACTCTAGCTGCCTTCTCAAGCTGGAGATTCCTCCACTCTAGGGCCCATCTTCCAATTATGAGTTTGTGCTGACAAACGGCATATGAGGAAGTTCCTACTCCAGCTATGATCACTTCCAACCCACTCTGTTCCTAACTCACTGGATATTCACACATGTTCTCTTTTAGCCTCTTTCCCTCCCCCTTTTCATTATCTACTTAAAAGTAGAGTCTTTGTTGCTTGAGTTAGTATTCCCAGCATTTACATTGTTGTGATTTACATTTACACATAAATTATATTTACATGAAACCATTGGTTATAGCAAATGGAGAAGTTTTGAATGATGTGGATAAGTTCACTTACCTTGGTAGTGTATTTTCCAGGGATGTACACACATATTGATAATGAAGTTGATGCATGCATTGGCAGAGCTAGCTCATCGTTTGGCAGGCTCCAAAGGAAAGTATGGGAGAGAAGAGGCATTAGACTGACTACCAAACTGAAGGTTTACAGAGCTGTTGTGCTAACCTCGTTGTTGTATGCCTTTGAAACCTGGATAGTATACCAGTGCCATGCCAGGAAACTGAATTACTTCCATTTGAACTGTCTTAGGAAGATTCTGAAGCTCACCTGGCAGGATAAGGTACGAGATACTGAGGTCCTTACTCAAACTAAATTGCCAAACATTCAAACTCTGCTTTAGAGAATGCAACTGCAATAGGCTGGCCACATTGTTCTAATGCAAAATTTATGCTTGCCAAAAAAGTCTATTTTATGGAGAACTCACACAGGGCAAGCATTTACATGGAGGTCAGAAGAAGTGATACAAGGAGACTCTCAAGGTGTCTCTTTTTTTTTTTCAGAATTTATTTATTTATTTTTAGTTTTCAACATTCATTTTCACAAGATTTTGAGTTCCACATTTTCTCCCCATCTCTCCTCTACCCCTCCCAGATGGCAAGCAAACTGATTACTCCTTTTCCCTGTCTGCTCTTTTATATATCCTCCCCTATTATTTCCTTGCCCCCCCTTCTCCCTTACTTTCTTGTAGGGCAAGATGGATTTCTATATCCCATTGTTAAGGTCTCTCTTAAGAACGTTGGAATTGACTGTGTGATATGGGAGACATTGGCATAGGACCACTCATCATGGCATGCCCATGTCAGGGAAGGTGCTGTGCTCTATGAGCAAAGCAGAATTGAAACAACTCAAAGGAAATGCATGATACACCATTTAGAGAATCCACCTCAAATGTTCACACAGACTATTTGTGCCCGACATGTGGTAGAGCATTCTGAGCTCTGATCAGTCATAGTCGGGCACATTGAAACTTGGCTCTAGCATAAGGATGTCATTTTGGTCCTCTTCAAGAACAAAAGACAATAACCAACCAACCAACCAACCATTCCCAGCATTTAGCATAGTACCAAGTAGATAGTA
The DNA here is from genome assembly GCA_028646515.1 of Pseudochirops corinnae. Lineage (NCBI taxonomy): Eukaryota > Metazoa > Chordata > Mammalia > Diprotodontia > Pseudocheiridae > Pseudochirops > Pseudochirops corinnae. The sequence goes on from CM053585.1 coordinate 85,206,246, forward strand.
AATACTTCAAAAATGCTCTATCAATCTATGTATCTATGAAAAATGCCATGCAAATTTGGTACACAGCATGGTTAAATTTAATGGGGAAGGTCAGTTAGATAAGTTGATAATGGGGCACTACTTCAAAATGGCAGATATGAGAGAATGGAACAGTAGGAAGGAAGCATGAGGGTACTTATTGCCTAAGAGGCAGAATTTGAAAGTATTAATCTGCATGGATCTAGAAAAAGAATTCACTCACTTTGTAGTTTTCCCTAAAGCTGATCTTTCTTCTAAATAACTGCCCAGTACTTGGGGTGAGGGTTAGCAGGGAAGAATGTTCAGGCATTGGTGGTTTCCAGTTTGTTGACTGTAGATATTCCAATTTGATACCTCCATGGGATGAAATTATGGATAAGATAGACAAAATTCAGCAGATGAGAGCCTCAGTATCACTTTCCAGGATCAGGAATTTGTGGTTAACTTTGACAGCAGTGAAATAAATACTTTCTTTTCTTTTTCTAATCCTTAGCATACTTTAAGCCTCAAATAAGTGGCTACTTCCTAGAAAATACCTTTTCTGAGAGCCCTTCCCCCAAGTACTTAGTCTTTCTTTCCACTGATTTACTTTGTATTTTCATCTTATGTCTTTTATATTTACTTATTTGTGTTCCATGTTGTGCCCTCCTCGTAGAATATAAACTCCATGAAAGTAAGAACTATTCCATTTTTGTCTTTACATCTCCAGGTTCTAGTACAATGCCTGGCATATGGCAAGTTCTTTTGAAACAGTGCTTGTTAGATTCAATTGAATTGAATCCTCTCATTGAAACTCCAAATAGTTATGATTCCAATTCAAAAGAATACAAAGGTTTGAAAAAAATGGGGTAAGTAGTCCAAGGATTTGTATGTTGAAGTATTGTATGGTCACCAAGGCATTAGTCCATTGTCTGTTCTCTCCCCTCCACCAGTCCTGATGTAGTACATTTCACACTTGTGACTAGTTTCATGAAGAAATAAGCTTTGTTCTGTTAGAATACAGGTGATACTAAAAGCATCATAAAAGGCTCAGTACCCTCAATTCCCAAGTAGAAAGAATGATTAGCCTATTGTTACCTGTTTGTTTATTAAATAACAATGCTCTGAACTTCCGTGTATCCAGGGATAGATGAAAGTTAAATTTCACACAGTCATAGGAAAAAACTTTCCCTGCCTGAAATTGTACCTGGTAAATACATCACATTCTTTAGTCCTTAGTACCAGACTGAAGTAGTCTGGTAGTAGGTACCAGTAGGTACCAGGTAGTAGTAGAACTAAATAGTCAATAACTCTGTCTTCTGTTTCCTACTCAGAACTATTGCTACTGGAACGTTTTTTAAGTTACAGTTGGTATCTTCAGCACACAAAGGCAGATAGGTAGGAATGGAAAGCTAGATTTGCACTGGCTTAGTACACAGAATCATGCCCATGCATGCACATACACACAAACACAGACATACACACACCCCAAAACATGTAGGATACACATCTGTGCTCCCATGTGTGATTTAGGTTGTTTTCTTCTTCACATTGCTCAGAGGCAGAGGCGTGGGATGGATTATTTTGAATTTTTTTTCTTTTTAATTTGTATTAATATAGGCACAGACCTTTATTGGAGAAAATGGAAGCCAATGTGTATGAAACTTGGACTACAGCCAGCTTGGGAAAAAAAAAAAAAACTGAGTTCAGATGCTTGCTGTGTTGGTTTTTGCCTCACATGCAGATTGCACTGTTTGGTGAGATGAATAATTAGTCATTTACAGGTTCAGTACATAGTATGGTTAAACTTTACCTTCCCTTCCTTTTGGCTGATGGGTGAGAGACCTTTCTCAGTAGGTCCAACTGACTAATATGGTCCATCTAGTAACAAAACTCATGCTAGAATAGTCTGTCCCATTCCCATTACATTCCTGGTCCCTTTGAACTCCTGATTTTGAATACTAGAAGGACCAATGCTCTACATAATTCACTTTTCAGTCCTATGTACAAAACCTTTGAATGGGACCCAACTTCTCTCCTTCTATACCTCTGAAAGCAAAGAGGCATATTGTAAAGCAAATGCTTCAGAGATTAGTTGTAGAATGTGATACTTATCTCTTGAATAACTAATGCCATGAAATAAAGAACAAGGAAAATGCAAAATATCTTCATGAAGTTAACGACATGAATAGCTTTCCTGAGGCTTCCCAATGTAGTCATAAGCTGGGAAAAAATCTTGATTGCTACTGGACTTCTCTAGTTGCTGAGAAAAATGACAGAATTGGTCTTTTTTAGGATCTATTTATTGAGGCATGAGAAAGATGACTGAAATCTGTTAGAATTTCAACTCAGTAGTTAGCATTATTAATAAACAAGAATTGGCAGGAACTGAACTGATTGGCACATACATCTGGAATGATAGAAACAAAGTTTCAGAATGGCAGGTTTCTCTGCTAGAGGGATTTAAAAAAAATAGGAAATGGCTGGCTTGTGTAGGCTTGGAAACTTACAAATTCATCATTTACTCAAACAATTTTTAAAATTTTATCACTGCTGAATCTTCATATAGTTAAAGAGAAAGGGAACTCACTATCTTTTGGGGTATAACAGAATATTGATTTGGTGCCTGGAGCACATTAGTCACCTAATAAATGTTTATTGACCTGATCACAATGTGCCTAGGCTCTGGGGTAGATATAGCCAATATCCTAAAGGAAATAAGATTTGGAGATGCTCTTGTGTTAAATATTAATTTCCACTCCAAGACTGGAAAGAAAATGTCCCTTGGTTCTATTGGCCCAGTTCTCTCTGGGGGCTGTGAATTTATGCCCTTTAAAGAAATACTGTCAGGGGGCGAGCCACGATGGTGGAGTAAAAGCAGGAACTTGGCTGATCTCCCACTCCAAACACCTCCAATACCTGTAAAATATGACTCTAAACAAATTTTAGAGATACAGAACCCACAAAATGACAGAGAGAGAAACAAATCTTCCACTGAAGGCAGACTGGCAGACTAACAAGGATGGGCTATCACACCGGGCTGGGGGCTGAGCAGTGCCACGTGAGCTGCAAGGGCCCAGACCCGAGGCAGCCCCGACCAGCCCTGACCAGCGTCACAGACCAGCCAGAGCAGACTTCAGGAGAGTGAATCACCTGCAGTTGTGATGGTTTCCAGACTTTTCAACCCATAAACACCAAAGAGAAAGTAAAAAGTCAGTAGGGAACTCTATTAGAATTGGGTGACAGAAGAGCATGGTCCAACCCCTGCTTCCAGGGCAAGAGGTAGGCGGCAGTGTGGTGGCTGTAGCTTCCGCTGCGTGGCTGCATCCGGAGCTCCTGGCCTGCAAATTGTAGTAGGACCAAGCAACCATTCATAAGGTAATTACTCTTGCTTTGACTTACTTGGATCTGGGTCGCAGTCTTTGGCTGTGGTCCTGGGGTGAGAAACGCCAGTGTACCAGAGCTTGTGGGGGCTATGAAGAGGTTGCCCCCCTCAGACTTCTGACAACATTTGTGAAAACCCCAGCAGTTTGGGACACAGCTCTCTCCACTTTGGAAGCAGAATTCTACTGTGGCAAAGAGCTTAAAAGTCAAGTAATTGGCTGGCAAGATGAGCAAGCAGAGATAGCACAATCAGACCATAGAATCCTTTTTTGGGGAAAAAAAGGGTCAAAACATAGAATCAGAAGAGGACAACAAAGTCAAAATTCCTGCATCAAAAGCTCCCAAGAAAAATATGAACTGCTTACAGGCCATGGAGGAGCTCAAGAAGGATTTTGAAAATCAAGTAAGAGAAGTGGAGGAAAAATTGGGAAGAGAAATCAGAATGATGCAAGAAAATCATGAAAAGTGAGTCAACAACCTGCTAAAAGAGACCTAAAAAATATTGTAGAAAATAACACCTTAAAAAATAGACTAACTCAAATGGCAAAAGAGGCCCAAAAAGCCAATGAGGAGAAGAATGCCTTAAAAAGCTGAATTTGCCAGATGGAAAAGAAATTTCAAAAACTCACTGAAGAGAATAATTTCCTTAAAAATTAGATTGGAGCAAATGGAAGCTAATGACTTTATGAGAAATCAAGATACTATAAAACAGGTGCAAACAAATGAAAAAATAGAAGGCAATGTGAAATTTCTCAATGGAAAAACCACTGACCTGGAAAATAGATCCAGGAGAGATAATTTAAAAGTTATTGGACTACTTGAAAGCCATGATCGAAAAAAGAACCTAGAAATCATCCTTCAAGAAATTCTCAAGGAAAATTGCCCTGATATTCTAGAACCAGAGGGCAAAATAGAAATTGAAAGGATTCACGAATCACCTCTTGAAAAAGTTCCTCAAAAGAAAACTCCTAGGAATATCATAGTGAAATTCCAAAATTCCTAGGTAAGGGAAAAAAATATTACAAGGTGTCAGGAAGAAACAATTTGAGTATTGTGGAAACACAATCAGGATAACACAAGATCTAGCAGCTTCTACATTAAGGAATCAAAGGGCTTGGAATATGATATTCTGGATGTCAAAGGAGCTAGGATTAAAACCAATAATTACCTACCCAGCAAAACTGAGTATAATGCTACAGGGAAATATGGTTGTTCAATGAAATAGAGGACTTTCAAGCATTCTTGATGTAAAAACCAGAGCTGAATGGAAAATTTGACTTTCAAATACAGGAAGCAAGAGAAGCATGAGAAGGTAAACAGGAAAAAGAAATCATAAGGAACTTATTAAAGTTGAACTATTTACATTCTGACATGGAAAAATGATCATTGTAACTCATGAGACTTTTCTCAGTATGAGGATAGTTGAAGGGAATGCATATGTGTGTGTATGTATGTATGTATGCATATATATATATATATGTATACTAACATATATATGTATGTGTAGGAGGGTATATGTGTGTATAAATACATATGTGAGTATATTTTTATGTCTGTATATTTATACATAGACAGATGGCACAGGATTAGTTGAATAGGAAGGGATGATATCTGAAAAAATAAAATTAAGAAATGAGAGAGGAATATAATGGGAAAAGGAGAAAGGGAGAGATAGATTAGGGTAAATTATCTCATATAAAAGATGCAAAAGAAGATTGTTAGAATGGAGGGGAAGAGCAGGAAGGTGAAAGGGAATGGGTCAGCCTTACTGTCATTGAATTTGGCTTAAGGAAGAAATCACATACACACTCAAGTGAGTACCTTACCGTACTGGAAAGTAGGGGGGGAGGGGATAAGAGGGGGGATGATAGAAGGGAGGGCAGATTGGAGGGGGAAGATAGTTAGAAGTCTGAAAAGGAACAGGGTCAAAGTAGAAAATAGAATAATTGGGGAAGGATAGGATGGAGGGAAATATAGTTAGTCTTTTACAATATAACTACTGTGGAAATGTTTTGCATAACTACACATGTACAACCTATATTGAATTGCTCATCTTCCCAGTGGGGGCAGGTGAGGAGGGAAGAAGGGAAATAATCTGGAAATCAAAGTTTTTTTAAAAAATGTTTTAAAAAATTGGGTTTTTTGTTTCTTTTTTTTAATTGTTTCTTTTTTTTTTAAAGTTACTGTACTTTATTGTTTTCACATCATTTTTTTTCTTTTAAATGACTTGTTTATTTACTTTTAATTTACAAGATTCGGTTCCACATTCACCTGAGTTTCACATTTTCTTCCCTCCCTTCCTCCCTCCCTCCCCCCCCCCACCGTGGTGGCATGCAATCATGTACAGGATCTGTGAATACTTTCACACTGTACAATAGTTTGGTTGTATAGAAGGGTTGTAACCAATGAGTGATCACTGGGAAAAGAAAAAAAAAAAAAGCAAAACCAGACATGAAAGAGAATGATAGCGTGTTTTGCTTCAGTTTCCATTTAAACTATAATCTTTCTATATTTTTCTCTGAGTTTAGATATCTCCTTCCATCCTGAGGCTTGTAGAGTTGTCTTTAGCTGTGCATTGTTGAGGATAGTCCAGTTTATCAAGGTTGGTCATCATATGTATGATGTGTCTGTGATTGTGTATGGGTTTTGCCTGATTCTGCTCTTCTCACTTAGCATCAGTCCGTATAAGCCTCTCCAGGTAATTATGAAGTCCATCTCCTTCTCATTTCTTATAGCACAATAGTATTCCATTACATTCATATACCATAGCTTGTTCAGCCATTCCCCAATT
>CM053585.1:85212917-85232160 GCA_028646515.1 Pseudochirops corinnae
AAAAATGACAATTTTACCTAAATTAAATTATGTATTTGGTGCTATACCAATCAATCTACCCAAAAATTATTTTATAGAACTGGAAAAAATAGTAACAAAATTCATTTGGAAGAACAGAAAGTCCAGAATATCAAGGCAATTAATGAAAAGAAATGCTAGGGAAGGTGGCCTAGCCTTACCAGATTTTAATCTGTATTACAAAGCAGCAGTCATCAAAACTGCTTGGTACTGGCTAAGGGATGGAGTGGTGGATGGATGGAATAGATTGGGTGCAAAAGACTCAATCATCAGTGATTACAGTAATACACTATTTGTTTCTTTTTTTTTATGCGACTGGAAAATAAGATATACAGGTGCTGGGGCATAGAAATCCATCTTGCCCTAACAGAAAGTTGGGGGTGAAGGGAGGATATAAGAGAGAGCAGATTGGGGGAAAAGGTATTCTGTAGGCCTGCTATCTTGGGGTGAGGGTAGGGAAAAGACAGGAAGAAAAATTGTAACTGAAAATGTTGTGGAAATGAATGTTGAAAACTAAAACTAACTAAATAAATAAATAATTGCACCATCATTCTGAAATCTCAATATAAGCATAATTCCCCAAATATCAGAGTCTCACTTAGCTCTCTTGCTAGGAGAACCATACTGCTTTTGCATCAATAAAGCTCCCAATGGCTACAGAAAACAAAATAATGAAATACTGTCACAAAGTTATTTTGTTTTTAATTCTATTCTACAAATGTATTCAGTAAAATGTGTTCTAGGTAGTGGAGATACAAGGACAAAAATGAAACGGTGCCTATGTTCAAGAATCTTGCATTCTACTGCCGAGATATCCCATCAACACAGAGCAGTAAAAACAAAGAATATTTTTATTTTTAACCCTTGTGTATAGAGCAGAGTTTTAATTTCATTTTACACAGTTACCCTACTCATTCAACAGGATGCATGTATTTTGTAGCTTAGCCAAACCTGTCTACTTGTTCCTTACACACAGCCCTCCAACTCCTATCTCTGTGGCTTTGTACTGAGTATACTCCATGCTTGGAAGGATCTCGCTCCTTACCTCTTTCTCTTAAAATTACCACTTTCCTTAAAGACTCAGCTCAAGTGTCACCATTTTAAAGATGCATTTCCCATTCTATCAAAAGCTACCTTTCATCTACTCTGTATGTATGTTGCATGTTCCCATTTATATAAATGTTCTCTCCTCCATTAAACCATTTCCCCCCCTTTCCGTTATGAACCCAGTGCTTAGTAGTGACTGGTACATAAAGATTAAGAGCTTAGCAATTGATTTATCAATTATCATTTTAAAATTGCTCACCTATTTTGTTCCTTTTTCTCCCTGTTGCCTGATGTTCCCCACATATCCAGCCCTTGGGCTAAATGTAAATAAGAACAAAAAAGAAATACATCAAAAAGAAAGTTAATACGTTGACAATTATGCCTTCCCCCCATTTTCTCCAATTCCTGGAAATCAGAAAAGTACTTTTTTTTTTTTTTTGGCCTGAACTATTAGTAGCACCTTGGCTCCTAATCACACAGTAGCCCAGGACTACTATCTTTTTTTTTTTTTTTTTAGGTTAGGTACAACCATGTTAAACATATTTCCACATTAGTCGTTTTGTGAATTAAGAATCAGAACAAAATGGAAAAAACACAAGAAAGAAAAAAAAATTTTTTTAATGGAAATAGTATGCTTCAATCTACATTCAGCAGGAGTGCTCTCTTGTTGTTGGTTGCTTCTTGAGGGTTAACTGATTACTTTTTGAATGAATGATAAAGCATTTATTAAATATTTACTATGTTCTAGACTCTTTTAGTTGGTGAGGATACAAATAAAATTAAGCAAGAACCCCTGCCTTTGACACATTTGATTTATAAAGGAGATGTATGAAGGGAAGGGATGCACAGGTATAGCTTAGAACTGGTCTCCCAGGTGGAAGCCTAGGTTTTGGCAAGATAAGTCCGAAAGTCTGAGCTAAAGGGCAGAGTCCCTAGATGGTTCCAGAGAGAGGAAGTTAAGGATAGCTGAAGTGGAGGCAGTATGGTCTGGAAATAGCCAGCAAGTGATGACATGGTGATAGCATATTGGTTGTAGCTTGGAGACAAAGTAATAGGTGTGGTAACATGGGAAAAACAAGGTCGTAGAATTCTAGCAGCCATTATATACCAGCAGTCATATAGGAGCTGTGCATGTTGGCATAGACCCACGAGCATAAAATAAATCAAACTGGAACTAAAGTAAAAATGTTAATGAAATGGAAAATGGGATTCCAATTTTAATACTCCTCACTACTTAAAATGAAATGAAACGCTAAGAGTAGTTGGTTCTTGAGATGGAAAAACATATACTCAGTTCTTTTCATCCCTTGGACTAAAAGAAAGAAGAAAAATTAAGGGTCCAGAGAAATTATCTAAAAACGGAATCAGTGGAGTGTTTACTTAAGGATTTGAGAAGTAAGGGTCACATTGGTATTTTGGGTGACAATGGTGGCAAATACATGTTCTAGTCCTACATACCATTAACTACCATGTTTAAATTATATCCCCCCACAAATGTATCAACAACTTCATTGAAGGCTTTACTATGCTACTAAATGCCTTCTCCATCCAACCTTTCGTCTTATTTCTATCTGAGCAGTCTACTGAGAGAAGGATCATGGTAAAATATATATATTTGCCATGTGAAGTCTATGCCTATCTTATTATTGGATTTAAAAGAAAACCCCTGTTACCTAATGAATGTCTATTACAGCTTCAACTTTTGTTGTCTTCTGCATAAGAATTATTAGCAACAATCACTGATCAATGATTCCATAGACCTGGAATAAGCATACTCACATATATTTGAATTTCTCTGCATATTCTTAGCAGTGTGACTTTAGGCAAGTCATTGTATCACTCTGAGCCCCACTTTTATCCTTTGTAAACTGGGGGTTCATATTTCTATGTCATATCTACCTCACAAGGTTATCATAAAGTATAAAACAGGAGTTATTGTTTCTTCATTTCTCCAAGCATCTGTATCTTCTTAGTCTGATTACTCCCTCTTTCAACATAAATCACAACCACTTAGTAGACAGTCTTTGAGAGGTACTATGGCTAAAAGATTCACCACCCTATGGTAACCTGGTGAGGAATCTCTCCAAATGTAATTAAACTACATCAAACAAAAGATGTGTGATACACATTGGTAACACTGTTAGCATAGATGGAATCGTTTCTGGATTGATAGGATCTGCTAAAGCTTCCTTTCTGTAGCAGAATTTTTAAGAACTCAGATTACTTCAACACCATGAGGAGACACTCATACAGGATATTGGTAGAGGCATTAACATCCTCCTCCTCCTCCTCATCCTGAAATGCCATTTATCTGCTTGTTCATTCCCATTGAAAATATTCAACATAGTCTCAGGTGACATGATTTCTACTCCTGGTTCTGTCACTAACTAGCATATTTGGGGGACAATTTCCTGTCCTCAATATGCCTTAATTTTGTATTCCATAATTTGAGGGCTTTGGACCAGCTAACAGCAGATGTCCCTTTGAGCTCTCACGTTCTAGGAGTCAATGATTCTTAGGACACCATTAAAATCCATCTACAATGGACACAATATTCTGTTGTCACTCCTTTGAAAAATGTCTAAATAGGGAATGTCCACCATCCACACGCCAACTGAATCCCACTAGATTAGGTCGTTTTGACAACATTATCTAGTGAAACAAAAGTGAGGCTCTAGGATTCCCATGTATATTTAATTATTTCCTGGAGGAAACAAAACAAATAAAAACCAACCAGGGGTCTGCAGTTACATGTTTCTCATCCAGCTTAAGCCAGGAAGGACATCCTCAGGGAGATCGGGGGCCTACTTCACTTTCTTCTCTCTCCATGCTCCCATAAATGTATTTTCTTTCTTCTAAAACTTGATTTGTTCTGCTGATTTATCCTTATTCCCAGTCTCTCCCCAATCCATTCCCTTGAACCTTTGATACAATAAGGAGGTCAGACCTCCAAGGAGCAAAAGAAAACATGACCTACACTTTTGAGTGTGACTTGGAGCTATGTAAATAAATGAAAGTGTATGAAAAAGAATGGATCATTTCCAGGTAATTTTTGTATGCAATCCAGCTTTGAGCTTTGGATATGTGACTTAGCCATCAGGGATGAACATCCAGTAGAAAAATGGTATTTATTGGAGCCCATGTTTCCTTTTTCTCCACCCATCTTGAATTTGAGGATTTCTAGGTTTTATTCTAAGATGCATTAGGTTTGCAAATGATTTTTTTGTTTGAGTGATTTTGTCTACATTTAGCTATTTTCTTGAATTCATTGGAGAACTGGTTTTCATTTATTCTATAAAACCTATTCACAGGTTATTTGAAATAGAGGAAATTTTTTTTTTTGGTGATGGTGGTGGGTGATAATGTACAACTCTTGTGATGAAAAAGTACAGAAAAACTTGGCAGGATTCAGAAATATTGGAATTTGGAGCCCGAGCAAAACTTCCAAAAAACACTAAACCCTATCTCAACTTCTGATGAGTCTTGACCACAAGAACCTAGTTTGTCATCTCTAACGTACATTCCCTCTGTTGCTTCCTGGGCATCTGGGAGAAGAATATGTGTATTTTGGTTTATCTCCAGATGAAATTCAGCCAGTGGGTTCAGGTGGAATATGTCTGAAGTGTTTTAAGAAAGCAGCAGGGTGGAAATCTCTTGCTGCATGAGCCATTGCCCCTTAAAATCAGAGGTGGAGAATTCTAAGGTTTGTCTTTCTTTTTCTTTTTCTTTTGGGGTAAGCCCCATGGGACAAAAAAAAAAAAATTGTTCCTGCAACTTTGAACACAGACCTGGTGTAGTTTGTGCTGGTGGCCGACTTGACACAAGGGGGCACTGAAGTGTCATAGATTTTGTCCAGGGACCTTTCTGCACTAGTATATCCCCATATGCTGGTGAGGCTAGGGGGTGCTCCCAGCCCACAGCAGGACCCTTCTTCTCTGTAGGCCCATTTGGCAGAGGCTGTGGCCACAGCAGTTGAAATCATAAAACATAGCCTGCATATTGTGTTTGCCCAAGCATCCAGCTTGGGACCAATTTGAAAATATGCCACCATGATGGTTAAAACACCAAAATCAGCTACCTTTTTTTTTGCAAATTTACCATTGTCTTGTCAGTAGAAAAATAGTTCCATAAAGCTTTGAGAAAACTGTCTCAAGCTACAAAATGACAGAAGCCTCTCTAGCATTCAGTATGTTCTTCACAAAGAGGTTGATTTTCCTTTTAAGTTCCTTGTTTCCTCATGAAGACAAAGACATTTCTTTCTGTGTATCCTCAGCTTTCTTCTTCCTTACGCAGTTAGAAAAAAAAAAAAAAGACATTTCTAGCCAGGAGGTCAAAAGAAGTCATAGGATTTGGGGTTAGAAGAGACCTCAGTGAGAATCTAATTTAACTCTCAATTTACAGATAAGGAAAAGAAAGGCTAGTGCCCCTAAGTGCCAGGATTTGGGACCAAGACCTGTAATTCTAAATCCCATGTGATGTCCACCTCACCTACTTGCAAAGGCTCATGGTATAATTTCTGAGGTGGTAACAATGAAACTATCCTTTGGTTTCTCCTGCTTAAAAACTAAGATGGAGAATTGGCCTATTGATTTCAAATTTTCACTCTCTGGATAGGAGGGCTTGTATTTTATTAAATGGAGTCAATTTGTAGTGAAATATTCTTTTTATATTTCAAGATAGATTGTTGATTTACTTGAGAATGAGAGGAAGATGGGAGGGAGAAATATTTGTACCCACTGAGCACTGAAGAGAAGTGTTTGTTTGCTTTATTGATTTGGACTATTTTTGTGAGATGTTTTTTATGTATTTTTCATTTGGCTACAAAATACATTCCTGAATGTTCCTATCTAGAGTATGTATGTATTAAAGTTATAGGGAACAACCCCAAGGAGTTGCAGTCAGGAATCTGTGTAATTCCTGAGAGAAACCAAGGACATGAAGAATTCTTTTTTCTCAAATACTAACTGAGGGAGCTAGGAGTACTACACTCATTTATCCTATAGAGCTAATCTTCCTTATACAAATGCTCTCTCTCTCTCTCTCTCTCTCTCTCTCTCTCTCTCTCTCTCTCTCTCTCTCTGTCTCTCTCTGTCTCTCTCTCTCTTTCTCTTCTCCTCTCTCTCTTTACTCTCTCTCTGTCTCTGTCTCTCTCCCTCTCCCTCTCTCTCTCTCATTGAAATTAGGGACTTGACTTATAAAGTGGCATTATACTCTGTACTGTGTCCCTGTTAGGGAAGGTAGAGCTTAAAAATGGAGAAGAAAAAATATCATTAAAAGAGAAAATTTTATCTTGTGCTAAGTAGTAGACAAGAGGTGAGGTTCATGAAGATCTGCTTCTGAAGAATACTCAGTCTACTTTTTTGTTGTTGTTTTGGTCAGTTAAATTACTTTATTAAAGTGAACAGTGGGCCCTACACACACACACACACACACACACACACACACACACACACACACACACACACACACACCCAACAGCAACACTTTTACCAAATCTTTTCGTTTTGTTTTATTTTTAAATTTTTTTTTTCAAATTGTGAACTCATTTTGAAATGTGAATAACCATCCCCTGGTTTATTGGCTTGCTTAATTGGTGTTTTTTCCAGAGTTGGATTTTCTTAAAGTTGTGCCCATCTGCATTGCAGATGACCATTTTTTTGGTTTATTTTTAAGAATTTTCAATGAAGAAAAATTAAGATTTTCAGCCCCAGTAGGTTTGTCGTGGAAGGGGTACGTACTTGCTCTCTTAAATAATCCCCATTTTTAGTAGATTAGCCCAAAGCTTCATATTGAAAAATCTGATTATTGCTCTACTTACCTGAATTATCCGGTGAACAACACAGACATGCCAAATAAAAACATTGGTGCGCTGGAATAAACTGCAGTTTACTGAATGATAGAAAGACTTTTTGAAATGATAACAAGAGAAGAGTTTTGTAATATCATAATTTAATGTTTTTAGAAAGGCCAATTGCAGCTCAACAGGTCTGCACATTTTCAGAGTTTATGCTTTGGCTTTTTATTATAATTTATTTTAGGGGAATTCCAAGTTTGTCATATACTAAAGTATGATTAGTTTATGCACATGTGAGGTTAGTTAAAACTGTTTAGTTTTTAGTCATGCATAGTCTATAATTAAAGATACCCTATCTTACCAATCTGATTTCCTATGGGTACCCAAAGGCTCTGATGCTGTCTGTGTTTTAGCAGAGGAAGGAAATGCAAAGGTAAGAGCATGTAGGCTTGTTGCATTCTAGGGAGAGAAAGAAGCTCTTTTGTTTTGGAGACTGGTGGGTGGGAGGAAGCTTGCTTTGAAGTAATGTTGGGAGCTAAGATAATTTTCCAGGAGTCTTTCCAAATTTAATGCTTTTTGGTGCCCAGTATTTCAAAACTCAAATAGTTCCAGTTGTCATCTTGATTTCAATGCTGGCACATGGGCAGCTGCCATCTATTTTCTGTGCCTTAGAAAGGTATTCAGTTGGACTAGGGGCTTTTGAAGTCATTTTAAAAAAAATTAAATTCTCTACTAGCTGGTCTTTATGAGCAGTAAGTGGGAATAATTTTATCACCCTTGAGTCAGTGGTGAAATTAAGAGATGAAGTGGTGGCAGTGAGTAAGCACAAATAATGGAGAAACTCAGGAGAATTTGGTTCAGAAACAACCATCATCAACAATTTATTTTTTAAAATTTGCAATTAAAAAAAAAGAAAAAAAGACAGTCAGGATTTAAGAGTAGTGAATTTCTCTTTCCGTCTCTGCATTCAATACTAAAAGCAATCTTCATAGTTTTATATTCTGTTTCTTATTTATATTCACTTATCGGAAAGTATTTCTTAAATCAGCTGCCATTCATTATATACTGAAGTACACATTACACCTTTCTTGGTTTCCCGACATTGTCAGTAGTTTGGGAAACAGCTGAATCTCCACATTTGAATGCCTATCAAAGATGGAGCCTGGAGTAGTGTTCTTAGAGTCTAGAAGACCTTGTTCAAAGCCCACTTCTGATACTTAAGAGCTTTGTGGCCATGGGCTGGACATTTCACTTTTTGAATCTGTTTCCCAATCTGTGAAAGGGGCATGATAATACCAAAGTTGTCATGAGATTAGAATACATGCAAAGCACTTTGTAGTCCTTAAAGTTCTACACAAGTGCCAGCTGTTACTATTATTGTTGAATCTATTTTGCTGCCTTAGTATAATTCAAGATGGCAAGGGATGTTTCATTCTCTAGCCTTTCCTTACTTTCTCAACTTCATAGCATTTAGACGTGCACTTGTTTTATTTACATATATTTATGAGAGGATCATTCAAATGAAGCTATATCTAAGTACATCGGCGTTAGGCATCATCATCTTGATGATATAATAATACAATTAAACTTCACCTGTATTTGACCTCGTTTTAGAGTGAGAGCACTTCTTTTGGGGTCTGTGAATGTTTTTTAAATATTTCAATAACTACATTTCAAAATAATTACTTTCCTTTGTATTCCTATGTCTTATATTTTATGCATTTGAAAAATATTCTTCTGAAAAGGGATCCACAGACTTTGCCAGACTGCCGAAGGGGTCCACAATACCACAAAACTTAAAAACCCTTGTTTTAAGGTTTTTGTGGACATGTATGATTGTGGAAGAAGGTACACTACCCCCCTCTAATTTCCAAATGTCATGTGAAAATGGCTGATTTAGCATCATATAGCTAGAACACAAGGATGACAAACTGAACTTTTTACTATCTATCTAAAGGTTTTATCCTCATGTAAGCCTAAATATATGTGATACGTGATGCCCACTTCTAGTCCCATTTTAGAAGACGGGGTAAGGATACAGGGATAGGATGAAGTGGTCTCCATGCATCTGTGGTGGGTGGGAAGCAAAACAGAGAAGTGTGAAGTTGGCCAATGAATATTGAGCATACCAGCCACTGCTCTCCTTACAAACTTCACAGGTTTGTGGGACCTGGTTTCAAGGCTATCATAAACCTAGATGGCACCTGCCCTCAGATTTCAGTGGCTTTAAGCTTTATGGTACACGCACACATACACACACACACGCACACACACACAAAACAATGGCTGCAAACGAGATCACATGCTTTTCAGGGAAACCACTGGAGGCACCTCAGCAGTTCTGACATTATTCCATGCCACCTTGGTAAAGGGACTCACTGTGTCATTTCAATAAATTATTCTTCATATCTCCCCCCAAAGAACTCTGTTGTGTAGTGTTCCTGGAGCTGAATGACTTTCCTGTTTGAGCTGCAGCGGTGACTTCATTTAAGTGGTGAGAGATGTGATCCTCGCATATAAAAGTTAGTAAAGCAAAGATGATTTGGGAAGGCGGTGTAAATGTATTATTAATGTGTGTTTCTTATTGTTTGGGCTCTATCTACATTCAAAAACTGGTTTTAGGAAAAAAAAAGAAAGAATCAGCAGCATCTCATTGTCTTCAGTTCACTGCTACATGGATAAATTTACCTTTAAATACATTTTCCCATAGTGCTGGGAGTATCAAGTGAGTCCAGTATGTATGTGACTGGCAAATTCCAAAGCCTATCTGCTGATGTACCTTTTGAATATCCTAGTGTCCTCCTTGTTTCCCATTTTTTACTGTTCAGACCCTCCCCAGAACATTATTGTCCCTGCAGACCTTTTATCCAAGGACTGTTGATCACAGCCCAAGAACTGTCATCCCATTTGCATTCTGTGGATGCATCATTATTCACAACATTTGATGTCCATAAAACACATTAAAACTATTTCCTTGAGCAAAAATAATCAGCTCTCTGCTGTACATATCATTTGTATACTCAAATTGTAAAGTGTAAATTGATATATAAGAAAATGGCCCATTAACTTTTTCATTAATGACAATAATACATTTTGTACACCAACAATGGGAGGATCTTGCATTCATTGTAGGCAACCTGAACGATAAATGAGGTTTCTCTCTCTCTCTCTCTCTCTCTCTCTCTCTCTCTTTCTCTCTCATATTTAATAAAAATGATGGGTGTCACCACATGGCCTATAGCCCAGAAAGGTTTCTTTTATATGCACTGATTTGATTGTAAAATATAAGGTCTCCAGGTTTATTCTAAAATCAAAAAGACCATAATGTGTTGGTATGTGATTCTCTATCTTTTTTTTTTTCTCTCCTTCAGAGAATCCTTTGCTGTTTAAATATGCCCAATAGGACTTGCTTTCAGCATGGGTAATATGTAATGGTCTCCAAGTGTTTATCGTGTTCCCAGAGCTTGCTTTTACACTTTCAGCTTTTACTTTAAAAATACTGTCAAAATCTATAAATAGTAAGGGGAACTATCTTTTGTTGCTTAGATAACTTTGACAAAGTGCAAATCTCAAATCAATTTTAAAATCCAGAAAGAACTTTTATATTATGAAATACAGTGACCATTTTTTAATCAAATTTCATTAGCATTTGCTTTGATCACTTTGAGTTAGAATTTAGTGCTTTTTTTTTTTGTATGTGACTGAATGTTGAATTAATCATGTCCATCTCCTTTCAGGTATTCATAACAGTGATATTCTTACCATGCACATGATTTAACTTCTATAGTAACTACATGATAGGCTGTCAACTCACTGCATCTCCTCCATTTGATTAGAACACAGATTAATAATTTGTCTATAACTGATATATCATGCACTAACAGATAAAGAGCATCTGATATTAAGTGAGAAATAAAATCTGCCTTCAGTAAATTGCTTAGAAAAATTACACAGTACATTTAAATTACCATTTGCTTAGCAACATGCCCTTGTAGCCATTCCAGTGGGGCTATAAAATGATCGATTTACTTTAATTTTCTACTGAATCCTGAAAAAAATGGCTATCAGTAACCTATCCCTTCATCATGGCATGCTGATTCACTCTGTGTATTAAATTTACTGGCAAGGAGCAAGACGTTAACAAAAAGTAACAGATAATGTGAACATTTCATGCATAATCTGTAATATGAGATATGTATTAATAGGGAAATTATGATGCATTCAATTATTCTGAAATGCCTTCCAGAGATGTTTTGATTTGGCTGCGCTCTGATAGTAGCAGCACAGCAGGGAACATCTCAAGTGATGAATAACCTAATCTCCTAATCTCAAAATGGGCACTATTCACAGCTAGCCTGGGATAGACTGGTGGAAGAAACCACACTTTACAGACGCTGCTACAGAAAGAAAAAAACCCCATAAAACCACAATTATGCATATATATATCACACATGTATATGTGTACACGTGTGTGCATGTGTATGAATGTGATGTGTATGTGTGTATACATATATGCATGTTATACATATACGTTCCAACTGTTTCATTCATCTCTCCCCAGCTCTGGCTTTTAAAAAAATAAATAAAACATTCATTCCTCATCAGTGGTATTTGGCCATCGATGATTATACAAATCTGAATTCTAATCTGGGAGGAAACCTTTTCCCACCTCTAAGAGAAACTTACAAGACAAAAGGCTATAAAAATGATTGCACTTGCATTAGTGTTGTTAGGATCCCCGTATTTATGAGACATTGTGTATGCACAAGAACCCTTCCTAATTTGCCACGTTTCATGCACACCTGGAATGATTTCCCTTCCATCTATACATTTTTTTCCCTTTTGTATTTTCCTTAATTTCCAAAGAATATCCACCACCCCAGGAAACTGTTCATTTTGTATCATAAGCCCCATGTTCTATAGAGCTGCTTGGGTGTAATTAAGCGGCTACATTTACTTCTTCTTGTGGTGAACAATAGTCTGGTTCCTTGGAGAGGTCAAGCAGGATTTATTTTATTGTGTACATAGTCAGAGCAGTCGAGGAGGCTGTCAGATAGGAACCTGCCATTCTTTGCCATTTATATGGCATTCTCTATACACGAGTGAGCAGAGCTGGTTGATTTTGCTCTAATTTACTTGCCTTCTTTCCTGGTATCAGTGCTACAAGAACTGTTAGCTAATACCCCACTGTATGGAAAATAAGTCCTGAGCAAAATATGCTATGCATGTATGCAGGTTTCCCCCTAAATTACTTGATTGCAGTAGGCTCACTTTTTGATTAATGCAATTTTGCATAAAGTAATATTACACGAGTGTATTACTTTTCAGTAATTATTCAATGGAGTTAATATGGCAGACTTCTTGAAGAAAAATTAGAGCAGCGGCATCTCATTTCTCTAAATCCCCAGCACTGTTCAGTGGGGTAACAGTAATAATTATGTATAAATAAATAAATTTCTTTTATCAATGTTCACATGGACTAGAAATACCAGGCAGCCCCATCCCAGACCAGGGCACTAACTGTTGTACTTTTTAATTAGCAACGTTCCGAGGTTCAGAAATGGTTTGCCGGGCAGTTCACTGTTGCCGCAGTTTAGGAAAGTGTGACACGATAATTTGTTGGAACAAGTACCTTTGCAGTTTAATCATCATGCAAAATTATGTATGCTTGAGTTTTGCTTTGTACCTTTGGGGCTGCGACACTCTTTGCCAAATGGGGGACAGGAAAAGCTCTTTGGACTCCCTTTCCTAAAGCAATTTTCTTGCCTCTACATCTTATTTCATGTGAGCATCATTTTAAACTCTAGCAAGATATGGTGTTTTTTAACTAGCCCTTGCTTCCCGAGGTCCCATGCCTACTATTATATATCCTTACCCTGGTATATACTTTGCAGAGCGTTTTCCTCACTAATCATGCTTTAGCAAACAAGGAGGAAGAGGGCCCCATTTTATGAAACTTTCAGATGAGTGATGTTCAGTTGATTTCAGTCTTTAGTATACTAGAATGTACAATTGCTCTGAAGATAAATAAAAGATTCAGCTGGGTGCCACTGGAGAACAGAGCAGCATGTCTCCGGCATTGCTCGAGTCTTATCTGATTTGGATTTGTATACCTCATGGGGAATGGCAAAATATTGGAACAGACGGCTTGATATTTCCGAAGAATATAGTGGGCTTTATTAGCACCAGTTTCACTCCCTGACTGACGGCTTTTTCAAATTTTTTATCTTATTAATCCGTGCTACTGTATGTAAATGTTATTCCTCTCTGCATAAGGGAGGCAACCAGCGATTTGTAATAAATGCTTATGAGTGCCTGAGGCTGCACTTAAACTTTAAAACATCTATTATTAAGTTGCAAAAAAACACTGTAATGGCCAATAGTGACCTCATAGGAATTTTAAACTGTGGTCTGCTCTTCTGCATTAAAAACAAAAAAATTGCCTCAAGTTAGAATTATGAGCAATGCTATTTTAACAGCTGCATTTTGATTATTAAAGTGTGTTTTACAACTGGATTACAATGCTTTTATGGACTCTAGGTGTAAGATTTAAAAAGGTCATTAAACATAGTCGTTCTTGTCACAGTGGGTGTCATTGTGTACAATGGACACTACACAATCTATTGGATGTCAAAGCATTTAGGATGGAAAATAGCATGGAGGAGCATTTGAGTTTGCTTAGCCATGTAGATTACTATAGATCTCTCAAGAATTGTGACAGTTTGCAGTCGGAGATGACTACTTTCATTATTATTTTATTAATTTGACAAGAAGCCCTACAGATTTTCTGTGTATTGCTGATCCATTTGTCCCAGAAATAATTAAAAATGCCAGCCTGAAGCAACAGACAACAGAAATACTTCTGGCAAATCAATGTTCAGAAATGCGTTGCTTGTACCGGAGCCAACTCTTGAGTCCTGAAACATTTCCACGTTTTCTCCATCTGATAGTATATGGGCTCATTGACAATAGGTATTGACCCGAAATGTGGGTTTTGCAAAAAGCAGGACCTTTAAATTGATTTATCCACTATGTCATATGCTGGATCCCATATGTAATGTTTACATCTCTTACAGCCAACACAAACCCAGGGTGAAGTTGCCTAAGCTGAAGGTCCCCTCTGCACAAGATAGTTCAGCTGGGCAGCACAGGGAAACTCATTCTTTTTTAACTTTGCTTCTAAACACTTATATTTAAATCTTTAATTGTCCCTTCTTCCATTTGGCATGGTATCGTCCTTGTGAATACCTGGATTTCATGCCATGCATGCAACTGGATTCTAGGTGTCTATATGTTGATAGGAGAGTAGGAGGGGGGCAGGGGTGTGATAAGGGGTATAGAAACCTCAAAATATTTGACAAAATGTCACAAAGGATTGTATTTGCATGTAGTACCATGGGTAGGACACAATGATTAGTGTGCTGTGCGTGGCTGGCAGTGTGTACTCCCGCTCATCCTGATAACATGTCTGCTGCACAGCTCTGAATACTGTATATGTACTTTGAACATGTCTATGACGACCACGGCTGTCATTCTGTTGAAAAATGTAGCTGTACGAATGACAATGCGGGTTTAATTTTTTTTTAAAGAGGACGTCTTCTAAATAATTATTATCATGCTAATAACATTTGTATTCTTTTGTGTATAATTAAGATCTGCCTGTCTAAGCATGAAATAGGGTTGAAATCATGAATAAGTATGCTATCCTTAACCTATTTAGTAAATCAGTTTTAATTTAGCATTCTTTAGGTTAAATCATAACAATAGACTGCTGTATACAAAAATGCATAACTTGGTGGCTGTAAACAATCTTAGAAATATTTAATAATCAGCAAAGCTTTTGTGAAATTAAAGAAGCCCTTATTATAAACATAAGTGCTGAATCAAAAATGATGATTCAACAATTGTGGAAGTCATGTATTTTATTTAATTAGTGTTAACTCTTTATGCTCTGACACTACAGGCACTCTGGAAATTTTGCCTTGGCCTCTGTGACTTTTCAACTTGACATTTTTTTCAAGTGCCATAACCTATTTTATTTATCTAAAATGTATAACCCCGTCACCCCTTACATCTAAGTGGGCTTAGGGCAGCTGATGGACTGAGGCAAAGTACTTCAGGATAAGATATTTAGGGATGAACAGAATAGCTCATGTTATTTAAGAAGGCACTTGATCTATTTATTTTTATGGATTACTGTTATTCTGTTCAAATAGAGATATCCACCTGTTCTAGTTTTGTCTTCTTAAGATTTTATTGTTCATATCTGACCGAGCAATTATGCTTTAAGAAATTATCTTTCTCATTTTGTGAGAGGGGATGGTGCATTTCTTTATTTTCAAGGTACTTAGAGCTTCAATTCCTGAGCACATTTACTCTTCCCAACCTGGACTAGAACCATTTGCCTGCTGTGATTTATAAGGTTATTGGAGAACACCTCCATTTGTCAATTAGGAGAGGGCACGGAATGCTCAGGAGCAGAGCAAACAAATAAGATGTCTAAAGAGAAAGGAAAAATAAGAAAAGAAAATGACAACAAGAAGAAAGAGAGAGCTGAGAAAACTAGTGGCACTGATCCCTTCTGCTTTCTTCTCACTGGCCAGAGCCAATTATCCTTGTTTTCAATGCCTGGAACAGCTTTTTAGGTATATGCACATATCCCCTGCCTTTTGGTAGGCTATGCATATTCTTGGCCATTAGACATACCTCTTTTTGTTAGTGTATTTGGTTTTTTTTAGTCTCTTATGGGCTTACTCTGTAAGGAATTCTACTAGGTGCTATAAGAAGTACAACACATGGCTTCTGTCTGCAAGGAGATTACAATCTCATTGGGGAAAAGTATCTACAGAAGAAATGGGAGAAAAAATCAGGGGCTGAGTTTTTCAGATTTCTGCTTTAGCATATCTGCTAACGACATAGCTTAAATCACACATTTAATCTAGTTAACAAATGTTTATTAAGTACTTGCTATGTGGCTGGCACTATGCAAGCTTGCATAGAAATGCACTCAAAAAAAATTTTTTTAAATGAATAGTCTATGCCCTCAAGGAGCTTATTTTCTAATGGGGGAAGATAATACATAAAAGGGAGCTAAAAAGTGTGATAATGGTACACAAGTGGGGTAGGAGTCCAAGAGGAATTTTTTAGGGTGAGGAGGCTACAGGAAAAGAGACAGTTACTTGCTTCCAGTTTCACCTCTTTTCTCTCCCCTGCTTGTCTTTTTATGGAGGCAATAATAGATGATGAAAGAACTGACACAAAGGAATCAATAGTGGGGTAATCTCAGACACTAGATTATCCAAATTAGATAATAAACTCCACAATTATTAGGAACTGACTTTTAGAATATCTTAGAGACAAACTATAAACATGTCTGAATTTGGGGAAGATTGTCATTACAATTATTTTAATTTTAAAAATCAAATTGGGGAGAAATGTTTTTCATAGAAAGCTGTATTTTTATTCATTAGAATAAAAGACTTTTAAAGAAAAAATGTTCTCAGACTTGTAGTGCCCAACATTATTTATAACCATCAAACCATATTGAGTATGTCTGTAACCAGCATTGTGATATTCTGTAATTGTATTGTTAAAAATGAATTATTGACCTAATAGAGTGTTCCTGCAAAAAAAAAAGAAAAGAAAGAAAAAATGTTCTATTTCATTCAACTGATCTAGTTATAAACTAGAAAGATTACAGGAACATAGATTTAGAGCATGCACACACACACACACACACACACACACACATACACACACACACACACATACACAAACACACACTACCTGAAAAGTGAAATAATCCAATCTCTTCATTTTACAGATGAATAAAGAAAATGAAGCTCAGAGAGTTTCAGTGATTTGCTCAAGGTCACACAGCTAGTAAGTGGCAAAGCTGGAATTCAAACTGAGGTCTCAGATGGCTAATCCAGAGCTCTTCCTACTGTACCAGGTTGGCTCCAATTAATCAGCAAACATTTATTGAACATAAATTATGTGTAAGGCATTGTAATAATTATCTTGAGAAATATAAAGACTTCTAAGATAGTCTCTGTCCTTAAAAAACTGAAGTCCCTCTGGATATTGGTAGGAGCACTACTGATAATAGTAGCAGGAGTATTCTAATTTTTTTTTTTTTGTTTTGGTACTTTACTGATCTATAATAGACTTGATGATGGAGTTCAAGAAAGAGTCTTCTACACTTGTGTGGAAGTATTCTACAACAGACTAACCCAGCCCTATGAAGTTTAGATTTAATTGGCTAGAAGTGATCAAAGTAATGGTGTTGAATTGGAGGCAGGACCTTGGAAGTATTCAAATAGTATAGCAGAAAAGTATGTATTGACGAGACTATAAATACCATAAGATCATGGCTTCCTCTAGATTAATGACTTGGAAATTTAGACTATTAGTGCAACTTCAGAAATATAAATGTAAAGACCAATCATTTCAAAACAAACAAACCTGTAGCAGCAGGAACATAACCCAGAGATCCCAGTGACAAAGGGACACACTGAGAAGTACTGATTTCCCAAATATCCCACATAATCTGTGGTTATTGGTCAGTTAGCTTTCTGAAGGAAAAACAAAAACAAAACTATTGTATTTTGTTGGCTATGTCTTCTTGTGTGTTTGTCCAGAAATGTGTAAGAAAAGATGAGGAAGAAAATGAACACAATGATTAGAAAATGTAATGATCAGCACTGGGATGAATTTTATCAAGCAATACCTATAGCTCTACAATCCAGATCTTAAAGGCAAAAAATCTCTCTCCATTAACAAGCTAGGTAGTGTTCTGAACAGTGTGGAAAGCTGTGTGTGATACAACAGAACTAGATATTCAATGGAAAAAGTGCCACAATGGCAAGGATTCCAATCTTTGGCAAGTGAAAGGTTAAAGACAGGAATGTTTTTGAAAAAGTATTAAATTTCTTTGTTAAATTATTTTTATTTCATTCAATATTTGCCAATTACATGTAAAAATATTTTAACACTCATTTTTTAAAATTTTGAGTTCTGAAATCTCTCCCTCCCTCCCACTCCAGCACTGTCTTTGAGAAGGCAAATAATTTGATATCAGTTATACATGTGAAGTCATGCAGATCATATTTCCACATTAGCCACATTGCAAAAGGAAACACAATGAAATGAAAACAATAAAAATAAAGCTAAAAAAGTATGTTTCCTTTTGCATTTGGAATTCATCCATTTTCTTTGGAGTGCATAGCATCTTTCATCTTGGATACTGTGGAATTGTCCTGGATCATTGTCTTGATCAGAGCAGCTAAGTTATTCACTGTTGAGCATCCTTATAACATTGCTGTTACTATATCTAATATTTTCCTGGTTCTGATCATTTCACTTTTCATAAGTTCATATAAGTTTTCCTAGGTATTTCTATAATTATCTTGCTCTTTATTTCTTAATACACAATAATGTTTCACAACAATCATATACCACAACTCGTTCATCCTTTTTCCAATTGATGGGCATACCCTGGATCTCCAAGTCTTTGTCTCCACAAAAAAGCAGCTATAAATATTTTTGTACAAATAGGTCTACTTCCCTTTTCTTTGATCTTTTTGGGATACAGACTTAGGAATAATATTTGTCATTTTCCCTTTATGTCATGTTAGCCAGTCTGATAGGTGTGACGTGTAATTTAATTTGTATTTCTCTAATCAGTTATGATTTAGAGCACTTTTTCCATGTGGCTATTGATAGCTTTGAATTCTTCTGAAAACTACCAGTTCATATCCTTTGCCCATTTATCAACTGGGCAATAGCTTTTATTTTTATAATTTTGACTCAATTCTCTATGTATTTTAGAAAGGAGACCTTTATTGGAGAAACTTCCTGTAGAAATTATTTTTCAGTGTCATGTTTTCTTTCAAATTTTGGCTGTATTAATTTTCTTTGTGCAAAATATTTTAATTACGTTTAATTCATATAATTCCATATAACTTTACACCCCATAATCTTGTCTCTTATTTGATCTTACTTTACCCATAGACTTGAGAGATAAAATACTCTGTGCTCCCCTAATTTACTTATGATTTCACACTTTCTGACTAAACCATGAAGCCATTTTGTATGAGATGCCTAGTTTCAGCCAAACTGTTTTCTAGTTTTTCCAGCAATTTTTGTCAAATGCTTACTATGGCCATTTACTACTATGTATTGTGGACCTGATCTATTCTACTCATCCACCACTCTATTTCTTTTTTATTTTTTTTTTATTTTTTTTTAAATTTTTTAATTTTATTATAGTTTGCATCATTCATTTCCACAAGATTTTGAGTTACATATTTTCTCCCCCTTTTCCCCCACCCACCGCCCCAAAACAGCCATCCCAGTGTGTCCCCCATCCCCCAGTCTATTCTC
>CM053585.1:85232660-85256670 GCA_028646515.1 Pseudochirops corinnae
GCTGACTTTTCCCCCTGAACTAGGTAAATGATATGTTTGATTAAAGTAAGATTGTTAACCCATTTTGAGTTGCTTTCCTTTAGAAAAGCAGATCTAAGAACCTGTGCTAGTAGCCGCCCTAGGTATGCTAGGGTGCTTGCTGTTACACTATAGTATTTAACTTTTGGGCATTTTTTCAATGTTTGTACCTACAATTGAATATTATTAGATAGGGTATTTATTAGAGTAAAAATGATTTTTGCCTCCCTTCACACTCTCACTCCTCCCTCCCATTAACAGGTTTGCATATACAGTCTCTACACACAAAGCATATTCTTTGATATCGAAATTTAAAATAAGTGAATTATTAAAAATTATTAAAAATTATTAAAAATAAGGAATGATCAGGATGGGAAAGCACATGCAATGATCCCCAAGTTTCTTGGCTTACAATTTATTTCATGATTGAATGGGTCATACAGGGTAATGTGGAAATAAAGCACTAGCAAGGGTCATGTCACTTTACAATAGAATTCTTAATGTCAAGACCTATCACCTATCAAGTTTTTTTTGGAGTGGGGAAGGCAGGGAAGTTGGGGTTAAGTGACTTGCCCAAGGTCACATGGCTAGTAAGTGTTAAGTGTCTGAGGTTGGATTTGAACTCAGGTCCTCCTAACTCCAGGGCAGGTGCTCTATTCACTGCGCCACCTCACCGCCCCAACATATCAAGTTTTTACAGAATATTCTCTTGCCAATGGAGTTGTGTTCAATTAAACAAGCATTTATTATGTGCCTATTCTGAATTAAATATGGGAATTGATATACTTGGAACTTCCTCAAAATTTCACACCTATTTTCAAACATCTAATTCCGGTTGAAGTATATTAAAGTAAAATGAATGAGTCCTTCAGTTGAAACTAAAGAAGGTAAGGATAATGGAGTTATTTTATAGCTTGTTACTCAAATCATTGTGAAGTTTATTTAAAAGCATTTTTGTGCATAATTGGGGAATCATGAGGGAAGAAATCCCCAAAGAGATGGGCTATATCAGAAGGAGGTGGAGAGAGAACCCTACATGAATAGACTACGTTGATACTCTAGAACTATATGGCATTTTCTCTACCTTGCAGTGAGATGTGGAAAAGTGATGTAGCCCAGAGGTGTCAAACATGCCACCTATGCAAACTAGAACACTTCTGTGTGAGTCCTGAACCAGATTAAAATTTAATAAAACAATATTTAACAAAATAAAAATTGAAAATTATGAGATGTAGATTGTTACATTTTAAAACTGTTTATATGTAGCTTGCAAGGATTCTTATATATAGATTAGTGACCCCCATTTCTATTTGAATTTTGAGGTAGCCAATAGTTCACATAGAACTGGAGACCTTTTGGTAATTTCTAGATAAGAAGAGAAGTGTATGGTGTGACAAGAAGAAAGTGCCCTTGTGAGAGTCAATACTTTGTTCTTATCTTCCATCTCTCATGCAAGCTGTTCCTAAGTCCTACATACTTCTCTCCAGCCCAGGGGGAAAGAGACTTTAGAAGCCATCTGAGGCTTTTGCACTTCTAAGCCCTGAAACTGGGTAACTCTCTTCCATTATGTTTAGGATCTTCTCTATATAAAATTTTAAGGATGACCTATTAAACATTTACTAAAGAATATAGCACAAATGGTCCCATACAGGAAGTAATTATGTTTTTAATAAATATTAGAAATGACTTCTTTCCTACAACAAAAACTCAAGCCACATTAGCTTAATTAGCTGGCCCAACTAGTATCTCTGAGTTTTCTAAACTTTACTCCCAACAGTGACAATTTTGAGTTATCATAGGGTAGACACTGGAAAATCAATAGCTTTAGCAGATATAATGTCATGTAACAGATTTAAAAGCATCTTCACTTAATATTTGCCTTAGACTGTTGTACAGAATTAACACTTCAGATATTTCATGCTCATCCCTTTATTTAGAAATCATTGCATCCATTTTGCAGAGAGGTGCTTGCATATTATTCCTTCTCTTGCCTTTCCTATCTCTCCCCCTGTCCTGCCCTTCAGGAAAGTAACAATTTATTCTGAGTGAATTATAAAGACTCCATTAATTTCCACTATTTATGTAGCTGATATTGTGGATTTCACAAAAGACAGGCATTTTCTGTGTACAAGAGTAAGTTTATTTGCTAGGCTACAACTGAATAAAGAATGGTTAGAGAGTGAGCAAGGAGAATCAGTGGCCAAAATGTACCAACAACTACTCTCAAGGATCTACCTACCAGGTACTACAGCTATCTTTCTTTCCATACAGATTTCTCCCCTCTTTCTTTCCACCCTCTCCCCATCAGATGTTTCCAGATGATTGCTTGGCCGCTTCTCAAAAGTCTAGATCAGATAACTTGGGATTGGTTCCAGCTTCACTAGAATTATATGAAAAAAATCTAGGATCTAGGACAGAAAATAGAATAAGTGACCAAGTCTCCTTGCTACTGATACAAATGACTGATGACAATTCAACAACAAATTCAGTAAATGTATATTACATGTCAACAATTTCTAAGACGATATACTCGGTACCAGAAGGAAACAAAGATGGTTCCAGCATTCAAGGAGCTTATAAATCAATTGGAGAGGAAAAACAGGTACACAAATAACTATCATACAATCTTAGAATACAATTCAGTAGAAGTTTAAGTAAAGTGTTATATGAGATCTGAGCAGAGACTTTTATTTCTGCCTGGAGAAATTAAGGGATGTTCTATGGAGAAAGATACCTCTGAGATGGTCCTTGAATGATGGGTAGGATTTCTTTTTTATTTTAGATTTTTATTTTATGTCATTTCAGACAGGTAACTCAGCCTTTCACAAATCTTTGTGAAAGGCACAAGTACGAAGTTAAACTAGTTACAAAGTCCTTTTATAATTCATCCAGATTTGAATTTAGCACCTTAATCCCATTGGTTAGCATTTCAGAGTTCACTAAATCCCATCCCTTGATTACATCTTTTCATTTCCACATTTCAGTTCCCTCCTCTCTTCTCATCCTCATATACTTTATTCTTTTCTTTTTTTTTTTGTCTTTTTATCTGGGGAAGGGAGGGCAGTTGGGCTTAACTGACTTGCCCAAGGTCATACAACTAGTAAGTGTTAAGTGTCTGAAGCTGGATTTGAATTCCAGTCCCCCTGACTTCAGGGCTGATGCTCTATTCACTGTGCCACTTAGCTGCCCCTACTTTATTCTTCATAAAAGGAAATGCCTATGCCAATATGATATTCACAGCACCCATGGTGGCTATAAATATGTTGTTGTAGTTCTGAATCACAGAATGTAACACACCCTCTACTTGGAAGACAGAACCAAAGCATATATTCAAATACCAGATTGCTGAAAGCCGAATTCATCATAGTAACCACGAAGCTGGTACACATAACCAGTGTAGCAAACATCAACATTCCCAAGCATTCCCAAGCCTTCCCTCCTTCAGGCCTTCAAAACAAAACAGGTTGCCTTAAGCAAGAATGCCCCTCTCTCTGAACTCATGCCAGCTGCTCAGCCTCCATGCTGCTTGCTTGTTCCCAGCAGTTCTGGCTTTCTCTAGGGCTCCTTCCTGTTCCACCCTTTCAGCAAGCTCCTTCCCCCATAGGCTCCATGTGATTATATTAGGCCTATTAAAGGCAGGGGAAGTCTTCAAATCCCCTTAGGCCTATTAAGGGACAGGGAAGATGTTCAGATTCCCATTACCATTACAGTGCCAAGCCAGAGAGGATTTCTTTAGGCAGAAATGAGAAAGAGAAGTTCACTTTTGATTTTGGAAATAATGGAAGCCTAGTTATATAGGAGGGAAAAAGCAGATTAAGTTTGGGGAAATATAAATAATAATAGGATCATAGATATATTACTGGAAAGGGCTTCAGTAAGGCCACTTATCCAACTCCTTTATTTTATAGATCAGGCAACTAAGGCCCAATCCAATTTGGCTGGAGCATGGAGCACACTGAAGGATCTACTGTGATATAATGTTCAAAAGACTTCATAGAATCTCAGAGCTGAAGAGCATCTCCTTCATTGATTATCTTGTCCAACCTCTACCTGAAAAGGGATTCCATCTATAGTAATGGTATCAAAGTCAAATAGAAATGGGGGCCACAAATCTGTACAAAAGAATCCCTGCAGTTTGTAAATTGTCATGGTTTTGAAATGTAATGTTATCTGTGTTTTATTATGTTTCTATTTATTTTATTAAATATTTCCCAATTATATTTTCATTTGGTTTGACAGAATGATAGAGGCCATATGTGGCCCATTGATTATGTGTTTGACATTTCTACAACATATTTGATAATTGGTTATGAAGCCTATTCTTCAAGCCCTCCTAGGAGTGGGAACCCAGTATAGTAGGTTAGAGGAAGATTATTGTAAGCTTGAAATATCAGGTCGTGGAGTTTAGACTTTATTTGTAATGTAATTAAGTAGCAATAGAGTTTTTATTAGTTTTTAGCAGTGGTGTGACTTAATCAAATCTCTGTAGTAAGATAATCATTGAGGCCTAAATACATAGGGTAGATTTTAGCCTGGAAACCTTGAAGGCAGGTAGATCCAAATAGAAGACTATTGTACTGATCCTTGCTAAAGGTAATGAGGGTATGAATTAAAGTTTTGACAATGAGAATGAAGAAATAGGTATAGAAGTCAGTGATACGGAAGAAGAAGAAATGACAGTTTGACAACTGATTGATGTTGGAGTGAATGAAATGGAAAGATCAAAGGTGATATCAAATTTTCAAGCCTGAAAAACTAACATCAGGTCATTAATAGAAATGGGAAAGTTAGGAGGAACAGATTACAAGTTACAGATATTAAAGATCATAGGATTATAAATTTAGAGCTGGAAGAATCCCAGAGGTCATCATGACCAAACCCCTCATTTTATAGATTAACACCTTGCGATCACTGAAGTCTGATGAATTGCCCAAAATAACTCAGGTAGTCAGCAACAGACCTCACTTTGAACCCAGACTCCAGAGATAGTCTTTTCTTTGCTCTTTTCACAGTGCTTCTAATGATAACTTTGTTTTGGATATGTGAAGTTTGATATGCCACTGAGGCATTCCAGTGGAGATATTTAGCTCACAGTTGAAGATATTGGTTTGGAGTTCAAGAGACACAGGTAAAGGTTGAAAGTATCAGTTTTAGGAATCTTTTGCATTGTGGTAAAAGCTATGGGAATAGTCAAGAGATCACAGAGGGAGAATATATACAGAGTGAAGAGGGCTGAAGATAAGCCTTGGGGAAAACACATTTGGGTAACAAGAATATTAAATAAAGCTGGTTAAAGAGACTAGGTCCTAGTTACTAGGAATTATGTCACAGGATTGTAGCTTTAGATTTGGGAGAGCCCTGGGGGTCATCGAGTACAACTATGTCACTTTACAAGTGAGCACACAGACCACAGAGGTGAAGGGACTCACCTAAGGTCACACTAGTAGTAAATTCAGAGCCCAGATTTGAATTGAGGAAATAGGACCTTGAGGACCATTTAGTTCAGACCCTTCATTTTACAGTTCAAGTTACTAGGACTCCAAGAGGTCATGGGCCTTACCCAAGATTGCCCATGTGTAATGGTAATGGAAAAATCCCTGTATTGGCTTGGTTTTCGGGTTGAATGTTAAAACCCAGAGCTTGTGAATCCCACTTGTGGGACAGACTTATTGACATGAAGAGAGAAGGCTGAACTGGGAGGAGCTGGTGCTGTGGATTTAGAGAGAAGCCCAAGCAGAGAAGTCCAGAAGGACTTTTGGAGAGCAGTATCATGGAGGCAGAGAGGAGAATTACTGGGAGCCAGAGTTGCTGAGAGAAAGACTGCTGAGGGCCAGTTGTAGCTGCCCAGGACTTTTGAGAACAGCCACCAGGAGCTGCTGAGAACTGAGGAGGCATGGCTGTGATGCCAGTATATTATCTGTCTGTTTTGATATTGTTTTGCCAGATTTGTCTGCTGGTGAAGGACAGTGCTGCTGTTGTAGAGGTCCTGGAACCTTGCTGTTTGTTCAAAAGTCCTGCAGGAGGATTTTCTTGTATGTTTAACAGAAATCCTGGAAGAGGGTCTTACTGATGTTTTCAGGGGTTCTGGGACTGTTCTGCAGGTAGAGTGAATTAATGAGGACACTGGCAATGTATATTGGGGCTTTATTAAGCTTTGTCTCCCCATGAATAGAGATTGCTGAGAACTTGTCTTGTGTCAAGATGAAGGAAAGGCCTTTCCATGGATTTTCAATGCTGTGATGATATCTTAACCTTTTTGTAGCTTAAGAGTAGAGGGCTTTTTGTGCTCTCCTGCCCCTTTTGAGAAGGTACTTGACATTAATACATGGTATTGTAATTCAGTTGTGATCCAGGGGTGGGAAACTTTTGACTGTTTGTGCTCTTTGACTGACCAAATGAAAGTACTTTGTTTATGATTAGAAACTAATCTCCATCTGAGAAGAGAGACTTTGACTGATTAAATGAATGTTCTGTCCAGGGGTGGAGTAGTACTTGGATTGAATTGAGAATTTATTTGCTAAATGAATGAGTTACATTGTATTTTGACTTTCTCTGTTCTGTGAATGTTTTGCCTTAATCTGTCACTGAATAAATGGAGTTTGCTATGCTGATATTCTGAACCTTGGAAGTTGCCTTTGCTTGGCATTACACCATGTCTTAAATGGCAGAGCTAGAAACTGAACCCAGGAACTCTGATGCCACTATCAGCCATCTTTCCACTGAATTGTATTGTCTCCAGGGTAGTAAGATAATAGAACAAGAAAGGGGGAAAAGAGGTGGGGAGGAGAAGATTGTATTATATTTAGAAGGGAATTATTCAGTATAAAATATGATAGAGTAGTCAGGGATTATGATGGCTGAGAAAGGCCATTGCATTTGACAGTTTTAAGGAGAGAAGCTTCAATAAAGTAGTGGCAACAATTTACAAAATATAAGGTGTCATTAATACCTTATCCTTTCTCACTAATTATTCCAATTGCCTTTCAAATTTATCTGGCTATCTGTTCTGAACTCCAGGCTGCCCTCTGCCTAACTTACTCATGGATGTACCACTCTCTTGGTTTTTTTGTTTTGTTTCATTTTGTTTTCAAATACATGCACCTTCATGGGTTTGTTTTTGCTTACTAGCAGGTTGCAAGCTTTGTTGATGACTGTCAATGATCAGACCTCTTACAGCTATTCCTGCCATTGAATTAGGTAGAAAGTTCACATGTGGCCCTTTCTACTTGACCTCTCTTTCCCCATATAGGCAAAGAGTATAGAAAGATTAAAAATATTGGGTTGTCTTCATGCTTCAGGCTAAAACCTCTCTTTACTTAAATTTTCTAAAATCCAAATAAGCTAATTTTGGACTTCATGAGATAAACAAAGCATATACTACAAATAGCTCAAAAGGAATAATTAACAATGACTTTAGCCCATTCCTAATCTTTGCAATCTGCCTCTGTAAGAGAGATTCAGAAGTGAATTTTTGCCATTTCCCAATAAATAAGTGATCAAAGCATATGAGTAAACAGTTCTCAAATCAAAAATGACAAAATATTAAAAATCATATGAAAAAATGCTCCAAATCAATACTAATAGTAATGTACTATAACAACCCTGAAGTTTTTTTTACCTTATAGCCAGCAAATTGACAAAGATCAATTGGGAGGTCAAGAAGGAATGGGTCAGTCAGAATAGTCACATGGGTGCACACTGCTGGCATGGTGAATTGGTAAAGTCCTTTGGGAAAGCAATTTGGAATTATACAAATAAAGTGACCAAAATACCCATACTCTTTGTCTCAGAGATTCAGCTAGGTGAAGCACTGTATGGAATACGGGGCAATGAAGATAGGAAATCTGAGTTCAAGTTGGACCTAAGATAATAACTTAGTTAACTTCTGTTTGCCTTGGTTTCCTCAACTGTGAAGTGGGAATAAAAGCACCTACCTCACAGAGTTGTTGCAAGGAGATGTTATTTGTAAAGCTCTTAGCACAGTGACTAGCATGTAGTAGACCCTGTATAAATGCTCATTCCTTTCCCTTCCTCTTCCTTAACTCCCTGGGTTTTTGTAAGGATCTGATGAGACATTTGCAAAACACTTAGTACAGTGCCTGACATACAGTAGGTGCTTAGTAGGTTTTTATTCACTTCTCTTCTGTGATTCTAGGTAGAAATGCCAAGGAGGTTGCTAATTTTTTTTAATGCTCACACCAAAATATTTAAAGCAACACTTTTTTTTGTCATAGCAAAGAATTATAAACAAAGGAGATGCCTACTGATGTGTGAATGACTAAATAAGGTTACATGAATGTATTACTGAGCTGTAAGAAATAGTAAATACAATGAATTCAGAGAAGCACAGATTTACATTAATTGATGCAAAACATTGTGCCCAATTATTACAACAATGTGAACAAAAAGAATAAGAATCACAAAACAAGGGTGGCTAGGTGGTGCAGTGAATAGAGTATTGGCCCTGAACAGGAGGAACTCAGTTTGAACCTGAGTTCAAATCTAGCCTCAGACACTTAACACTTATTAGCCCTGTGACCTTCGGCAAGTCATTTAACCCCAGCTGCCTTTCAAAAAAAAAAAAAAAGGCAAAAACAAATAACAAAACAATTGAAAATAAGTGTCATGAAATTATAAATCACAGCCCTGACTGCAAAGAAGAGGTAGGAAAAGACAACCTATATCTCCACTTTGCAGAAGTAGGAGATCCATGGATTTAGAATATTGCATATATACTCAGGTTTGTTTGTTTTTTCCTCAAAGTATTTATAGGTTTTGCTATTTTTCCCCATTCTTCCTCAAAACAAAACAAAACATTATTATATATGCTCATTGTAAGGGTGAGGGAGTGGGATTTAAGGGAAAAATTAGATAATATGAAAACGAAAGATATAAATAAAATAAGTAATAATTTCCCAAAGATAATGTAGAAACTCTTACAACTAAAAGGAGCCTTAATGGTCATCCAGTTTGTATCATTTCCAGAACAGAATACTTAAAAGTTCTTGAACAGGGGATTAAAGTGCATATTTCCTATCTTTCCTATTAAAATCTAAGCATCTCAAAGACAATGAATATTTATTTTTCCTGCATGTCTGCTGAAAATGTCTCAAAATGTGGTTTTGTACCTGCAAACAACTCTAGCTCAGAACTGGTCACAGATCTGAAATTTAGAGCTGGAAGGATCTAAGAGCAACAAGAAGCTTTCTAATCCAGCCACCCTAATTCTACAGATGCTGAATCCTAGACACAGACATGTTATGTCTTGCCAAAAGTCACCAAGTACTGTGTAATAGATGATGATGTTAATTGAATGAATGACTTCATTTTA
Source organism: Pseudochirops corinnae (assembly GCA_028646515.1). NCBI lineage: Eukaryota > Metazoa > Chordata > Mammalia > Diprotodontia > Pseudocheiridae > Pseudochirops > Pseudochirops corinnae. Next base: position 85,242,010 of record CM053585.1, read on the forward strand.
GAACATGCAGCGTGTCTTCTAAAAAAGGTGACATCTTTAGAAGTATTAGATGCAAATTTGCTTACAGATTATTGTGTATTGTCCTGATTCTGCAGACAGTGTGTTCAGAAGGTATAGATATGTGTAAATGAGGAGGAACTAAAGCAAATTATTTTATTTTATTTTTTAAACGTAAGATTGGGCTGGGCTCTTCCCACCTAGGTTCTTAACGAAGATAGTCATTAGGGATAGTTTTATTTAATTCTTTAATCTTCTCATATGGTTTTGTATGTTCAGCCTGGGGAGAAATAAGGAGCTAAATTCGGTTACTTAATTCTCCTTTCTATGTGAGTGGAGTAGCTGGGATGAGGTCGGTTCATCCTCATTGCTTCCTCTTTTCTGGGCTGGGGGCCATAAGGCACTTGGCTTCTACAGCCCAAGCTGTTCTGTTCTTTAGATATCCCCTGACAATCAATGTATTGAGTGATCTTGATGTTGCTCCAGGGAGGAGATGACAATTAGAGAACCACCAGGAAGCAAAGAGGTGGCGAGAACAGCAGTTACTCTGCAATGGTGAGGATTAGAGATTTGCCGGAGCAGAAGAGTGAGGAGGGGATGAGAAAGAGTGGGCTGTGTGTTTGCAAAGAAGAGCAGGTGAAAGTGGATAATCATATGTTCATAAAATCCTGTTCTACAAAACAAGCAGTGTAGCTTTGGGACTACACGGGAAGATGGGAGAAGACATAGCGAGCAATAGAGAAAACTGGGAAAATGGTCTGCTGGATGAGCTTTCTCTACTTCTTTCCCAATTAAATGATAAAAAACTATCTTACCAATTACAGGGCAGATGTAAGAAAGAACCTTGTGACAAGAGTTTGGATTTTTGACTTGTTTTATTTTTGTTGATCTCTTGAGTTGATACCAAACGTTGCTTCAGCTCAGTTGAACATTGATAATTGCTGGAAATACATAAAAAATTAAAATTAAAAAATGACTGTTTTATATATTTAAGGTATATAAGGTGTGAGAGTCTGAAAGATCAGAGAAGAGGGAAGCATCTGAAGTTACCAATGCTTGGTTATTGCGTTTAGTAAGCTATGGATCATATAATTAATTAAGTGCTTACTATGTACCAGGCATAGTACTGAGTATAACCAAAATAATAAAAGAAGGCAACTTGTGGATTCTCAAGGAGCTTACACTTTAATAGAAGAAATGCAGACAAAAAAGGGGACTGGAAAAGGAGGAGATATGATTAGGGGAGTGATGTTGGAAAGCAACTGGTATGGAGAGGAGAGAAAACCAGAAAGTGATTGGGAACTGAAACGAGCAAAAATGTCTTAGGTTCCTCAAGAGCTTTGGGTAGGGATTCATCAATAAGTGAAGACTCCTATGCAGTCTTAGACAGTTGCGTAGGACCATGAGAAGTTGGTTAACTTGCCCAAGGTCACTCTAAAATAAGCTTAACACAAATATTTTAGGCCACACTAGCCAGCTGGAGAATCTCAAAGTCAGAGAACTGAAGTGGTGGGGTAAATTTCAGGGTTAGGATTTGAACCCAGGTCCCTTGATTCCAAGTCAGACTTGTTGTCTTTTATATAATGCTGCTGTCTCAATAAGTGAAAAAGGTTTAAAGTGTGGGCCTGGTGACAGATTGTCATGTGAGGCCTAGTCTAGTTAAATGTGGAGTTTCATCAACAGAAGGTTAGACACCAGATGCCCTTTTTTTTTTTTTTGCTACAATAAATCATAAAACCATCTGCTAATGTATAGAAGTGTCATGATTTATGAGAATGGAGGGAATACAAGAAACTATGATATCATGGATCTCTTGAAATATTGAACTTTTTCTGTATTTGTCCCAATGATTGTATAGGTGGGTATGTAGTTTTTTGAGTGTGTGCTTGCTTGCGTTTCTCTGTCGCCTACCCAATTTTTGTCTTTACTATTTTCTTTTTCTCTGGTCCACTTAAAAAAAAAAGTAACATGTTGAAAAATAAAGTAGCAAAGACAATTAAGTTCACTTCCAACTCACTTATATCCCAGATTCACAAATTTTATGATATATCTTCCCTAATCTGTTTTCTTTATGAGAAACTAAAGAGAAGACAGTGTCAAAAGAATAGAAGGAAATTATGAAAACATTGTCATGCTTAGCAAGAAATAGTTACCCAATTTGTTTGAATAAAGATGGTAAATAAAATGAATTGGTCTCCATCTTTGAATTCCATTCTTACTGGAATATTTTTTTCACTCAACACTATATGTCATGTCTGAAGAATTGAGAAGAGAATTCCTGAAGATTTTTTTTAAAGAGGTGAAACACGTTATAGCAAATCAAGAAATAATACAGAAACAGCAATTCAAGGTTGTTTTTGGGTTTGTTTTTTAACAGCTAACTAAATTTGAAGCTGGTTTTTTTTTTAACCTTCACATTTTCCTCTTTTAATTTGTTTTTCATAAACTGTCATTTCAGAGCTCTAAAAAAGTCTAATTTTGCTAGAACACTGTATAAAATCGGAACCAAATCCCAGATATACTGATAACAACTGCCATGCATCCTTTTACATAGCTCCTGAGAATATTAAGAAGTTCCACACAGAATTTCTATGTTAAAGGATTGTCAATAGGATTAAATTCGACCCAAAGCAAGGTGGCAAAAATATGTCATCCAGTAGTTATAAAACAGCATGAGTGCAAATGGACTCAGTCCAGTTCCAGTGTAAATTGTAAACAATTAAAAGTACATGAGTTACAATGCCCAGAGCTGAGAGCTTAGGACATTACTGCACACTTGAGATAACTTTAGGAACTGGAGAAGTGATTGTTTCACAGTGTGACATGGAAATAACAGACAATATTTGTCTCTGCAGAGTCAGGCACAATCTTGCATGCCTGTAACATGCAGAAGGATTCTCAGCAAATTGGTTTGAGCATGCATGATGTTCAAATAGTAGAGTCATTTTTGGAATAGATTAGTGGGTGATGTCATAGGGAAAGGAATATTTATCACCATAATTTAACACCAGATACAACACAGTAGCTTGATGGATTCATTTTAAGGTTTTTAGCCAATCATAATAATTGGCCTATTGACTAAAATTTTATGTGTCCTTCATATTTCCTTCCTGATTTATATATATATATGTATGTATGTATATGTTTTACATCTCAAGCCTCTTTACTCTCTGAGACTTATTTCTCTAATCGTGACAAAGAATAAAGAGCTAATCTGAAACCAAAGGAAACACTTGAGGTGAGAGGTCATGTTACCCTCTCCTGCCAAGAAGGTCAGTCAGTAAGTAAAGGAGTCATTTGGGGAACTTGAGTTACTGTTGCTTCCCACATCTTATATCACATCAGAAAAGGGGAGTCCATCAGTGAGGGAGCCTCTACTCTGAGCTACTGAGGTGTCCCTTCCTCATTGGGATTGACAGGATTACTAAAAAAGTAGGAGCTCATGCTTCTCAAGGTAGCAGGAATTTAGCCATGCCAGAAACTAGGAAATTTACTTAATGAGAGGTAGAGTAAGTGGGCTTCCTACCTGTTTGAAAATGGCATCATGGATTTACTTCATTTTGTTAGTTTAGAATACCTTTCTCCCCCATAATTCCCTTGGTGGCTATTATGATACACAGACATGGTTTATCATTATTGCTAACAATAATATGAATAGAATCATTTGCTTGAATGAAGATTGAAAAACACAAAACTCTATAAATTATCACTCCGACCCTTGTAATTCAGCCCTTTCCTTAGTTATCCTAAGGTAGGGCTGGGGGACCTGCAGCCTCCGGGCCACATGTGGCCTTCTAGATCCTTGGGTGTGGCTTTTCAACTGAATCCAAACTTTAGAGAACAAATCCTCTGGGATTTGTACTGTGAAGTTTGGATTCAGTCAGAGGGCTGCACATGAGGCCCTAGAAGGTCACATGTGACCTCGAAGCCTGTCCTAAGGCATTGCAGCACAGTGGATAGTAGTTTGTCCTTCAACTCAGGAAGGCCTGGGTTCAAATCCTGTTCCTTGGCAGCTTGTACCTGTTTGATCCTATATGGATCACTTAAATTCAAAGTGAGCAGCCTACTCCCTAGGACTGGAGGTTTCAGAGTAGCTATAAAGCTATAGATCTGCTTTGGTCTTTGGATCAGCCAGTTAAAGCCAGGAGAGGAGTCTGAGGTCATCTGATCTAACCCCCTCACTTTCCATACAAAAAAAAAACAAACAAAAAACTGAAGGAGCTCACACAGATAGTAAGTCGCAGGGCCAGGAGTCAACCTTTCAGTCCTCTGACTCCAGGGCAAGCCCACATTCTACACTGTGAATTACCTACACTGACAAAACCATAGGTTCAGTCTATAAAAAAAAAACAAACACCAAAACTTAGTTATTCTCTCTCTAGCCTTCTGTAATTGTATCAGTGTGGACATTTTCTCTCCTGACATTAATTAAAGTTCTTCTGGAACTTAGTAAATGATCTCTGAGAGTTGTATGGCTCAACAATTCTTTACCTTGTAGGCAAACCTTTGTTGAACTACTCTAGAGTTCCTAAGCTGCTCAATAGACAATAGACATGTTAGTGGTCATTTACTCGGTCCACATAACCTTACTTATGTGGATGGATACTATCTTTCTCACCATGGTAGATACCTTTGGTGAACATTTGTCTTCCTGCTTCAATGCATTACCTAATTAATGCTTATGAGGAGGCAGCTAGGTGGCTTAGTGCATAGAGTGCTGGTCTTGGAGTCAGGAAGATCTAAGTTCAAATGTGGCCTTAAACACTTACTAGCTATGTGACCCTGGGCAAGTCACGTAACTTCCACTTGTAATAATTCACTGGAGGAGGAACTGGAAAATCACTCTAGTATCCTTGCCACGAAAACCCCATGGAGAGTGAATGGTCCGTGGGATCACAAAGCGTGATTAAACGTGACTGAATAACAACAACAAAATGCTTACTCTCAGAGGTTAGTTCTCTTGTTATATCTTCCAAAAAAAATCTTTAATAATTTTTCTCTATGGGTGTTCTACTGAAACAAATTATTTTTCTTGACTAATGGACAATAATCATAATTGGATCTTATATTTTCAAAATCTTTTTTGTTAATGGTAAAATAGTAAAGATGCAGTTCATTTTGCACATCCTGGCAAAAATTCTCTCTCATACAGATTTTATAATAATAGAAAAGTACAGTAGTTATTGACCTTCAATAAATGTATTGACTTTCTTCTTTTACTTTTTCTTCAGTATTAGACAGGTAGAATTATTTTCCTTTTTTTTTCTTTTTTAAATATCTTCCCCTCTTCAGCTGTCTTGTTTATCAGTCCCTTAGTACCCACATAATTGTATTACTTACACTCACAGGAGTTAGCAAACTATAGCCCAGGTAAAATTTGGCAGGCCTACTGTTTAGCCAGGAGATCAGAATGGGGTTTAAATATAATAAAACTCTTTAAAAATGTAAAACAAAAAAAACAAAAAACATTCTTAACTCTAGGGTTTGGAAAACAGTGGGCCTAGTTTTTGACCCCAGGCCTTTATAAATGCTAGTCTAGCTTCTTTTCCCATATCTGTTATCTTTAGTACTATTTTTACATCTTTTATAATTATCTTTGGATATATAATGTTATTATTCAAATGTTCATTGTTCTATTGCTTTTGTCAAAGAAAGAGATTCGTTATTAAGATTTTTCTGATTTTTCCCTCATTTTTTTCTATGTGTAATTCTCTTCCCTTGGGAGTGACTTTGCTTAGTTGGATATTATCCCGAGCTTTCTTCAAACTATTTTTATCCTCCACAGCTTCATGAAATGATACCTCTCATAACAATAATAATAATAACCCTCAAAATGTAGTTATATAAATATAATTATAAGATTTTACAGATGAGTTTACATTCAAATACATTGTTGCCTTTCGTAGCTTTTCTATATCAAGTATGTCAGAAATTTGTAGACTAAGGAGCTTTCTGGGCTCTTTGTAGAAATTAAGTTAGATTACTTAACTGTCTGGATAAAGTTGCTATAGTCAGTGTCATTGTCACTTCTGTTGTCTGTTTCCTGATTTTGGTTTCTAATTATTTGTTTCAATATTTCAAAGTTAAATTGCTTCCATTTTATGCTATTGCCATTTTCATTCTTTTTTAAAACTAATTATGATTTTTAAATTCTGATATTTTCTTCTCTACTAAATAAGCCATTTTATCCTTTATGATGTTATTTAGTGTTTATGTCCAGTACCATCAGATCTTTTTTTTTTAACCACAGAAACTGCTTGTGTTATTAAGACATGAGTATTCTGTATAATCTATAAGACTTTGACCTCTCTCACCCCTTCTTTTCTGAACTATTCAATAGTATGGGAAAATATATACAATCATGTATATGTCAGTGTTGGTGGTTTTAGACTGTTCTAATAGTGGACTTCAAAATTCCTGCTGTAGCAAATAAATATGCATTAATGTTGAGAGCTGAACATTTTTAAAAAAATGGAATGATATGTATATAGCACACAGCATGAGAGAATCAATGTGTTCTTATGAATGCTGAAACAGCCTTAGAGTCAGGAAGACCTAGTTTCAAGGTCTGACTTGGACATATACTTGCTTTGTGACCATAGGTAAGACACGTCACTACTCAGTACCACCATATAACTGAGATTTTGAGTTGACAGGAATTTCCTATATCAATGAAATTATAGATGAATGTAAGAATAAACAACTTTAGCTACCTACCTCAGAATTATAGTAAGAAAGGTGTTTTGCAAACCTTGAAGTTCCATTAAAGAAATGTTAATGATTATATTATTTGTAAACTATCGATATTTTGAATGAATGAAAAACATGTATTAAATATATATATTTTGTTTCAGTCACTGTCCTAAATACTAATGATAAATATTCAAAGCAAGATAATCTCTGCTCTTTAAGAACTTCCATTATAACAGGGAGAGACCAGAACTATGGAGTTCTCAAGTAAGGAGTACCCAAGAAAGGATATTTTGGTTGTGGATGTTGTAAGGTAATAGGCACTATCATGAGGCAGTTGATTGATGCACACTTTCCAGAAGCAATACTAATACTGATTTGATTGCAGTTGTCAAAGCAAAATGTAGGAGGTGGTAGGATATGTGTAATGGTGGGGAAGATGACTAGAAGATGTCTAGGATGAACAGTTGGAAGGGTAGACAGGGTGTGGTAGGAGCAATATCCTAGCCTTTTCCCCTAAGCAAATTAAACTAATTTTTCATTAAAATGTATTGAGGCATTCTTTGAGACTTGGTTGGCTCAAGGGATTAAAGGTAAGAATATTGAGAACACTTCTGAGTACAAAGAAATCCTGAAAACTTCCAGGGATCCTTGAAGATTTGGCTAATGCATCATGATGAGTAGTAACTCAGGCAAGCTCAGTTTGAGGTATCCTCACTACCTATCCTGTTGAATGTCTTGTCTTATTCTGGCTAAGTAAATCTCTTTGTCAACTTTGTTGAATAACCTGAGTGTCTTACTTTGCTCCAATATTAGACTTAGATTACCAGGGGGATTTGTCTGATTCAGGTCCAACACAAACTAATGAGTGCCATGTAAGTTTGCATTACTCAACTCACTAGTCAGAAATAGTGTGTACTGTGGATGTATATGACATAGTACATAATCTTGTGTTCTGTCTCATCTTTGGTCACTTCAATAGAAATATAGTGTCCAGAAGGAGGTAGGTAATGGTTTTGCTATTTTACAATGTTTGTATTGTATGTAGAGTTTTGTGTTTAGTTCTAAGTACCACAATTTAGGAGGGCAACCAAGATGATGAAGGAATCCTTCAAGCAGGATCATCCAATATGAGGACAGAATGAAGAAACTAGAAATGTTTAACTTTGAAAAAGAGAAGTTTGAAGGGGGGGAGGAGAGGGAGGATGAAGGGCTTCCGCAGGAAAGGAAAATTTAGCCTTGTTCTGCTTGGCCTCAGCTGCAGAACTGGAAGCATTGGGTAGAAGCTGTATGGAGATAAACTTAGTCTCTCTCTCTAGGAATTTCCCAGTATTCAAGAGGAAAATCTTTCTAATAATTAAAGCTATGCAAAGGTGAAATGGACTGCCTCGGGAACTAGTGGGCTTCTTCCTATGAGTACTTGTCAAGTTGATTGTAGAGAGGATGCTTGTTTGGGCATGGGTTGGACTGGGTGGCCTTTAAGGTCTCTTTTAAACAAATTCTTTGTTTCTGTGACTCTTCAGAGGAGACATAACAAATAACCACCAAATCTACTGGCTAATTCAGTGAAAAAATTAAACTGGTGGTCTACTTTCATACAAAAAAAAACACCCTCAAAAACAAACAGAAATCAAAACAAAACACAAGCTAAGTGATTGATTTTTTTGCTTCTAAATTATTTTTAAAGAAAGCTTAAAGTCAAATGTATCTTTCTTGTCATTTTTGTGCATAACAACCCTATGGTTTCTTGGCTTTCTTGAATGTTTTCAGCCAAATTTTCCAGAGCTCTGAAAAGAGTGCAGAGACATTTGAGTTTTAATTAATGTGTTAGTCCCTCTAGTAATTGGAATTAGCTGATTTCAACAGTAAGAGAGCTACCTGTAGGTGGAAGGAAGCCAGATTGAGTCTGCTTTTGGAGTCATTTGTAATGTGGCCTAGAATTAATACTGTGCCCTGAATAGCTCTCAGTTGTGAGCAAGTTAGGAAGAGCAGGCTGGACATGTTCATTTGTTAATATTCCTTCTCTGTATGTGTGCATGAAAGGGTGTTTACCACAATGTCATTTTCATTGTGGACTTGAAATATTCCGATCTGACAGCAGAAGGAAGCTTGCTTAAATGGGCCAATATGAAGGGTGAAACTTTTTTTTCATGAATATTTTATGAAGAAGTAAACCTGTAAAATCAATAAAAATTTCATGATCGCCCAAGCTTAATATAAAGCAGATGAAGACAGTTAATAAAGTAAACCTTTTAAATAAATAAATCTGCTTTGTTCCAATTTAAGTCAATGTTAAATATACAATGAAGCCATTTGAAATGATTACTTCATATCTGGGACTAGCTGGCTCAGGGGGCCTAGTAATCCCCATCCCTGGCTTTTGTAAAGTGCCTTCAGTTACATATCTATAAGCATTTTATCGACATTCATTAGAGATGTCTTGCTTTAGTCATCTTGAGGTTACTTTTTAAAATATGATCCTTTATAAGGAGAGAGGACCAGCCTCAGAGTGAACTAGATGTGGATTCAAGTCATACCCTTCACACACAACAGCTATGTTATCCTGGGAAAATCAGGACCTCAGGCAACTTTCAGAGATTCTAAGTTTCAGAGGAGTTACTCAGTATTCGTTCTTTTAGTTTTATTGGAAACACAGATTTTGGTAGGATTACATGGCATATGGATTAGAAGAGGCTGCTGTGATTGGTTTCTATGGCACATTTGTTTTGGCGGGGTTAGGGGGAAAGCTGTGTTTGTATATCTTCTAGTGCAATGAAATTCCTGAAATGCTGAAATAGGGAAGGAAACTTTATTCATGGAAAACGTAAAAGGAGGTGTTGGGTTGTGTTGTGTTGAGCTAATACTGTGTTTGAATTATATGAATAGTAGAGAATCCCTGCCTCAGGTTTTTTCTATGATGGAATCACAAGTCCAGATCTAAAACAACAACAACAACAACAAATATATATATATATATATATATATATATATATATATATGTATACACACACACACACACACATATATATGTTAGAGTAATATAATAAAATGTTTCAAGTGGAAAAAGATTGTAGATATACATTTGGCAGATAAGAAAAGTGAAACCCAGAGAGGTTAAGATAGCATAGCATGGTGAGATAAATACTGGGACTAGGATCAGAACACTTGGATTTGATTTTTGGCTATAAACTTCTTACCCCTGTGATCTTGGACAATTCACTTCATTTATCTAAGCTTCAGTATTCTGTTCTGTAAAATGGAGAGAATATTTGTCCCACTTACCTTATAGAATAGTGGTGGTAAAAGTGCTTTGTAAAGATGGGAGTGCAATAGGGTACTCGTATTGATATTAACAATGATAACTAATTGCTATGATAATTACTAATGATATTGCTAATAATGATAACAGTAATACAAATAAAACTCAATAATTTAATACTTTATTTATGCTATGATCACAATAATTTGCATGGTAAATTCAGTGATTCAAATAAGCACTTGTTAAGACTTGCCTATCCATCCGGAGTCCAAGAATTACCATAAATTTCCTATGAGGGCCCATCCAAAATTTCGGATGCCTTTCATTCTATCTCCTGAGAGCTTGAGAGTGCAAATGGAGCACTCAAACTGTCTGTCTGTCATCCTGTTAAGGGTTCATTTCACTGTGTCAGAGGTCTGCCACTGGAGTACACTAGAGATCTATGTCATATGTTTTTATCAGTGACTTGGATAAAGGCATAGCTAGTATACTCATTAAATTTGCAGAGGAAACAAGGTTAAGAGGGGGCAGCTAACACAATGAATAACAGAATTGGGATCCAAAAGGATTTTTAAAAGGTTTGAACACAGTAGTTTATTTTATTTAATTAGAGGAAATTCAGTAGTGATAAATCTTTACAAGTATAAAACAAGGCAGGCAGAGTCAAATCAGCCAGCACACAAGTATTTGTTCAGTTCTTTCTTCATATGTTGTGAGACAATGATTTGTCAGAAAAAGATCTGGGGGTTTTAATGGCCTATAAGTTTAAGATGAATTGGAATTGGGATGCCATTGGACTATGCACTCCTTAAGAGTGGCAGCTGTCTTTTAACTTTCCTTGTATCACAGTGCATGGACATATAGTAGGCTCTTCAAAAAATGTTTCCTGAGTGACTGACTGGCACACAGAAAAGCTAATGTGGTCTTGAGCTGCAGTAAGAGAGCTGCAGATTACAGAAATAAGTATTGCTACCACTGTGCTTTGTCTTTCTCAGAACTTAACAGGAATATTGTGTTCAATTTAAGAACACTGATAATTTGGGGAGGGTCAAGGGGGGACAACCAAGATGGAAAAGGGCTAGGGTTCAAGTCATATGAGTATTAGTTGATAGAACTGGGCAAGTTTAACCTGGAAAAGCGAAGACTTAGGGACCCACAATAGTTGTCTTCAGGAAAATTTAGGCTTGATGTGAGGCTTGGGGTGAGGGTGGGGGGAAGCATGCAGGAAAACATCCTGTCCAAAAGTGGAATGAGTTACCTGCTTTAGGAGATAGTGTTTTTTCTCATCAAGCATAGACTGGGCAGCTGCTTATCAGGTATTTTATGGTGGACATTCCTTTCACGTATGTGCTGGATTAGGTGACCAGTCAGGTCCTGTTCCATTTTCAAATTCTGTGATCCCTTGCCCATGTCACTTGACCAGCTCATTTTCTTTTTCTAGCATATATTTCATTGGTGGAACTTTTTATCTTGTTTTTCTTCTGTGTTCTTTATATTTTATGTGGTACAGACTGTCTACATTGGCAGCATATGTTTCCATTGCCTTCTGTACGACATTTATTTTCTATTCTTTGGAGACTGTTCTGTTCCATGTCACACAGCCATATAATAAGATATACATATTATTGTCATTGACTTATCCAATGTCATGAAGAAAATGAGTGGTTGAGACAGGGCTAAAACCCATATAAAAGCCCCACTAGGCTAGATTTAGTCAATGAATAGTAAGTCCTCTAAATAGACTGCCTATAGAGTACTGACCAGGCTCTGGGCTAAATCTGAATGTCTTTAATTTGAAAGTTTGAATAATAATAGCTAACCTTTATATAGCCCTTTGAGGTTTGCAAAACACTTTATATGCATCATTGCATTTATTTCATCCTTCCACTTCCTGGGAGTTAGGTACTACAGGTAGTATTATCTCATTTTTCAGATGAGCAAAGTGATTTGCTCAAGGTTACATAGTTCTAAGTTTCTCAAGTGGGATCGAAAGCTATACTGAATATCACATCAAAGTATACCTCTTATACATAGCTTTTGTATTGTTAGACTTAAAAATATGATTCTCTAATGATTCAGTGTGATTCAGAAATGCCTCATTTTTATGACTAAATCACTATTGGTATTCTCTGGAAGCGTATCTATAACAAGAACCTCAATATGTAGCCTCGAGTCCCTATCAGTTGGGGTGGGCATCATTTTCATCAATGATTGCAATTTTTTTTTACTCTTAAGGAAATTATTCTTTTCAAGTATCTTTTATTTCTTTGACTTTCCAATCAAAGGATCATAGAAGTAACCTCTGAGATCATCTAGCCCAACCCACTCATTTTACACAGGGGGGACCTGAAGGGAAATTATGTGATTTGTTCCAATTAGAGAGTTAGTATGCAACGAAATCAGGAGCAAGGACTCCAAATCCAGTACTCTTTCCATTGTTGTGTCCTGTAATGGGCACATTTTCTAGTAAGGATATGCTACTTTTGTTTATTTGACAGACAATATATTACTGAAACCTTTCTTTTGAGCCTCCATGGTCTTTCCCATACCCTAAATAAGATCTGCTTGAGGGGATGCTACTAGGAAAGGAGATCATGTCCCTGAGTCTCACATAAATTGGGTAGTTGTGCCCTGTTTCCATTGGCAGAAGATGGACTACTCTTCCCTCCCCGAAATTCTCCCTCTCTATACTCAGCCTGCCCTGTTTCCACTCAGTTGATTGTGCTATCAGATCATGGTAAAGTAATGCTTGGTGAGAGGACCATTTGTCCACCTGAACTTGAAAACTCTCAACTAAACTGATGGCAGATTGAACTCCCTATTTAATTCTATAGAAAGTAGCCTAAAAGATGACTTCAAGCTGACTAGGATTTAATTTTCAATGCTAACCTTCAATTAATTTGTAACTTTTTTGGCACTCAGTTTGCTGGAAATGGTTGTAATTATGTTGTTTTCTGAACGGTGAATTCATTCAGGGCACACTCTCCAGACTGTTTATACAGCTGGAAAATAGCAATGGTATTAGAGGGAGAAAAAAGAAGTTAATAAGGAACTTACTAAAAAAAAATCCAGCTATCTGTGTGTGCTCTTTAAAACATATCTCATGAAGCATTATTGGGTAGCTAAAGCTAGATTTTTCATGGGTACCATTTTAAATGAGCTAGTAATAAAATTCTTTTCTGTTTTAATTTTGAAAACAATGTTTGGAACTAGAATACATGCTTGACATTATGAAGGAAGCTGTTAAATGCTTTCATAATCCTCTGTTGTTTGTTGGCTGAAGAAAGCTATGTTGAGTTTCCATTAAGAAAACCAAGTCTGCCATCCTCATGCTTTCCCTCAACCATGGCAACCCCGGCCTGGTACATGCCTGAATTATCTTGCTGACAATTCTAGACCCAGAAGGATGCCATGCTACCATATTGGTTTTAGTCAAAGCATTCTAAAAATTATACATGAGTTAAATAAATGCTGATCAGATAGCTCAAATACACTTAAATGATTTGTGACTTTTTCCCCACCAAAGGAATACCTTCTTTTTCTTCTAGACCAAAGAAAGGCTACTTAATGTTGACAATTCCTTTTTTTTTAAACCAGAAAATTCCCCAGTCTATCTTAAAGTACACTTCCTTTATAGTGTTTTATATGGTAACATTGGATAAACTGCTGAATGTAATGGTTTGCTAAGGGAAACCTGCTAGTACTTTTAAGGAAAAAAAAAATATTACGTAAGAGAAAGAAATACTTCCTTACAATTTGTTTCTGCTTCCCCCAAAATCATTAAAATATGAGCAAAAATAAGAACTGACAATCTTCCTATAAGTATTTAAGATTTTGAAAACACAACTTGGTTTTCCTCAGGGGGATAAAAGATATTGGAGACTAATCACTTCTACTCAAGTAGATTCTTTATGGTGTAGGTTTGTGTGTTGCACTATCTATCCTGATGTATTTAAAACTGTGATCACTCTTTCTATTATAAAGGAGAAGCTAAGTGGTACAGTGGACAGAGCACCAAGCCTGGAATCAGGAAGACTGGAGTTCAAATGCAGCCTTAGACTTACTAACTGTTTGACCCTGGACAAGTCACTTACTCTCTACTTGCCTCAATTTCATCATCTGTAAAATGAGGGTAATGACTTCTACCTCCCAGGGTTGTTGTGAGGATCAAATCAGAAAATATTTGTAAAGCACTTAGCACAATGCCTGGTATATGGCAGTGTTAGTTATTATCATTATTTTATTAAGTATGTTGTGGGAGGAGTAGTAATATGTTCATAATTATACAGTGCTCTAAATTTTGATTCAATGTTCTAATTTAACCTTTCTTCTTATCTTGTCCTTCTTCCATGCCCTTTGCATTCTTCCCTTCTATTAAAACCAGTTCTTAGTAAGGGATCTAATTCTAGTCATTTCCATCTAAATGTGAATTTAAATATGGTGTTATCTCTATGAATAAAAATACCATAGCACAAGATGAGAAGATGATGAGGGGTTATGGTCTACCCTGGTGTACCAGCAAGCACCCTAGCATGCCTAGGGCGGCTACTAGCACAGGTTCTTAGATCTGCTTTTCTAAAGGAAAGCAACTCAAAATGGGTTAACAATCTTACTTTAATCAAACATATCATTTACCTAGTTCAGGGGGAAAAGTCAGCCCCCTGAACTTCAGAGAATACAAACAGAAGTTACAAACAAACAGAAAAACAGATCAG
>CM053585.1:85265138-85290447 GCA_028646515.1 Pseudochirops corinnae
GGAACATTAGATGTGAAAGTTTCTCTAATTTAGCAACTAAGGCCATAAGGAATTAACAATTTTAAAAAATAATGTATAACAGCTTTCAGAGTCAGATATCTTGATTTCCTTAGTTGTAGATTCAAGTCTATGATACACACACACACACGTATTATTGAATCCTTTTGTTTTTGTATCATAGTCATATGACTCCTTTCCTTTTAGATCAGACTCTCCTCTGTGACACAGGAAAAACAGTTAAACAAAAACACCAAATATAATGACACCTCACATGTGCCATATCTTTTCAAATTTCCAGAGGCCATAAAATGGGAGTTATAGGTAACATACTGATCAACAAAGTCAGATATCTGTTAACAGGTTAGTTAATGCAATGAAGCAATGGTAAAATTGAACTCTAATAGGATTAAACAGAAGGTCCTATCCAGGGGTTCAGAGTCAATTTCAAAAGTAAAGGGTACAGAATGTACGGTTAGAGAGCAGTTACAATTGAATGACTTGGGTGGACAATGACAACTTGTGAGCAAACAGCATTGTAAAAGACTGATGGTGTGAATGAAGCAACACTATTCTAGTACTCCAATCAATGTGTAATCTCAACAATGTGGCCATTCCTTCCACCAGAGGATATCACAGGAGCTATGGGAGTAAGTGTATTTTAGAAGAAAGCAGTTGGAGTGATTAGTACATCTTTGCAGGGCCAAGATACTTAGGTAGTTCAATAGACCTGTGACCTTAGAATGTTGTGAGTGGAATCTACAGTGAAAGGGGTTGAGGAATGAAGGAATAAGAGGTGAGGAAGTAGCTAGAAGAAGTTTGGAATTGAATGAATTCCATTCCATTCTTCATAGGATGGAATTCTGTGAAGAAGTTTGGAATTGAAAGGGAGAGAAATAGGATGGATGGGGGATGCAAAATGGAACTGAAGGCTGTTTCCTCCTCTGCCAACTCTTCTCCTTCTTATTAGATGATTGTAGAAAAAGGTGGAAGGGCTAGTGAGGGAGGAATGTGAAAATGGAGATAAATGGTGGAGTAGGGTTTAAGGAAAGGATAGAATCAAAGTCCTAAGTGGAAGTGTTAGCAATGGAAAGGAAGGACGCTTCTGAGACATACTGATAGCAGTGGTAACTAGCATTTCTATAGCACTATGAGGTGTGCAAAGCATTTTTTACATGTTATTTTATTAGATTCCGAGAAGGAAGAAAATCAGAATTTGAAAGTAAACGTATTAGTCACTTTCTTACATGAAAATAATCCCTTTTATTATATGCTTGATATGTGGTCATGCAGCCTCTGCTTATGTGGCTTTTGCTCCAAGGAAGGGAGTCCCCCCACCTCTTGAGGCAGCTCATTCTACATTTGTTCAACTTCAGTTGTTAAGAAGTCTTTTTTGAAAATGATGTCAAGTCTAAGTCTGCCTCTTTTTAGTTTCCACCTTTTGTTCTTTGTACTACCATTTGGAGTCGAACAGAATAAGTCTATTCCTTCCCTCTACCAATCTTCTATGCTTCCCCCTCACTCACATCCTTATTTTTGCTGAGCTTGCTCTTCACTGTCGTGAAGACCTTTAAGTAGATGTAGAATGTGGATAAAGACCAAAAAAAAGTGAGGAAAGAAAATTTGAGGGAATCCACATCTGAGGACACAGTGTCAGTAAAGGAAAAGCAAAGCCATCTGGAGAGACTTGAGGAATATAGAATGAAGTTAGGGGCATGGTGAGAGTGGAAACGGTTGGAAATAACTGCTGTGGGGAATGGGAGAGGCACTCTGCTAAACATGAATGAAGGGCTTGTTGAACAATATTAAGAGCCCAGTGGAGGTTAGATAACCTAAATTTTGTCATATAGCTAATTGGCCTAGTTTTATTCCTTTCTCCAACAGCTCAGGAGTAAGAGCAGAGAACTTGGACAATGAAATTTACTCAAGGTTTGTGTGGTGACAGAAAGTCCTATTTGCTGCTAGTCCTCTTCAAAACCAGAAGAGCCTCATGCCTTGTGAACAGCCACCTGGGCGACATGCAAAGGCCCACCCTACACCTGCAGCTAACCTACAAAGAAGTCACCCTTCTCATCTAGAAGTTGAGCTGTGATAGCAACTATAAAGTCCAGCATGATACCCTTTTGTACTGGTTATAGAAAACCTGGCCACTCACTAGTCCCTTGAAGACTTGTATGCAGAGCTAAACCTTTGAGGAATAAAGCATTAGGAAAGTTTCATTTGAACCCATTCTACCAAAAAAGTTGCCCTATAGTATCTCATGTCTGGGCCCCCTTTTCCCTCCCTATGAGTCTTTGTGTTTCTTTCTGGGCCAGTGTCTAAGGCCCAGGGGAAATAGGCTTTATTTTTTCATGTCCCCAGGAAAGTGGAGTTTCTTTGAGGCAGGAACTACAAAATTTGTGTGGGGTGAAAGGATTCAGAGGTGGGTCCTGAGCTGCTTGTTAGCAGAGGTGGATGGCTACTGATAAAAGTAGACTGCAGACTAATTTGTAGACATGTCAGAGAGTTCATTTCTTTTTTTAAAAATAAATTGTTATTGATATTTTTATTTTTCCTCTAGATTCATGTTCAGATAGTAAAAAAAGACAGCATTGCTATACAACTATAATATCACTTTTATAACTGATACTCAACAATCAAATATATCTTTATCATTTCACATTTTACTGAAAGATTGTGCTTATTTGTTCATTATGAAAAAAATCAAGCCCAGTTTTCTTCTCCTTCTGGACTCTGGACCCAGCTCATTATCCATTGCTACTGTCTGTCCCAAATACACATACTACTGGCCAACCTCTATAGAGTTTCCATCCAAATACATGAAAAAAGCATACACTCACAAGCTATTTTACAGCAAAATGTCCCTCATCCATACATCAAGATTGCTTAAGTTTTGTTAGAAGATAAAATTCATCAGCAGAAATAATCCTATTCAATGACCTTCTCGATATTAAATTTTGGGCAAGGAAGAAAATACATAGAAGTAGAAAACATGGAAACATATTTTCAATGCTAATCTTGCACTTGTATTGCTATATGACAAAGAGATATGGAACACCACTGCTTCAAAAGAGCTAAAAATGATGGGAAAGGAGTGGTGCACAGTGGATATGAACAAACTGCAACATAGAAGGAAAGATTTCCTCAAAGGAAGAATAAGAATGAAAAATATCAAGGAATTACATGATTAGAACAGTTGAACTGATCATACAGCAAAAGGCGGTGGTGGATGGTCAAATGCCCTCTACTGGAAGGAACGCATTTGAAAGCCTCTCCCTGAGACCTCTTACTCTGATGTGATGGTTCCTGCTAGATTCTCCAGTTTCAGAAGAAAGCCCATGACAGCTGTATCTTCATTTCTCTCCAGCCTATACTCCTGACTCTCTTGTATTTTCTCTATCATGCCTGTATCATGGTGTATATGGGGCCTTTGTTTTTATCACTGACCTCTTTAGGGTATACTTCTAGCAATGAAATCTCTGGGTCAAAGGATATGGAAATCTTAGTCACTTTCTTCACATAATTCCTAATTGTTTTCCAGAACAGTTGGACCAGTAGAAAGCTCTACCAACAGTGTAATTGTGTGCCTATCTTATTACAACTTGTCTGATATTACCTATTCCCACCTTTTATCATCTTTGCTACTTTGATGAATTTGAAGTGAGTACTTGGAATTTTTTTTGACATCTGTTTCTCTTAATATTAGTGACTGAATCCCCCATATGGTTGTTAATGTCTGAGAGTATATTTCTGAGCCCTTTCAGTGCTTGAAAGAGGGAGTGACTAGTAACACTATAAGGGTAATGATGACAGAAACTTAAGGTATTAATGAGACTATTACACAATGATTGCCTTTGGCATCCTAGCTAAGCAGGAAGTGAGAGCAGAAGTTAGCTCTCCTATGAGGGCAGTAGAGAAGCATTTTTGATTCTTCTTATTTATGGGGACAAAAAAAAAAGCACAAAACAACAACACAAAACCATGTTCAGTAAAAATAAGGGAGTATTTGTTGAGGTGGCAGTATTAGAGACTGCGGTTAGAGAGAAATATTAAGAGTGGGAGACTTCTTAGGGATCATGAGGTTCAAGGGCTGGCCATGCTAGTGGGTGGCTAAAATTCAACTGAGGGGAAAATTCTTGGAGTTCATGAGGTCAGGGAATTGTAAGGCCTAATTGTAATAGTCATCACTGCTGAAGTTCACCTGAAGATGTCAGGGGTTGATCTGAAGAGAAGGATCATTTGTTAGATGCAGAAGTCAGCAATAAACATAGGAACCTGAACTAGAGAATTGTAGAGATTCTAGGGAAGATGTTGAGAAGGTGCTATGAATAAGTGATATGACCTTTTAAAGAGAAGAGACTTTCAGGAAACAGCAAGAAACAATGTGTGTGTGTGTGTGTGTGTGTGTGTGTGTGAGAGAGAGAGAGAGAGAGACAGAGAGACAGAGAGACAGAGAGACAGAGAGAAACAGACAGAGATGGACAGAGACAGAGAGACTTAGAAACAGAGAGATAGAGATGGAAACAGAAATGGGCATTAATTTAGAATTATTATGGGTAAAAGAGCTGGAGGCTGTATTGTGTGTGGAAATAAGCTTCAGGGACATATTATTGATAAATATATATGGAGATACTGCTGAGTAAACTGAAGAATTAGGGGAGCAAGCTCCACCAAACTACATAATTGAATTAGGATGTAATACATTGATGTACTTCCATCCTCCCAACCCCCCATTTACTGCTATTCTGTGTCTCAGCATTCACAAAACACTCATGAATTTCTATACTGTTGATATATTTTGAGCTCAGTCACTGTGATTAATCAAACAATCAATCATTAAATATTTATTAAGTGCCTACTATGTGTCAGGCTGCTCTGGTGCTAAATGCAGGAGATTAAAAAAGGGGCAAAAGGCAATCCTTATCTTCAGGGAGTTTGTAATCTAATGGGACAAGACAATGTATAAACACATTAAGAGCAAACTGTATGCAGGATAAATAGGTAGTAATTAAGAAGGAAGGCATTGGGATTAAGGGGGAAGTCTTTTTTTTTAAAAAGGGATTTTAGTTGGGACTTAAAGGAAGCTAGAGAGGTTAGTAGGTAGAGTGGAGGAGAGAGACCGGGGACCACCAGAGAAAATGCCCAGAGCTGAGAAATGGAGTGTCTTGTTCACTGATGACTAGGAGGCCTGTGTTGCTGGATCAAAGAATACATGTAGGGGAGTCAGCCATAAGAAGACTGAAAAGGTAGAAGGGACATAGGTTATAAAGGGCTTGGAATGCCAAGCAGAGCAGTTTTTTATTTGATCCTGGAAGCAATAGGAAGCCACTGGAGTCTATTAGGGCAGGGGAGGAGGGTGTGGAAGAGTGACCTGGTCAAACATGAACTTTAGGAAAATCTCTTTAGTGGCTGAATGGAGGATGGATTGGAGTTCAGAAAGACTTGAGATTGGCACACCTACCAGTGGGCTCTTAACAATAGTCCAGGCATGAGGTAATAAGGGCCCGCTCTAGAATGGTGGTAATATCAGAGGTCAGAATGAGGAATATTCCAGAGATGTTGCAAACGTTAAATTAATCAGCCTTTGCAATAGATTAGATATGTGGGAAGGAAGAGAGATAGTGAAGAGCCCAGGGTGACTCCTGGTTGGTGAGCCTGAGGAACAAAGGATGGTTTTGCCCCTTACTGTAAAAGGGAAGGTAGGAGGAAGAGAGGGTTTAGGGGGGAAAGATGAGGAGTTCTGTTTGGGGCAGGTTAAGTTTAAGATGTCTACTGGACATCCAGTTCGAGATGTCTGAAAGGCAATTGGGGATGCAAGTAGAGATTAGCAGAGAGTTTGGAGCAGTAGATTTGAGTGACATAGTGATGGTAATTAAATCTATAAGAGTTGAAGAGATCACCAAGTGAAATAGTATAGAGTGAGAAGAGAAAAGGGCCCTGGACAGAATGCTGAGGGACATCTACAGCTAGAGGGCATAATCAGGAAGAGGATCTAACAAAGGAGGCAGAAGGAGAAGTCAGATAGATAGGAGGAGAACCTGGAGGTGTTCCAAAAACCTAAAGAGAAGAGAATATCAAGGAGAAAAAAGTGCTCAACAGTGTCAAAGGATGCAGAGAGGTCAAGGAGAAAGGACCGAGAAAACAAAGAAATTACTAGTAACTTTGGAGAGAACAGTTTTAGTGTAATGTTAAAGTTGGAAGCTGGTACCTTTTATAGATGGCTTTTGATAGGAAGTTAGCTACAAAAGGCAGAGGAGATATAGAATATTAGTTAGTGGGGATGGAAGGATCAAGCTAGATCTTGTTTTGTTTTGTTTTCAAGATGGGGGATATATAGGCATATTTGCAGGCAGAAAGGAATGAACCAATAGACAGGAAGAGATTGAAAATAAGTTATTGCATAGGGATGACAGA
The DNA here is from genome assembly GCA_028646515.1 of Pseudochirops corinnae. Taxonomy (NCBI): domain Eukaryota; kingdom Metazoa; phylum Chordata; class Mammalia; order Diprotodontia; family Pseudocheiridae; genus Pseudochirops; species Pseudochirops corinnae. The sequence goes on from CM053585.1 coordinate 85,271,550, forward strand.
AGGACCAATCTGTTGGAGAAGATGAAAAGTAATGGGATTGCTTGAATAAGTGAAGGGAGAAACTGTCAACAGGCATTTGAGTGATAGAAGATGAGGAAGAGCGAGAGAAAAGGGAGTTCACAGCAAATTAATTCAAATTTTTTCCTGTAAAATATGAGATAAGGTTCTCAGTTAAGAGAGTATAGGGTGGGGACCCATGGAAGCTCTGTGGAGGAATGAAAAGGTTTGGAAGAACCCTTACAGAGAGCAAGATATTGAGCTGATAAAGGAAGTATAGTAGATCACTTAGCAGCAATAAGGGCCCAGTTGATGTTATGTAACAAATTTGTAGTGGACTTAGAGGGGTTGCCTGATTTTCTGAATCTTTGTTCAGCAGCACATATGTAGGAGAAAAGACGGGGAATTGTAGAAATGATCTATGACTGAGGCTTAGCTGGACATAATTAGTGATATGATAATGGGTATAGGGATTCAGGGGAAAAGGAAAGTATAGAGTTGAGTTTGTCCAACAAGAGATCAAGATGGGAAAAATAGAAAAGACTGGTTAGTTTAGAGGAGATGCCCTAGGAGAGATTTGATAGTCAAAGGACTGGAAGATGTGGTATGGATGAGTAGGGTTTTGTAAGGGAAGGCAGAGAGAGAGGTGAAAAATCAATAGATTATGGTTGAACAGGGAATATACAGAATTCATAAATGCAACCATACTTATTATCTGAATTTAAGGACATAGTTCCCTTTCTGTCATTTTTACTCCTTTGCCCCAACTTCATAGGGCCTCATCAACTCTTAATATAGAATTTTTTCCACATTGTGTTGAAAAGAAGAACTTTAGTCATTTTGATGTGAGTGTGTCTAGACTAATAATCTGCTATTTGATAAGTTTACTGATTTTGGCTGTGTTTGTTTTCTTCCAGGAGAAGGACCTTAACTCATACATTTCTTTTTGGATAGCTTTTCTTTTGTATTACCTACATTTATCTCTATAACCTTCCTTCTACCCAATCCAGAGAGCTATCCCTCATAAAAAAAAAAAAAATTAAAAAGAAAAATATCAGTAAAACCTATCAATTATAGAATAGTTTTTGGTGTACTTATGTTAATTGTCTATAGATCTTGGATATCAACCCCTTGCCAGAGATAATTTTGATACAGATAATTTTTACAATCTACAGCTTCCCTTTTTATCTTGGAAGTATTTATTTTGTTTGTGCATATTTGTTACGCACATATCACTGGTAAGAAGTAATACCTTTTACCTCCCTTTCTGCCCTCCCTTACAAAACCCTAACTTTTGTCCAAATCACACAATTTCTTGACCATCATATCTCTTCCAAGGCATCTCCTCTGCACTAACTATTCTCTCCTCTTTCCCCCATCTTGACCCCTTGTTGAACCAATTTAACTCTATAAAGTCCTTCTTCACTCAGCCCCTAAGACCCATATAACATTGCTGAAAAACTTTTCAATTTAATGTAATCAAAATTATTTATTCTGTCTCTATCCCTTGTTTAATTGAGTCTTTACTTGCTCATAACTGTGAAAGGCATATAGTATTTCTTTCTTAATTTTTTTTATACTATGACCTTTAATAGCTAAATCAGATATCCTTTTTAAGTTTATTCTAGAATGAGTTCTTTTAAAACTGTTTTATTGACATCTTTTCTATATCATCAAAATCTCTTCCTATATACTCCCTCTTCTACTTCCCACATAGCCATCCCTTATAACAGGTTTTTTTTTTTCAAAAAAAAAAGAAAAAGAGTGAAAAGAGGAGAAAAATCAACAAAACACCAATACCTTAACACAAAACAAAACAAAACAAGAGCAAATAACCCATGGATTTCTCCCCATTTTTGCAAAGGAGGTGAGGTATCTTTTCAAACCTGAATTCTTTTGTTGTAATTTCACAGTATTAATTTTCTACTGATTGTTGTTGCTTGTTTTTTTTTTTTTTTCCCCATTTTCATTGTTGTAATCATTGACTATGTTGATTTCCTTATTCTACTTATTTTACAGTAAATGCTCCCAGGATTCTCTGTGTTCATCATGTTTGTTGTTTGTAGAGACTTTCTTTTTCTCAATGACCTTCTTGGGTATAAGCCCAGCAATGAAATCTCTGGATGTGGACAGTTTAGAGGCTTTCAATAATTCCAAACTGTTTTACAGACTGGTTATACTAATTCAGAGCTCCCTTTCTGCAAGTCATCCTACATTGATTATATCCATCTTCCGTCATCATTTCCATTTTGCTGGGTATGAAACTTCAGAGTTCTTTTGATTTGTATTTCTCTTACTTTTAGTCATTTGCAACATTCTTCATTCTTTAAAAGTTTGATAGAATTCTATAAATCTATTTAGGCCAAGAGGGTTTTTTTCCCCACTCCTTTGGTAGTAATTTTACAGCTAGATTCATTTTCGTCTCTCACTTTTTTTTTTTTGAGATAAGATTATTTAAGATCCTTATTTGCTGTTTTGTTAGGTTAGGCATTTAATATTTTCAAAGGCAAATCCTCTTTTACATAGTGTTCTCAGTTTGGTTGACCTATCACATACTCTGTATGTTCTGATAATTCATTTTATGCCTTCTGACTTTGTTCTGAGTTCATCTTGTTCACTTTTTTGTTGACTTAATTTTTTTCTGTCTTCTTTTTAATCAGATTGGCTAATGATTTATTAATTTTGTTAGTTTTTTCAGAGAACTAGATATTAGTTTTGTTTATCATTTCTAATGTCTTATTTCATTTTCAATTTGTTATTTTTCTCTAATTTTCAAGATTCTTTCTTCAGTGGTTATTTTGGTTTCTTTGTTGTCTTTCAAATATTTAAAATTCAGAGTTTATTAATCCTCTTTTTTTCTCTGTAAATCTATATTTTAGAGATATATTTATTTTCTCAGGATTGCTTTAATTTCTTCTCAGAAATTTTAGGATGTTAACTCTTGTCATTATTGGGATATTTTATTTAACCAATTGTTTCCATGATATGTTCTTTGTCCCTTCATTCTTTAGGATTTCATTGTCTCTAATTATGGCTGAATCTTTTTTTTTTGTGCTCCCTGAATTGATTACTATTTTTATTATGTTATGATCTGTAAAAGATATGTTTAGTATTTCTTCATATGTGTGTATACATATACATTCTTGCAATTTTTCTGTGCCCAAATACATTATTTTTTGTAGTGGTGTCATATGGTGCTGCTATATATCTATATCTATGTACAAATATACATACATGTATGCATATGTATATGTGTATATAAATGTGTATGTATACTTTAGTAGTTAACATAAGCTTTTTTAACTCCAAGTGCTCCAATTTCTTCCACATTTTAACTTTTTTTTTTTTTTTTACTGGTCCAATTCTTTTATTTTTATATTTTAAATGTCTCTTACTACTAATTTATTACTACTTCTACCTTTTTCCAATTTAGTTTTTCTTTATGAATACAAAGATGTTATAAAATTAAGAACATTTAAGTTTATAATTTTATTTTCATTTTAAGCATAATACATTTTTTGTTTATTTCAATATTGTGATTAAAACTTTTTTTGGATTATTTAAAAGCATCATTACAAGCTCTTTTTTTAAATTAAGTTTTATTTTGCTGGCAATTGAGGTTAAGTGACTTGCCTGGGACCACACAGCTAATAATTGCAGAATACATTTGAATTCAGGTCCTTTTCACTCCAGGGTCAGTGCTTATCCACTATACCACCTAACTGCCCTTGCCTTTTTAGATTCACCTGATGCATACTAAATTTTTGTTCCTGCCTTTCATTAAAAAACAAAACAAAAAGTAAGGTGTGTAATTAGTTTTTATATGTGTTTCTTGTAATCAATAGATTACTTAAATTTTATTTTCTCACTTAATCTGTCATTATTGGATTGTTTGATCTATTAACATTTAAAGGAATGAGAGTTTGGTTTATATTTTCTTTTATTTTTGCCTTTTAAAATAAATATTATTTTATTGTTTTACTTCTTTTTGTAACTCAATACTTAAAAATACTTTCAGTAATTGTTCTTATAATTAGACTAGCTTAATCTTTTTTCACTCAATTTTAGGTTTACAAGCTCACACCCCATCATCCATCCCTTCTCTAATTTTGAAGTTTTACTTCATTTGTTGATTTTTTGGTTCCCTGTTTTATTTATCTATTTTTCTTTCTTTTGCTCATCTTTTCCAAATATTAATTATATGATTAGTTCAAAATCGTACCCTCCCCTCCTTTATTTTGTTTTAGCTTTTTTTTTCTTTTGTGCACTTTTTTCTAAGAAGGACTTCTTCAACGAATTGTCTTCAGTAATTTTTTTTCACTTTTTATCTCTTCTTACCTTATATTCTTTTATAGTTTCATATGTTTATTTATTCCTTTACAAATGTTATAGTATCACTCTGGAATTAAACTTCTAGAGTACCGAAAATGACCTCCCTCTTTTAAATAATTTCTGTTATTGCCTTTGGTAACCTTGCTTTATGTCCCCTTTTATTTTGTGCCTCATTCTTAGAAGTATCTGTGAGGGACATGATGAGGAGAGAAGCATTGCACCATGGTAGTAATTACCCTGTTTCTCAAATTATGTCGAACACTGGTTTGCCCATCATCATTCTCTTTCCAATGTTTCTCACAATATCATATCTGAATCCATGTCTTGATAATTTTTAAAGTGTTAGTACTTCCCTACACTACTCCTACCCTAGTAGTTCCAATTTCCCTTCTGAGTCAAAATTTCATACATGGAAGAACAACACTTTTTCAGAGAAAGTGATTGCTTTTTACTCTAGCTCCCCCAGATTAGAGTCTTACTAAGTACTCCATATCTTACTATAAACATATATTTTAGTGGGGCTCTACTCTACATTTGGTTGGGACTTCCTCCTTACACTTTTCTTTTTACAATAATTCCTTTTAAACTCCTCTCTCATGCTCCTGTGGCTCCTCTTCTTCCTGAGAGAATATGGAATTTATCTTCCTTCTTTTGGACTCATATACTTGATTAAGGTATATCATACATCCCCCTTGGTTCTTTACTTCCCTTTTCATGTTAACTTCCTGTATTTCAATTTAATCCCACAAAATACTTTAATTCATACATAGGTGAGTTGTAGAGTTTATTCCTTGGTATTTCAGGATTGCTGCTCCAGGATGCCTTGTTTCATTATATTTTGAGTGTGTACTTGACATACAAACACACTGTAATGCCATGCTTTCCAAAAGAACGCTACTGTGAACAGCTTTTAAGGTTCTGATTACACAGTATTGTGAATACTCTATTTATTCCATAACAAATCAAAGCAAAACATTACAGAAAATCAAGGTACAGCATTCACAATATTACAGCTTATCACAGAAAATCACAATATAGTATTTACAACAGCTTAGCATTAAAATAGCCACATAGTTTGCACCTAAGTGGCCACAAAGTTTTGAACAAAGAACAATCATCTGGTATCCCTAAGGAGGTTTGTCTTGTTACTCAGCCTCAAAGTACAATAGTCAAAGTCTTCCACTCGTGAGGCAACTAAGTTAACTCAATCAGTCACTTATTCGGAATCACAATAACTAAGTATCATTAATCACTAAGTACAATGATTAGAAAACATACAAATCCTCTACCCCGAGGTCACTAGTATTCCATATTATCATCACGGCATTCAATAGCCAAAGAGAAGTCTTTTCTTCATCTTGACTCTAGGCAAGTTCTCAATAACCTCTGTTCCTGGAGAGACAAAGCTTAACGAAGCCACAATGTACATTGCCAGTGTCCTCTTCAATTCACTCTCTGCCTGCAGAACAGCCTCAGAGCCCCTGAAAACATCAGCAAGACCCTCTTCCAGGATTTCTGTAAACATACAACAAGAAAATCCTTCTTCGGGGCTTCTGAGCCAACAGCAAGGTTCTAGGACCTCTGCAACAATAGCACTGTCCTTCACCAGCAGATAAATCTAGCAAGACAACATCAAAACAGACAGCCATGCTTCCCCAGTCTTCTGGCAGTTTGGCTGGACCTAGGACCCAGAAGAAATCTCAGCTGGGATCAAAATCACTCCTCCTAGGTTTTCTCCAACCTAGGCAAGGCTTTCCTCTTAAGCAGTCCTGGTGGCAGCAACTTCAGTCTCCATGATTCTTGTCTGAGGAAAGTTCTGACTCAGTTCTCAGAAGAACAGTAGCAGCCCAGCCTACAGGTGCTGCTGGGAGAAACTCTCTCTTTTTCCAGCAGAACAGATTGTGCCACCAGATTCTGGTCTCAAGAAATTCTGACTGTACCTCTCTGGGGCTTTTCTTATATACACACAGCATGGGCTTCCTGTTTCAACCAACCCCTTCCTGTTATGTCAGCAACAGGAGACAGGAGTTCATGCCTTCTGTTTCTTTCACAGAGGTTTGATTAGTTACTGAGGGCTAAGTATCTGCTTACTTGCCAATACAAAAAGTGGTCTTCAAATTCAAATTAATTACCATTACACAACACAACTTTTAATGGTTCTTTTATTTTGCTTTTTTTACTCAACAGGTCAGTCATTTTCTTATGGTTTTGTTTTTTTTTTTTTCCTTTTTGGAAGGCAATGGGGGTTAAGTGACTTGCCCAAAGTCACAAGGCTAGTAAGTGTGTCAAGTGTCTGAGGCCGGATTTGAACTCAGGTACTCCTGACACCAGGACTGGGCCTCTATTCACTGTGCCACCTAGCCGCCCCCTTATAGTTTTGTTTTTTTTTTTAACTAATCTGTAGAGAAGCTGCAATTTATTTTTTTATTTTTTCCTTACCATCATATTTATTTACCTTTTTTCTGTTTCTGGTTTTTTTTTGAGCATGTGTAAGTAGAATATTCTCCTTGTGTATGTTTTTACTCACCTCACAAGAATTTTTAAAATGCCTCTCTTTTATTGAACTTTCATCATTCTTTTTCGTTGATCATTAGACTTAGGTTTGAAGAATATATCATTTTGGGTTAAATCTTGATTCCCTTTGCTTTTCATAATATAGTACTTTTCTCTTCTACAGTTTCTAGTGCATATTGAATAATTTTGTGTTATTCTGACTCCCTTTCAAATATGTGAAGATCTTTTTCTTGGGTGCTTGTAAAACTGAATGTGTGTTATTAGAATTGTGAATATTAAGACTCTGCATTCTGGAGTTTGAAATATAGGTTGTTGTTTTTTTTTTTTTCCTTTCTGGAGATCATCTATGGATTCTTTCACTTTGTGCCTTGTTCTATGTACTCAGAAGTTCTAGGACATTTTTGTTTTTGAATTTTCTCCTGAATTATGATGCTTAGGTTTTCTGATTTGTCAAATTTTCCTGGGAAACCCATAATCCATCCAAAGATGTCTGTTTGTATCCTCTCCTCTAAATCAGTGACTTGCTTATATAGTAATCATGTGTTCTTTTAATGCTATTGACATTTGATGCTTTCCTACTTTCCTTCATTTGCATATATTTGTATTCCAGCTGTTTTTCTCTCTCTCTCCTTCTCTCTCTCTTTTACTGGCTCATATATTTTGGAGAATAAAGTTTTCACCTACTAATTGTTTCTGCCATGCAGCCTTATAAATTCTTACACTTGTTCTCTTCTAGCTTGTTTTTAATTTGTTTTTGAACAGTTATGCTGATTTCATTGTTGTTTCATGCCTTCTTATGATTCTGTGAGGTTTGTTGTTTCATTAAGTATTGGGCTCAATATTTTTTAGCATAATATGTTTATAGGAAAGTTTGTGATCTTTTTCATGATTTAATACCTATCCTTCCTGCTAAATGTTCCATATCTTTAGATTTTTAATTGAATTTTCTTCCTCTTGAAGTCTTTGGTGTTTTTTTAAAAGTTTTTTCCCTCTTATATTTCCCTGTCATTCTTTTTATGACTCATTCGCTCTTTGAAGGGGACTATCTCCCTGAGTTAGGACTGCAATGCCTCATATTTTTCCTGTATTGGGAAACTTATTTTTTCTTTGACTTCCGTACCTTGCCTCAAGTAGGTTCTTGGGGATAAGATTAACTCTATAGTGATTAATTCCCTCTTCCTTTAGGTCTAGTATAACCATACATCTGGTCCCTCAACCCAGTTCCATCCCTAAGTCTCATTCATTCCTTCTCTGGCTAGTTTGAGTTACTGCCTGCTTGCCATTTTTTTATTTTTATTTTTCCCCAGTTACATGTAAAAACAATTTTAACATTTATTTTTAAAACTTTCAGTTCCAAATTCTCTCATTTCCTCTCTCTCTACCCACCACCCTCATTGAAAGGGCAAGCAATTTGATATAGGTGTGTAGTCATGTAAAACACTTCCGTAATAGTCATGGTGTGAAAGATGAACTGTATTTCCCTCCATCCTGTTCTCCCTGCTTATTCTATTCTCACACTCCTTTCACCATATCCCTCCTCAAAAGTGTGTTGCTTCTGACTACCCTCTCCTATCACACTTTCCCTTCTTTTATCCCCTTCCTTTCTGCTTTCCTGTGAGGTAAGATGGATTTCTCTACTCAATTGAGTTTGTATATTATTCCCTCTTTGAGCCAGTTCTGATGACAGTAAGGTTCACTCACACCTCCTCACTTCCCCCTCCTTCCCCTCCACTGTAAAAACTTTATCTTGTCTTTTTTATGTGAGATAATTTACCCAATTCTGTCTCTCACTTTCTTTCTCCCAGTGCATTCCTCTCTCATCTCTTAATTTTATTTTTTAAATATCATCCCTTCATATTTAACTCATGCCTGTCTCCTCTGTCTATATGTACTCCTTCTAACTACCTTAATAATGAGAAAGGTCATATGAGTTACAAATATCATTTTCCTGTGTAGGAATGTAAACACTCTAATAAGATCCTTATGATTTCTGTTTTCTGTTTACCTTTTTTGCTTTTCTTGAGTCTAGTGTTTGAAAATCAAGTTTTCTCTTCAGTTCTGGTCTTTTCTCAGTAATGCTTGAATCTCTCTCATTGAATGTCAATTTTTCCTGTGAAGAATTATAATCAGTTTTTCTGGGTAGGTTATTCTTGATTATAATTCTAGCTCCTTTGCCCTCCAGAATATCATATTCCAAGCCCTCTGATCCTTTAATGTAGAAGCAGCTAACTCTTGTATTATCCTGATTGTGGCTCCACAATGCTTGAATTGTTTGTTTCTGGCTGCTTGCAATATTTCCTCCTTGACGTGGGAGTTCTGGAATTTGACTATAATATTCCTGGGAGTTTTCCTTTTGGAATCTCTTTTGAGGAGGTGATCAGTAGATTCTTTCAATGTCTATTTTACCCTATGATTCTAGGATATCAGGGCAGTTTTGCTTGATAATTTCTTGAAAAATGATATCTAGACTTTTTTTCATCATGGCTTTCAGGTAGTCTAGTAATTTTTGAATTATCTCTCCTGGATCTATTTTCCAGATCAGTTGTTTTTCCAATGAGTTATTTACCATTTTCTTCATTCTTTTGGTTTTGTTTTATGGTTTGTTGATTTCTCATAAAGTCATTAGCTTCCATTTGCCCTATTCTAATTTTTTAAGGGATTATTTTCTTCAGTGAGCTTTTGAACCTCCTTTTCCATTTGACTAGTTCTGCTTTTTAGGGCATTCTTCTCCTTACTGACTATTTGGACCTTTTTTTTTTTTTTTTTTTTTTTTTTTTTACCATTTGGCCTAGTGTGTTTTATAAGGTGTTATTTTCTTCAGTATTTTTTTGTGTCTCCTTTACTAAGCAGTTCACCCATTTTTCATGATTTTCTTGTATGACTTTCATCATTTTTCCCGATTTTTCTTCTTTTTCTCTTACCTGATTTTCAAAATTCTTTTTGAGCTTTTCCATTGTCTGAGACAATTCAGATTTTTCTTGGTGGCTTTGAATGTAGGAGCTTTGAATTTATTGTCTTCTTCTGAGTATGTGTTTTGATCTTCCTTGTCACCATAATAAGTTTCTATAGTCAGAATTTTTTTCTGTTGTTTGCTCATTTTTCCAGACTACTACTTGACCTTTTAACTCTTTGTTAAGTTTGGGCTCTGCCTATAGGGCAAACTGTCTCAAAGTTCAGGAGTGAGTGGGTAGGTGGGGGTTGTGCAGCTGTTTTCAGAGATGCTTCCAGGAACCTGTAAGTTTTCAGTTCTTCCAAGGTGGTGTGATCCAAAGAGAGGTGTTTACTACTGTCCTAGGCTCTGCTCTAATCTTTGAGCAGCCCCAAGTACTCTTTTCTATGCTGGAATGGTGCTGCAAGTTTTGCTATGCTAGTGCTCCTCCTCACCCTGGGATTTTCACCCAAGACTATGACTCATATCCAAATATGTGCAAAGCAAAGGAGTTCTGCCTCAGTGCTAGCAAAAAGACCCCCGTAACCTGCTTCTGACCAGTTATTTGAACCCTTTACCATCTGTGGGCTGAGGGTTCTGGAGGCAGCTCCTACTGCTGCTGATCCAGTCACTCCCAAGATCTGCTTCTGGTTTGATGGGGCCAGGACTGTGCTGGCATGGCCTAGTATGGACTGCACTCCTCTCTCACCCTGATGCAACAGAGCTTTTCTGCTGACCTTCTAAATTGTCTTTGGCATCTGTGGGCTGAGAGGTCTGGCAACTGCCACTGCTGCCAGTGATGTAGTCACCTGGAGGCCTGCTCCAGGTTTGCTGGGATCCAGTCTGTGCTGGTGCTGCCTGTGTTGGCCCGTGCTCCTTTCTCACCCTGCTGTAACAGACCTTTCCTGTAGACCTTCCAAGTTGTCTTCAGCTGGAAATTCCAGTCTGTCTTTCTGTGTCTTCTGCTGTTCTAGAATTTGTTTAGAGTCATTTTTTAAAGGAGGGGTTTGGAGGAGAGCTCAGGCAAGTCCCTGCCTTTACTTCTCCATCTTGGCTCTTCCCCCTGCTTTCTATCTTTTATGGTGTTTGGGTCAGTAGGGTAGGTATATTGGCCCCAATGTCTGTATCTTTGGGGGTCTCTAGCCAAGAGGAACTCTCTAGATTGAAGGAAGCTCTATTCATTCTTCAACAAATTCTGGCCACTACCAGGCAGAGTTATAATCTCCTGTTTCTTACAATGGAGTATGTGATGAATATGAGATGTATTGACAAAGTCTTTATAGCAGTATGGTACTCCTTAAGTGGGTCTCAAGGGATTAGTTTGTGCATTCTTTAGGAATGCTGAGATTGATAGGAGAGAGTTATTGAGTAAATGCCTTAAGGATTATATTTTACCACCATTAATTTATAAGACCTTATTGATCTTCTACCTTTCTTATTCTGTGGATTCATATGTAGTTATTCTACCTCTTGTGCATAATTCCTCTGGTGGTGGTGGGTGTGTGGGTAGAGTGGTGAGAGTGGAAACCAGGGAAAATGACTGGTCTGTCATCTTATTGGTCTTGTGGTCCCAACTCTAGTATTTGTTTTTATTTCAAGTTGAATTCATAGTTCATAGTTGTAAAGCCAAGCACAAGCAGCTTTCCACAGAACTGCTGCTCCTGTGAATAGCTTTCAAGGTTCTGATTGCATAGTATAGGGAACTCTCTATTTATTCAGTAACAAACTAAGACAAAACATTCAAAGAAAATCAAGGTACAGCATTCAGAATGTTACAACTTGTCACAGAAAATCAAAATACAGCATTCACCATGTCACAACTCAACAACTTATCACTAAAATGACCATATAGTTTTCAACAAAGTATAACCATTAAGTAACTCAATTATTCAATCATCCTTAAGGAGGCTTTTTGCACAAAGTACAAAAGTCAAAGCCCTCCACCCATGCGGTACAATTAAATTATAATTTCATCAGTCACTTCTCAGTACCCTCTAAAGTGGTAGTGGAAAGTACAAAAGCCATCCACCCTTAGGTCACAAATAAATCACAATTTCATCAGTCACTACTCAGTATCCATGGAGAGGTCTTTTCATCTTGACTTGAAGCAGATAGCTCCTACCTGAATCCACCAAACTATCATCTGAGTTCAAAGGCAGACAGCTCCCAGTTCCTTGTCCAGTTCTTCATGCAGTTACTGCTCCACATTGAAGCTTACATTGTCCAGTCCACCCCAAATCTTTCACAGTCTCTGTTCCTGGGAAGACAAGGCTTAACATAGCCACAATAACATTCATACGCATTAACAAAGTCACAACAACATTTGTGCAAAGTACCGGCACCACAATCATGCTTCCTCAGTCTTTGGCAGCTCCAGCTGGCCCTTGGAAGTCTTGCCACCACAAGTTTGAGTTTTGCCACTACAAGTCTGAGTTCTATGTCAGTTCTCAGTTTTCATTTCTCTTCTCAGTTCTTTTCAATTCTTAATTGAGTCTAGCAGTAGCATCCTAGCCTCCAGATGCTTGCTGAGAAAAATTCTCTCTCTCTCTCTCTCTCTCTCTGTCTCTCTCTCTCTTTTTCTCCCCCAAACCCACCCCACTCCCCCCAGCAGCAGCTGCTCTGCCTCCACACTACTTAGCCCAGGAAATTATGACTGTCCAGCTTGTGCTTTTCCTTATATACCTATTAGCTCCTCCCTGTTCAACCCCTTCCTGTTACATCAGCAACATGGGTTCATACCTTGTTTCTTTACAGAGGCTTAATTTGAAACTAGTTACTGAGTACCCATTAGCTTGCCAATACAAAGGGATCTTCAAATTTCATTATTATTTCAATAGTTCAGTAGCTTAACATTCAGTCAGAAATCATTAAAAAGTAATACAAAGAATGCAAAAATTGTTGATCTGCTCAACTGAATATATGCTTCATGTTCATGGAAATGTAAGGCCATTTCAAACATTTCAGTGGTTCTGATACCCAATCCTTACCTATTTCCTACTTAAAATCCTTTTTGGGGATGCCCTATTATTTAACTATTTCTTTGCTTCTGCTTTACTTTTGCTCCCTACGACCACAATTATCTTTTATTCTGGAAGTTAGTCTCATTGCAGATGTTGTGACCTTGATCCTCTCCTTGGTCCTCCTCTTTATAAATCATTTTTCACTCTTATTATAATTGACCAGAGCCCTTTTTTTTTTTTTTAACTATTTGTTTCTTGGTTTTGATTCAGATATTGATCCTTCATTACTTTTTTAAAAGGCTACTCCATATCCACCTAGCCATAAGAGTCTCACAAAATGAACCAAATTCCCCACAGTACATCTTGCCCATGTGGCCCAGAGTTATATTTCAAGAAAATATAAATTCTAAGATCTGTATGCCAGAAGTACATGCTATTTTCATTGTGTAACATGAGGCCTACTTTCTCTTGTTAAATTGCCTACTTTATGTATTGTGAACCAACCAGATAGACAAGTATCTAATCAATCAACCCAACATTTATCAAATGTCCACTGCATTCCATGTTGTTTTCTAGTTGCTAGGGATACAAAAATAAAGTTCTCAAAAGTAAAAACTATGACTACAGGACACACTATTGCCATATCCCAAGCTAGGAAGCACTTACATCCTGGACCTCCAGTTTTGCTCTAAACTACATCCCAACACAGGGGTGTCATTGATAGTTTCTGTGAATCAAAACACATTTATATCTGTTTGCGTGTCTGTCTGAATATGGATTGACATGGAAATTTACCTTGTAAAATTGACCAAATTGGAATTTGGGTCTACATAATTTCTAGCAAGGAAGATAAACAAGTTCAATATTTTGAGAATTTTGCTATGTTACAATATTAACAAAAATAATATTCTTGAAATTTAAGTGCAATACAATTGCTTCTTCCTTTGTTTTCCTCTGCATTACTAGGTTCAGAATATGTGGTTTGTTTTCTTATTTGATACTCATTTTTGTTGTTTCCCTACACTCATGCTGAGAGCCATTGCTTACCGCATCCACCTAGACTTCGTGAGAATGCTGAGTTGTCATGCAGGAGTTTTACCTCACACTGGGGAGATATTAGTTGATAAGATCCACCTTGTTCAGATTTATTGCTTTAGCATATTTCATGCTAAAAATATTTTTTCTACCATCTGCTAAGATTAGCACTCTAGTGGTATAATAAATTTACTCACCCTGTTTCTGTGAGGTAGTTTGGAACCACCTTTATACTTTATTCGGCCTAATTGAAAATAGTATAAGATAAATGATGCACTTTGAATTTCTCTTTCAGACAGCCTATTGTTCATTACTTCAACAGAGGGGAAACACATCTGATTGTAATTTCAGTGGTTGGGTAAAACAAGAGTTTCCATGGTAAAACTATAGTGCAAAGTATTGTCATTGTCCAGCAGTGTCTTGTAAAACAATCTTGGTGTTATTCTGGGCTCAAGTGAAATATTGGTTTTCATTTAAATACAAAAATTCCATGGCCATCTTTCCAAAAACCATTACAAAGGGGAAATTTGTTCCTGTGTAAACATGGAAACTCATATCTAGTCACAGCTGAGGCTCAAAACAAAGGCCAAACTCAGAATTTGGTTCCTGAGGTGTTAGAGATGCTGTTTGCCATCTTGTATGCCATGACACTTTGGTGGCTTACAAAGACATTATGAATTTCACTCTGCCTTGCCAATTTTGACTGGGAAATGGATGATTTTTATGTACCTCTTCCCTCTAAAGTGCATACTTCCTTAATTAGCTTTGATCAATACAAATTACAAATTAAATTATGTACAATAATTAAATAGCATAAGATGAAAAGAGGGTGGGGGAAAAGGAGATGGGAAGGAGAGGGCAGGTCTCTTGTATCCTTCACTTGGACTTCTCTACCCATGCCAATTCTCTGTACATAACAATGAACATAGACCAGTCTGTAGCCTTCTAGCTCCAGGCCCGATTAGGGCATAGCTATAAGCTGATTTTGGACTTTGCCAACCCCAACCTACCAGTAGCTTTTTGATAGGTGTTGCAGATGAATGTGAGAGCATTCACTGGAGGAAAAGTAAGGACTTCAGAGTTGAAGCAGAAGGTAGAGTAGATATCATGGGTCAGACCACCCAAAACTTATTCCTTATCATAATGTTAGAAGCCCATGAATGGATGGAGAGGCTGTTAGCCTCAAGATCTCCAGTTGCATCTGGGCAAAGTTATTCAGGGCCAGGAAATTATAATGGTTAAATGACAGGATTATGTGGGTATCTCAGATGGCAATGATGATAAGGCACAACAAGATGAGAAGGAGAGTTCATAAGTTAGGTGATTTTAAGCATATGTACAAAATACTTTATTTCATCAACATGAACCACATTGTTGAAGGGGAAGTTTGGTTGGGAGCTTTCTCTGCTGATTCAGATGAACTGTTTTGCAATTTATAATCTTAGATTGTTGTCTCATTAACTCTGAGAAGTAAATTAATTTGTCTGTCCAAAGTCACATAGCTAGCATGTGTCAGAGATAGGTCTGGAAATTGTGACTTCCTGATGTTGTGACCAGTTTTCCACCTATAATACCATCTGACCACATGTTCTCAACTTTATTTTGTAGAAATTATGCTTCAAATATACCAGTAAATTCCCATATTTATGCATATGTTATCAATAAAGAATGTGCAAAATGAAACTTCACTTTCCTTCTTAACTCCACTTTGTAAGGATATGTGCCTATGTGGGGGCAAAGGTAGAATAGATGGGCAGATGACTATAGAGATAAGAGTCAGAGTTTTGGATAGCATGGTGAACACCTCTAGAATGTACCCCTAGAAAGATCATAGGACTTAAATGATCAGGGAAAAACTGTACTTGGACAGTACTGGTTTTGACCATGATGGAACCAGGTGTAGAATTCTAGGATCAAGAATTGTTTTGTCCCTTCAGCTCAATTTTTTCCTCTCCCTCTTCAAATTTCAAAAAAACATTTCATCTCCATCTCTTCTCTCTTTCTATTACAGTGTGTTGTATTCTACATTTCACTGTATCTGCCATATTTTTCTCAGTCCTCCCCCAATTACCCAGTTGATAGTAAGCTCTTCAGGTTAGGGACTGTGCTCTTTTTACATTTTTGTATCCTTAGTTGTGAGTGCAGTATCTTTGTATATAGTAGGAACTTACATAAAAGAAAGGCAGTTTTCCATAGCTGGTAGATCCCTGGACTTGGAGTCCAGTGGAAGGTATTTTAATGGTCATTTCTACCTTTGTTCAATGGCACTAAACTAATCTACATAAATGAATCTTGTTAATATTCATTAACTTAGCAGTTGTTGTAAAGTGCTTAGCATAGTGCTGAGAACAATAGTAGGTGCTGTATAAATGCTTTGATTATGATTATTAAGTACCTACTGTGTTCATTGGACCACACTATGCACTTTGAGAGATACAAGGATATAGAATTCTACCACTCGAGAAATTTGCAGTCTGGTTGGGTAGGGAGAAAGCATACAGTTATGAAGAATTGAACAATTTTGTATCCTCTGACATCCATGACTTCACATGATGGCAAAGTATATAGAGTTCAGGACTTAGAGTAAGGAAAGCCTGATGAACCCAGACTCAGATGCTTACTAATGGGGTTACCCTGTTCATGTAACCTTTCTCACCCTCCGTTTTCTCACTAACAAAGTCAGCAGGGGCAGCCAGATGGCCCAACGGATAGAGCATTGGCCCTTGGATTCAAGAGGACCTGAGTTCAAATTCAGCCTCAGACACTTAGTAGCTGTGTGATCCTAGGCAAGTCACTTAACCCTGATTGTCTCCAAAAAAAATGCACATAATAATCATACCTACCTTACTGGATTATCATGAAGATCAAATGAGATAATAAAAGTGTCTCAGAAGTCCTAGTACAGGTATAATAGTGTAAAATAACACTAATGGTTGAAATCCCTTTCTTTCTAAGGCACTTTGCAAACTTTAAAGCTTTATATAAATATTGCTTTATTTACATTTTTATTGCTATTTTTAGTCGCATTTACAATGTGTTTTAATTACATTTTACTGACCCATTTTGCTAGGTCTCCTAGATGCCAGGGATAATGCTTCTTGGTTCTAGGTATGTGATTTCATCCATGCAAGAAAGATCTACATTATTCTAACACAGTTCTGGGGAGGTCTAAATTTGCTTACTATCATTGTGTTCTTGCAACACTATGTAGGAGTAACCACTGGAAGCTCAAGTGTGCAGGCAGCACAGTATATCAGAATGAGCACAAACTTGGTAGGACCTGAATCCAAGACCCACCTTTGACATTTATTGCTTTGTGTTAACTTTGAGCAAATCTCTTAATGTCCTTGGACCTCAGTTTCATCACCTGGAAAATGGGGGCATAATTTGAATTAGATGGCCTTGAATGTCACTTTTAGCTCTTTATGAACTTTGAGAACTATGAGCAGCAGGAGGTGTGTAATTACAGTCATCTACTCATTTTCAATTACTTATGGCCAGGTATAAAGAGTCTACAATAGGGCTGATATTTCCTTTTTACTAGTCAGTATAATGAATAAGAAATTATCACAGTCATGTGAGGAACAGTGAACTTGGGGTTTTGGTTTGGAGAACTTGTTCACTACTTGTGACCCTGGACAAGTCAATTAATCGCTTTGAACATAATTTTCCTCATCATTGAAATGAGGAGGACTCAATTAACTGTTTTGTACAGTTCTTTCCAGTTCCAGCTGTTTATGAGTCAATGAATCATTTTGCATTAGTACTTGAATCATTTCTGACTATTATCCATAACCAAAATCAAAGCAGATTTTGTTTCCATCAGGTGGGGAATCTGTGGC
This sequence comes from Pseudochirops corinnae, assembly GCA_028646515.1. Classification (NCBI taxonomy): domain Eukaryota; kingdom Metazoa; phylum Chordata; class Mammalia; order Diprotodontia; family Pseudocheiridae; genus Pseudochirops; species Pseudochirops corinnae. The sequence goes on from CM053585.1 coordinate 85,289,159, forward strand.
CTTGAGGCCACATGTATCCCTCTAGGTCCTCATGTGTGACTTTTCGACTGAAATTCAGTTTGACTGAAATTCTGCACTTGAGAACCTTAGAGGGCCATATGTGGCCTCAAGGCTGCAGGTTCCTCATCCCTGTAATCTATATCGGTGATGTCCAAATTACAAAAAAAAAACAACCCAGAATTTTGTGACCAAAGATCAAATTAGTTGTCCTTTTAAAGTCAAAGGGCTAAAAATATTTTTTCTTCTTTTACATTTTGACTCTTGTAAATCTCAATTTTATTCAATGATTATAAAAGTTGTCAGTGTGGTATAGACTGTCCTTGGAGTCTGGAAGACATGAGTTCAAGTCATGCTCCTGTTATATACTCGTTTTAATACAATATTATGTTATTATGTGGTCATGGGATAGATATTTCATTTCTCTGTGCCCTAGGCAGCTTTCTAAGCCTATAAATTATAACCAAGTTTCTGATCTGCATTGGTGGAGGAAATTTCAGTATGATGAAATAGGCTTACAACGGCTTCCCCTTTTCTCTCCCTAATCCTGCCCCCCCCAAAAGCAAACACGTCTTTACATTCACAGAAAGAGAAAAAAAAAATGTATTTTCTGCTTTTCATGTTTTTTGTTGAGTAATTCTTCTTGACTTTCTTTTTATCTCTTTTTCCCCAGTAGTGGTGATGTATTAATGTCGATGCATCCACTCTGACTCACCTGATACCTCTTGAGACTAACGTAACTGTCTGGGGCAAGGGATACAGTCTTTATCTGTGGAATTTTCCTCAAAGAAACTCAAATGTAGAACTACATTAACCCAGTCACTTCCAAGATTAAATATAAAGGCCTTTCTTTGGTGTCCAAAGCCCCTTATAACCTGAGCTCCCTCTACCTTTCCAGTCTTAGTAAACCTTATTCCCTGCCACGCACTGTTCAGTCCTGTTACAGTGGACTTCTTATTGTATCTCCCCCAAGACATGTCATCTCTTGGCTCCATGAATTTCCACTGCCTTTCCCTCTGCATGGGATATTCTCTCACCTCATCATCCCCGCTAGGCTTCCCTGACTTTCTTCAAATACTCAGATAAAATCCCACTATTTACAAGGAGTCATTCCTAATTCATCTTAAGGCTGATGCTTCCCTCTGATTATCTACCATTTATCCCTCCCTCTGGGTGTACACACACACACACACACACACACACACACACACACACACACACACACTTCCAATTTATAGATAAAATACAAATATAAAAATTCACTCCAATTTATTCTTTCTATATCTATTTAT
>CM053585.1:85290547-85372014 GCA_028646515.1 Pseudochirops corinnae
ATCTATATCTATATCTTATCTATATCTATATATCTTATTTATCCATAGTTATTTGCATATATTATGCTGTGTGCCCTTGGAGAGCATGAAATGTTGATTTTTTTCCCCCTTTTTTGTTATCCCAAGCACTAGTTAGGATTGTGCCTGTACATAGTAGGTTCTTAATAAATTCTTGTTCATTGACTTGTTCACTAACCAAGCCAGTCAATCTACCTTCTTTCTTTTGAAGGTGATTTTTTTTTTAAAAAGATCCCTTAAATCCATAAGAGAAGACCTCAAGATCACCCCCATCTAACACATGCAATTTATAAATGAGGCAACTGAAGTTAGGAGAAAGGAAAAACCTTATTCAAATGCTCATCACTAGTTATTGTGGAACTAACTTGAACCCATGAACCCTGACTGTCAAGACATGTTTCTTTTCACTTTACCCTGTTGGCTCCTCCTGGATATGGGCCCCAAGTGTTAAGTTAACAACTGTATTTAGATCCCAAGACAGAATTTTCTATGGCAAACTCCTGAGTCAGCTCCGTGAATGGCCAGGCTCTCCTATTGTGCACTCCTCTGTTACTGTTGTGGTGCTATCCTTTTCTCAGTCCTGTTACAGAAGTCAGTATTGTATCTAAAACAATGGCTGTTATTAACAGGTTAAGCTACTGGGATGTTAAAATAAAGGCTGCCCAGCTTTAGTGCATTTTGTTGTAATCATCTCCCAGATGCCTTGTCGGAAATCAATTCAGGTTCAAAACTGGCTGGAATTGGGAGGTCAAGGCTTTTGCAGACTAAATATTTTATCTTCTGCTCATGTCTGGAGCTTTTAAAGATGTGGATTGGGGGCTCTTTTCTCATATTCCATCTGCACAAAGATGATTGGCTTTGCCATTTTGCCCAGGTTAGGACAAGGTTAAAATCAATTATAATCAATTATTAAGAGTCTTCTGTGGCTGCATAGCTTAAAAGGGGATTTTAAAAGTTTCTCAGTTCTGAAACATGAATATCTTAGTTGCTTGATAGTGATGTTTTTATTCTAGAATGTCAAACATAGATGTTATCAACACCAGGAATAAATACACAGAAATTCTGTATCCTAGTTCCTTGATACCTATGTTTCAGCAAGATGAGAAAAATCTAAAAGAAAGAGATAATAATCATGGAAGACCCAAGTTGACAAATCTTGTTACTTTTTTATATATGTTATAGAACAAAATCTATTTATAATTTGGTCACATTTTCAAATTTTTCCTTAGGAACTTACTGAGATTCTCTTTCTAGTGGCTGTTATAGACTGTCAGTGTTCAAAGGGAACACAGCAGTCATCTAGTCCAATCCAGTCCTTACCCGAGAAAGAATCCTCATTCTTAGCAAACCCACTAAGTGACTGTTGTTGAAACACTTGATGGAAGAGTGAAAACCACTGCCTTTTCAAGTGGCACATTCCACTTTCCAGTAGCTGTAGTTTTTAGGAAGGGTTACATTGTGCCAACCTAAATTTGCTTCTTTGTAACTTCCACCTATTGAGTATTCTGAGTTCTGCCCTCTGGGGACAAGATTAAAACGTCCATTCCTTTATTTACACCTTCTGGAGATACTGAGGAACTAGTAGGTGTGATTCCTTAGCCACTGTCTGTGATCTAAAAAGAATGATAATTGAAAAGAGAATAGGTACTACAGGACTAGAGGAGGGTCCTGAGGGAGGGAGGGAGAAAATGAATAATGGAGAGGGAGAAGGAGAACCACACACACACACACACACACACACACACACACACACACACAGAGCAATAGAGAGAGATACAGAGAGACAGAAGCATGAAGGAAAGACCATTAATAAATATTAATATAATGTAATATACATATATATAATACAAGAACTGCTTAAAATTTGTTCACATTTTCAAATCATTCCCTAGGAATTTGAGATTCTCCATACCAAGATAGAAAGAAGGAAAAAGAAAGAAAGAGAGGGAGAGGGAAGGAGGAAGAGAGACAGAAACAGAAACAGAGAGACAGACAGAGAGAGAGAGAATATTAAGGAACCTCCAAACTATAGGCCAGTAAGCTTGAGTTAAATTTCTGGCAAAAATGTAGAATATATTATTTTTTAAATGGCTAGTGAACATCTAAAACAGGAAATGAAGAACTAGTGATTGTGGTTTCATCAATAGCAGACCATTCCAGACTAACCTTATTTCCTTTTTTTTAACTGGGATACTAAATTGGTATATTAGTGGAATGCTGTAAACACTATTTACCAAGATTTCAGCAAAGTCTGTGATGTCATACTTGTGAATCAGAAAGATATGGGCTAAATGAGAGTACAATAAGATGGACTTGGAGTTACTTGAATGAAGAAACCCAATAAATAGTCATTAATGGCTCAATTTCAAGTTGGAAAAAATTCTCAGTAGAGTTTCTGGGATCTGTTTGCATAGCCATATAGATGGCATCATTATCAGATTTTAAGACAGCAAAAAGCTAGCTGGCACAATAAATGTTAGAGGCAAGATGCAAAAATGTTTTAACAGCCTAGATATTAGGCTAAATTAAATAAGTTAAAATTTAATAGGAGTCAATAGAAACTATTATGTTTGGGTTCAAGAAGTTGAGTCTACAAGTACAAAATGGGAGAAGGCATTTTTAGAGACTAGTTTATTTGAAAAAGGTCTGGTGTTTTGGTGGAAGCTCAAGGTGAAACAGCTGTGTGACTATAGTAAAGAAAGTATACCTTCCAGAAGTAAGGGGAAAGCAACATTTCTGCTGTACTTTGCCCTGGTCAGACCATTTCTTGAGTATTGTCTCCAGTCCTCAGCACCAAATTTTAGGATAGACATTGAGAAACTCTACTGTCCAGAGGAGGAAAATGATGACAGTTTTTAAATTGGTCAAACTGGTTGAAGAAACTTGGGATGTTATCTTGAAAAAGAAAAGACTCAAGGGGGTCAAGATAGCTCCCTCCAAATATTAAAATTTCTCTTGGAAGAAGGGTTAGTTTTATTTTGTTTGACCACAGACGGTGGAACTAGGAGCAATGGAGGGATTGAAAAGAGTCAGATTTTAGTTTGTTTCAAGGAGAAATTTCTTAATAATGAGCAGTAAGAACTATTCAAAATTGGAAAGGCTTTGCTCATAAGGTAATGGGTTTTCCTTTTTTGATGATATTCAGGTAAGAGTTTGTCAGCAAAGTTGTTAAAGGGATATGTTTTTTGAGGGGAATGGGGAGCAGGAAAGGATTAGACAAGATGACAATTGAAGTCTCTTCCAATTTTGAAATTTTTGATTCTGTAATCCTTGAAGAGACTACCATCTTTATAAATCCAGACATGGGATCTCTTTTGATACACAAAACAGTTCCTGAGTCCTCCACTGCTAGTGGCCCCCCTCCCAAAACTACCTTGAATTTAGTTTCTAGTTAGGTCCTGATTAGGGTAAGTTATGAATCTTGTGAAATGGTTACATTTCAGATTCAAACTGCATACTTCTGTTGGGCTAGAACCAATTTACATAATTATAACTTTGAACATTATGAATTTGAGCATATGTGGCCCCTTCTGTGGATTGATTGTTTGCACTTATTGGGACTTAGAAGTCTTTATTCTGTGTGTTTGTTTATATTTTCATATATACACTTACATGCATACAGGTGGTGTTTCCCTTGATAGGAGATAAGCTACCTGAGAGTAGGGATTGATTCATTTTGTCTTTGTCTCCCTAGAGCCTAGCATGATGCTCTTGGTAGGCATTAAGCACTTAATAAATGCTTATTGATTAATTGGTTGAGCAGGATAGTATAAGATTGCATCAATTTATTTGACTGTGATATCACCATATTTATTCCTATTAAGGTTGCAATGCAATGCATTATAACCCAAGATTGTTTTTCAGAGAAAGTGTTGAATAGCCATTCTTCCCTTGACTTATGCTTGTGAAGTTGAGTTTTTGAACACACGTATAAGCTTTTACACTTGTTCCTATGAGATTTCATCTTATTATATGTGATCCAACGTTCTAGTCTGTCAAGATCTTTGTATATTCTGACACCATGCAATGTACTAGGTTTCCTCCTGGCTTTTTGTTATTTTCATTTTGATATACATGACATCTATGCCTCTATTCATGTTGATAATTATGTTACTCAGAACAGGACAAAATAAATGATCTCTAGGGGCACTCCAGTAGAGACCTCCATGTTTACATGGAGCCATTGACAAATACTCTTTGGGTACAGCCATTCCACCGGTTGCCAATTCATCCAAATTTAATTTTGTCTGGGCTAACTAATGAACTATGATTTAGTCACATTTTTTCCCTCTGAATGTCCTTTTTTGTCCCTTTGCAAAATGCAGGTGATAAACTAATTCAAAGTGCCATTTTGAGAAAAATATGAAATTATGAATCTAAAGTACTTTCTAAACTACATACAGATAGCAGCTATCATTTTTATTCCCGCCCCACCCCCAACTGAGTTCAATGTTTATAGAACATAGGCATTTAATAAATGTTTTGTAACGAGAACACTGTGTGGTCAGAAAAGATACAAGTTTTCATCCTGCTCTGATTCTGGGTAAGCCTAGACAAATCATATAACCATTCAGGGCCTTGATTTCCTCATTTGTAAAATTTCCTCATTATAAAATGGATTCGATAACCTCTATAATCCTTTCCAGCTCTAAGACTATGATCCTATAATTCTCTGGTCCTATGAATTTCCTGTAGTCTAAATCTCACATTTTTATAAATGAGAAAATAATGTCTCTAAGAGGTTAAGTGATTCAATCAAGGTCACTTAGCTAGCTAATAGTGGAGACAAAATGAAATGTATGTCTCTTTCCTTAGCATAAATGTATATTTTTCTAAACTTAAAAAGTCCATTCTTATTCACATATTTACATCTAATACTAATTTCCTTCACATAGAATTGAGATGAAAACTCACTCATGGAAAATGAGCATCGATCCAAGCCTTGGCCCAGGACATGAACTCAATAAACTGAAACTTATTTTTAAATGTTCTCGAAAGTTCGCTTAACTTTTTCCCTCACCTCATTTTCCATTTACAGGAGCCCTTGTATTTTCAGTTTCAACCAGACCCAGCAGCAGAAGGGTCAAAATGCCAACAGAAAACCTGTTCCAACCCTATTTTTAGTCAGACTCTGAGCAGAATGCTAGAAATTTTACATGGACCCTAGGCACGGCCAGTCCCTTCTATGAGATCAAGGGAGTTGAATACTGAACAACATTACTCACTAGACCTCAGAGGCTTCCCGTCATTAGGAGACACCATAGTGCATTTTGATACCTGGGTCAGAAACCTTTATAATTTAAAAAGTTGTAACCTTTTAAAAGTTGTAGCTTTGGGAAAGGCAATCTATGCATTTTTGAGAATGCAAATACTGTATTTTGTCTCTTCAGCCTCATATTCTTGCCTTTGGTGAAATTAGGTCATTTTTTTTTTTCTGTTATAGAATCCTAGTTGACAGGGACCTCGGAGGGCCTCTAGCCCAAACTCCCACCTACCACAGGCCTTCCTCTTTATAGTGTCCCTTCCAGATGGTCATCCAGACTCTGCTTGTACACTTCACTTATCAGGTAGAAGTCAAAGATATAGGCTCAATTCTAACATATGGTTACTCAGGAATAGTAAGAGAATTTTATCTCAAAGAGTCTAGTGAAAAATATACTAAGAGAAGGATGGAAAGCATGTTACAAAAATAAAATTCTAGAGCCATAAGGAGAGTATTTCTGCTTCAATTCAGATCAATTCAATATTACTGAAGTGTTATTTATAATATTGTTTCACATTTACATGGTGCTTTGAGTTTCATGAGACACTTTCCTTCCAACAACTCTGTGAGGTAGGTAGTGCAGATAATGCAATCCATATTTTACTGATGTATTACCTGATGCTCAGGGAGGTTAGGCGACTTGCCCCACCTCTTCATCGTTACCATCATTGTCATCGTCAAACACTACTAGCTAACATATCTATAGCATTTCATCATTTGCAAAGCACTTTACCCACATTATGTCTTTTGATCCTCACAACACAAGATAATTAATTGTTTTTTTTCAGTCATTTCAGTTGTGTCCGACTCTTCGAGACCTCATTTGGGGTTTTCTCATCAGAGATACTGGAGTGGTTTTCCATTTCCTTCTCCAGTTCATTGTACAGATGAGGAAACTGAGGCAAACAGGGTTAAGTAACTTGCCCAGGGTTGCAGAGTCTGAGGCAGATTTGAACTCGGAAAAAATGTCTTCGTGATTTCAGGCCTGGCACTCTATTCACTGTGTCCCCTAGCTGCTATGTAAGATAAATTATTAGTATCTTATTATCCTCAATATATAGATGAGAAAACTAAGACTGAGAGAAATTAAATGACTTGTCCAGTATCATATAGGTAGTATCTGAGGCAACACTAGAACTCAGGTCTTCCTGACTCTATGTTCAATGCTCTGTATACTATACAGTTTGGATGTACCTTACAACCCAGGCCTAGTGATTTTCCATTACTCTGTGAATGATTACAACAAATTTTCTGACCAAAATTTGTGAATCATTAATTTATTAATTATAGGATAGTATAATAGATTCAGCATGGTCCATTGGGAAGGACAGTGGCTCTGAAGTCAAAGAACCTGAGTCCAAACTCTTGTAATTTAGCTATGTGACCTTGGGCAAGTCATTGAATGTCCTTAGACATTGTCTTCATCTTTAAAATGAAGGTAGTGAACTAGTTGGCCTCTGCTTCTAGATTTAAGATTCTATGATTGACTTTCTCAGCTTGGTCCATCTCATAATGGTGTTACTAGTATGACTATTCCTTCTAACTCTTGCCTTTGTAGGAAGCCTGTGCTATTTATCTGGCTTTGAGAAAGATTTAGCCACAGTATGTCTAGACATAGTCTGAGTGAGGCTGGTCTATGAATTAACCCTGAATAGCAAGTAGTTCGGTTGGAATTTAATCATGTGGTTTCTATCTGTGGAAAATCTAAATATGCATAAACATGGCATCAGAACAGGCTTTCACAGGCTAGAAACTAGGACAGATCCTCTAGCTTCTTTCAGTTATAGAAGGGACAGGCATTGGGAGTGGTCATCTCTTAGAGTTCAGTATTCATTCTGGATCTGGCGCTTACTAGCTCTTTGATGCTGAATAGGTAAATCACTTAATTCGAAACTATGTCTCAGTTTCATCATCAATGAGATGAGGATACTAATATGCTGCCTACCATCAAGGGGAGTGAAAAAAACACTTAAAGCATTAACCATGTGAGCATGAATTATTTTTAATCCAGTGCCTCAGATAATTACTGGCTGTGGGACTGGGGCAGGTCATTTAACCTCTCTTGGATTCTCATCTAAAATGAGAATGAGTGTACTCACAAAGAGAAGCAGGGTAGCATAATGATGGACCTTGTAGTTGGAAAGATCTGAGTTCAAGTTCTATTTCAAATGCATAGTAGTTGTGAAACCAAGAGCCAAATTATTTAATCTTTCAGCATCCTCAGGCAGCTCTCTAGGACTATACATTGGAGAAGAGTTGCCAGTCTGCATTGATGGAGGGGCTTTTCACATCAGGAGTTCTCAGTATCGATGAAATCATAGGTCGATATCCTCCCTCACCTTCGCCCCATTAAAAAAATGTACTTGGGACATATTGTTGACATATTAACAAATTAGAGTCAGCTAGATGGCACAGTGGATAGAGTGGTGGGCTTGGCATCAGAAAGACCTGAGTTTAAATTTAGCCTAGAACATTACCTGGGTGTATGGGGTGCTGAGGGAGGACTAGTGACTCTGTCATGAGAGCTTGCTGAGCCTTTTTCAGGGCTGCTCATCTGCCTTTGGTGTTCACCTTCATCCACCTCTCAACTGTGGCTTTAAGAAGCTGTAGTGTATACAGCAAATACACCCGGGTAAAATCTGTTTGGCAGATTGTCTAAACTAGGTTGAGGGTAATGGATATGCCTCAGACCTGTCAGTGAGTCAGGGGGTGTCTACCCCAAGCACGTGAAGTCTTCCCTGTGCAAAATGGGCAGATGAGAACAATTTGTTTCAATGGCCATGAAGGCAGTGGAAGCAGGCGCTGGGCAGTGCTTAGAGCTTGGCCAGACATCAAAGATGCCAGTGTCTTCACTGCATCCTGGGCCATCTCCACTCATCCTGAATTTTGCCTTGCTGCTGAACTTTTGTCTTGCCAGTGGACTCCGGAATAGAGAGTGAGGCTGACAACTTTGTGTAACTCTGCCTCACTGAAATCCAAGTCATCCACGAGTGAAGACATGATGCTATTGGTCCTTTTCTAAAATGGAAGACAAACAACAGAAGCATATTGCCTGATACTTAAGCACTCTATAAATGTTAGCGATTATTGTTTTTGCTTATCCTGGCAGACACCTTTCTACTCCCTGTAACTATCAGCCCAGTTAACTATATGTTGGAATTTTCAGATGCACACCTGTCCAATTTTGAAATCAGGCATAAGAAGTAAACTTGCACATATCCTTCCTCCAGAGATCTCAAATACATAAAATTGGTTTACCTTCTTAATATGTTATTTCCAAGATGGGAAGATCAGCTCTCAAAATACCTGTTATGGTGTTGACAGACTGTCAGGCCCTTTATAAATTGGCAAAAGCATTAATCAGCCTCCATTTCAGTTTAATTGTGAGGTTGTGCCCCATACTTTTCTCTGCTGGGTTATAGTCCCTTCTCAATTTGTCTTGCATCTGATAAATGTAAAGTCTAGAATTTGCAATATGTTCTTAGTCTGTTGCCAATTATATAGTACCATTTGTCAACAAACCAAGCCATCATTGAGTTCCCTGGTAACCTTCGACCATTCTGCTCAAATCATTTTGCCTGGTACCATGCATGAAGGCAAAAGGACGGGTAATGTAGACTGAATGCCCTCGTTTACTTTTCTTGGAGCCAAAAGTGTTTTGGGGGAAAGTGTCTCCCCCCCCCCCATTTCCTTTTCCTCTGTGCAAGGGACACCCTATCCTTTGAATAATGAGACATGTGGTATGCAGTATGCCCAAAGAGGATAAGCAGAGATGAAAGCTTCTATTTATTCTATACAGTGAAAATAGAAGTCTGGAAATAGCATGTGTTTCTCATAGCACTGCACTTTTCTTCTAGTTAGTTAGCTGTATGGAGGCATCAGGCCAGATTTGGCTCCATAACAACAAAGGTCTCATGCTGTCCAAACATACTGCATTCCTGAAGCCACTGGTCATACCACCTAAAATAGATTGAGGATCCAAACTGGTCTCTTTAAGCAAAATAGTTCAGTAGTGCAACTTATTTTAAACTGGAGTATGAAATATGGTGTTTCTGTCTTCATCTTAAGTCTTAATATGAGTAGAAATTTATTTGAGGAAGCTTGTTAGCTATAGTTTCCTGGAAACAATAAGCTTACCCTCGAATGAATTGTGGTTTGCCTCCAGGTCAAATCATCTTTTGTGGCTCCAAACTTAGAGCAAATATGTTTTTCCTTTTGTCCTTTTTTTAATTGAGCAGAAGGAAGGCTCTTGTATTTTGTTGTTGTTGTTGTTGTGTTCAATGTTACAGGTAAATTGTAGAACCACCTGGAGAATAAGAATTTAAATTATACTAATTGTACTAATTTGACTTTTGTCTTAAATATAAAGCTATATTTTATGGCTTCTTAATTTTATGCTTCAAAAGATTAAAGAATGCAAAACAATGACAATCGAGTTTTGTAGAAACATCCCAATCACATTTTTTGAGAGATCATTCATGCAGAAGAACATGATGGAAGTGTGTATAGGGGGAGAGAGAGACAGAGACAGAGACAGAGACAGAGACAAAGACAGAGACACAGAGGGAGAGACAGAGACAGAGAGACAGAGACAGAAAGACAGACAGAGACAGAGACAGAGACAGAGATGAAAGGAGTGGGAGAGGAGAGAGAGATGAATATTAGCAATGACAATGCCTTTCAACAACTTAGTAGCAATAGGGAAGCTAATGAACCAGGTCTGCCCTTATTTTAGGAGAATATTTCCACCCATGTGTTCCCATAGACATGACAAGGTATGACAGAAACACAATAACAGGGGGCTCAAGGACAGACTGTGGAGTTAGAGCCCAATGAGACTGGCTTTGGATAACCTTGGAAAAAATTGTATGAATGGGTATGATGGGAAGTGATGGATTCCCTTATTTTCCCAACCCTCTTTATCCATAAAAACCATGTATGCCATAGTTTTTTCTCCTAACTAGATGTGGGCACTGACTTCATATTACCTCTCTGCTTGCCTTTGTGAATGGTCCCTAGATAAAGATCCAAAAGTTAGTGATAAATTCAAAGAAGGTGGAGGTCTGCTAATGATTAGTTCTGTGTAATTAATGAGAATAAAAACATAGAGGTGAACTCAAATGATTTGTGACCAGTTTTCTTCCTTTCCCAATGCTTTTTTTGGTGTATAGTGGCCTGAAAAATAGATTGTGTGATTGTACAATGTGCTGTGTGGGCTTTGATTTGTACACATCACTACTGGAAATAAACTTCACTTTTGATTGTACTATAGAAAATTTTCTGTAGGTTTTACTACTTATATGTGGTTTATGTGGTTATGGTTTTTTTAACCCATTGCTGTTTTTGTGAGATGTTATGTAATTTTAGTCTCTCCTGATCATCAGTCCAGTGCATTATGGCCATGATCCCTTTAGTCTTGACCAATAAAAATCAAGAGCAATAACAGGCAGCACTGCCAACCTCATCTATACTTTCATCTAACAACTGCTGTTTAGATATGTGTATGTTTCCCTTACTTTCAGCATAAAGATAACTTGAATCAAATCTAACCCAATATGTTTATTAAGCACCTGTTATGTGTAAATCACTGGAGATACAAAGACAAAACAAAAAATAACCTTAACCCTCAAGAATTTTACATTTTAATAGGAAAAAACACCACAATAGAGTAAGAAGAAAATCCCAATAATGGCAAACCTTTATACACTTCCTTACAACATTATGTAGTAATTTATACATTCATTCCAGTCTGACAATAAAGCTGTGAAGCAGGCATTCTGGGTATTATTCTTTCCTTTCTACACTTTAGAAAACTGAGATCCATAGGCAAGTGTAATTTGCCAATGATTATAAATCTAATATATTTCAGAGATAGGATTTGAACTCAGATCTTCCTGAGTCCAAGTCCAATGCTATATGTTATTCCAAGCTTCCTTTTGTCCATAGAACAGCTTACAGAATTGTGTCTTATTTCTATACCTACAAAATTGGCAGAGACAAATACATCTGTCTTTGTATTGTGCTGGTATCGCTTTTCAATAGTTCTTTCTCCTAATGAGGACACTTTGGACTCAACACTTGCTTCCTATTCTTTGGAAATCTGTTTGAGCACCTCTTGGCTTGTGTAGCTTGCATGAGAGAGTGGTTTATTTACTATGATCACAGCCTAATATGGGAAGGACACTGGAGGTCATGTTTTGAGATAGCATCACCCCTTTGCTTTTCAGGATTCTAGATGAAAAACAGTTTGTTGTGTTTAGGATTTATTTATTACATGCATTTGAATGTGTGCTCATTCTAGAATTACATTTGATTTCATAATGGGGTGAAGCTGGAGACAACATTCTCAAACCCATTATCCAAAACACAGGAAACAAAACCGCTTTTTTAATGACTCATCTTTAATATCTCAGAGCAGTTTGAAAATACCTCATTCATTCATTTTTATAGCAGCTCTTAATTGAGAATGTCATAAATTGCTTTGTAGAGAGAGGCAATCATGACCTGGAAAATCAAGTAGAGTAATTTACAAATAGACTTTTATCCAAGTTGGGGTATTAGCTTATTTCAGGTCAGTACTCACAAGAAGGATATCTACATAACCCATCCTATATTCCTCTTTTCCATAACCCCATGGTAAATGTTTATTTTAGGCATGCCAGAGTAGATATAACAATTAATGCTGAAAACAGATATCCTGATTGTTTGTTATTTCTGTTCCTTATTCTTTCTGATGCTTTTGTTATCAAAATCTCAAAATGACTACTTTTATTATTCTTCAAGGGCATTCATTATCTGATCACATCCTAATTAATTGTTTTTACTTCCAACTAGACTCCAATGTGTAGCCTCTAGTCTTGACTTGGCTCCTCACTGTCTCCTAAACACTCCAAGCTAATGCTCAACTTAGTGTCATCATTCTTGCTGGACCCTTTTCTTGGAATATCTTCTCAATCTGCCTATCCAAATCCTATCTGTTATTCAGATACCTTCCCTGTGAAAATTTGGCTCTCCTAGTAATCACTCCTTTCCTTTTCCTCTGACCTTCTTTGATATTTAGTCTATACAATTCAAAATAATCCATAATCATTTACAGTCTTGTAGATCTACTTTGATATAGTTGAACTAGCTCTGGATCCAGGACCCAAAACATCTAGATTAAAATCCTGGCTCTTTCACATACTGGTTATGTGATCCCAGGTAAGTCAGCATTGTATAGTGGAAGGAGCACTGGAATTGTGGTTAGATTTTGGTTCGAATCATTTCTCTGACAGTTACTGGCTGTGTGAAGTCACATTCACTAAGTTCCAGGTTCTTCACTCATAAAATAAGCATGCTAATATCTGTACGATCCAACTCACCATTTCCCCAGGGGATGGCAATCATTCACATTTACATAGTGTTTTAAGGTTTGTAAAGCCCTTGCAAATACATTATCTCATGAAAACCCTATGAGACAGGTGTTATTATGCCCATATTTCAGATGAGAAAACTGCAATTTATAGAGGGTAAGTGATCTGCTGATATATATATATATATATATATATATAATATATACATAAATGTAGTAATGTAGGAGCTATACATAATGATTTGTATGGCTTGAGACAATGCGATGCACATAAAAGAGACTTGGATTGAATTCCAGCTTCATCATTTGCTTACTGTGTGACCTTGACCAAGTCATCTAACTTTTCTAAGTCCAAGTAAGTTTCCTCATCTATAAAATGAGGGGATTGTACTAGAAGACTTCTGATATCCCTTTCAGATCCATATCTATGATTTTATGAAGTGAAGCAGTGAAATTTGAATACTCATCTCCACTGTTATCTCTATACTAATATATGTAAACTGATTCATAGACCTTAAAGTGCATTTGAGTGCCATTTATAATTAAATCATTTCATTTCTCTGAACCTTTCTTTCTTCATCAGTAAAAAGAGGGGTGATAATACTTCTACTATTTACTGTAAAAAGTTATTTTGAAAATCAAATGAAATAATGGCTTTGTAAAGGGTATATTGAGGAGAAGTCCTGAATCCATCTTATGTTAACTTGTCAAGGGTAACTCCATATTAACAAAATTAACAGAAGTGGATATTATTTTTCTGGAACTGATGATGTTTTTGTGTCAGTTTGAGCCTTCTGATACCACATAGAGGGTGATTGGTTCTCAACCAGTTTGTACACCTGGGTTCAAGCTTTGGACATGTACGTACTTTGAAAAGAAGAGGAAACAAGAAGACTTAAGAAGATGAGCAGAAAGATAAGAGAGAAGAGGAGCTGTACATAAAGAACATACTCAGTCCCCTAGAGCAAAAGCTTTGTTTCCAACAAATCCCTTAAGAGTACCACTTTTAGTTTATCACATGGTTGGTTGGTTGTTGTCCTTTTTTCTCGAGGAGGACCAAAATGATATCACTAAAGTCAAGTTTCAGTGTATCTGACTGTGGCTGATCAGACCAAAACAAGCTCAGAATGTTCTACCACAGGTCGGGCACAAGTAGTCCATTTGAACATTTGGGATGGATTCTCTAAATGTGCTCATCCTTCTCTGATGTGGGCATGCCATGCTGAACCGTCCTGTACCAGTGTCTCCCTTGTCACACAATCAATTCCAAAGTTCTTGAGAGAGACCTTGAGAGTGTCCTTGTATTGTTTCTTCTGACCACCGTGTGAATGCTTGCTCTGTGTTAGTTCTCCATAAAATAGTCTTTTTTGGTAAGTGGATGTTTTGCATTTGAGCAAAGATCACCTGACAGGATAAGGTACCTGACACTGAAGTCCTTACTTGAACTAAACTGCCAAGTCTTCAAACTCTGCTTCAAAGAGCACAACCCCAATGGGCTGGCCACGTTGATCAAATGCAAAAATCGTAAGTTATCATGTAGCTACGGAAGAAAAAAAATTTGGCTCCAGAAAAGGCAGCAGACAAATGCAACAGCAGAGAAACAAAGGATTCCTAAGCCAACCACAGAACTACAGCAGTTCAGCCAGAAGGGAAATGAAATAATGAAGGAAGTTCTATATAAGTGGAAGATTCTTAGAGTAGTCGTACCTAGAGAAGTTTGGGAACAGCATTGACTTCCTAGACTGAGTAGGAATAACACAGGTCAAAGCCATAATGTGAATGAGCAAACTTAGACCTTTCCTTTTAAGGGTCTTGTGAGTTATGAGGAATGTAGAGGTCCAGGACAAGGGATCAATTCTCTCATCATCCTGAAAGCTTTCCTTCTGCTGATGGTCTCCGTTCTAAGAAATCCTCCAGCTCCTCTTTCTCCTTCTGCTCCTCCTACTCCTACGCTGCACCTTATGTTGTTGTTCAGTCATTTCAGTTGTGTCTGACATTTTGTGACCCCATTTGGGGTTTTCTTGGCAAAGATACTGGAGTGTTTTGCCATTTCCTTATCCAGTTTATTTCACAGATGAGGAAACTGAGGCAAACAGAGTTAATGACTTTTCCGGGGTCACACAGCTAGTAACTGGAGTCAGATTTGAACTCGTGGAGATGAGTCTTCCTGATATCAAGCTCAGTGCTCTATCCACTGTGATGACTAGCTGCCCTTGACCCTATACACTCAGCCTTATAGCTAGCATTTATATAGCACTTTAAGGTTTGTAAAATACCTCTCCTATTCCTTTGCATGTTCTCTCACTTGATCCTCATATTTGCTCTATGAGGGGGAGACTGCTCTTATCCCCACTATATACATGAGGAAACTGAGCCTGAGGGAGGTTTACTGAACTAACTAGTGCTACATAACTGGTAAGTGTCTGAGTTAGAATTTGAGCTCCTCTCTCCCTGACTCTAAAACCAATGCTCTATCCACTATATCACCCAGCTCACTCTTCCTGGTATTCCTTTTTATTATTATTTTATGTGAAAACCTTGCCCTCCCTCCCACAGCTAGATTATAAACTCCATGAAGTTAGGAAATATGTTAGACTCTGCAGTATGTAGCACAGTATTGAATATATTTCAAGTACTTGATAAATATGTATTAGTATCATAGCCTATGTGATCATAGGATCATATATTTTAAAGCCAAAAGAGATTTCAGAGGCCATGTAGTCCAACCCCCTTATCTTTATGAATGAAGAAACTGAAGTCCAGAATCGTTCAGTTTCTTGCCCACAGTCACAAAGGAAGAACTGGCAGAGCCTGGATTTGAATCCAGGTCTTTTGACTACAAAACTAACACTCTCAATAATGTATATTCTCTAAATCAAGCAATAACTAAGTGGAAGGGCAGATAAGAACTCTAAAAAGTGCTATTTCCCAACATATTCCCTTGCATCTATAACCATCACCTAAATTAAGAGATGGTGAACTGCCACCTGATTTTAGTTTTGTACCTAAAATAGACATGAAGTCTTTGTGTTCCTTTAGACCTTACTAAGAGTGTTTCTACCCATTTGTCAGCTATTCAAAAGACAACTCTATCGATCCAGGAGATTTTACATTGTACACACAGACAGACACACACACACAGACATACACACACACCACTAATTGTAATCACTAAGTTTGGTCGTGAGGCCTTTTAGAGCTGCAGGGAGAGAGGAATGGATCAGTTAGCTCTAGTTTGCATCAAAAAGGCCAAAAACCTAGGGCTCTGTGTGTCTAAGGTAATGCCTATACTCAGAATCCTTTTAAATCAGCCTTTTTGTGACTTATCAACTCTCCATTGAAGAATATGCTGTGTGGAAGATAGATTAGAAAGAGATTTCTTTCACAAGTGGTTTCTCCTAACTTTGCACCATTTTATCCACTGAGGCATCTGACTTAGACCTACTGCTCCATTCTAAAAGCTGCATTTATTGTTCTTAGAGCAGTCACATTATGTTATGAAACAAATTGATTCATACTTAGCCAGTCCAATACATACTTGAGCCTTTCAATATAATAACTGATTTCTCTCATTAAAAGGCAGAGTTTTTTTGGATATTTGTCTAACTAGGACAGAGGAGCAGGGCTAGATATAGGAAAGAAGAAAAGCATAAGCCCTCGTAGGGAGAATGCCAGGTCGGCACATCTGCTGTCTCTGTCTCTGAGTCTTGATGCAAGTTTATGCAGAAGATATTGGTGCCCCTACTCTCATAGCATCCTTTCATGCTTTTTTATTCAGTTACAGGTAATCTGGGGCAATGTGGCTTAATGAATAGAGGAGTCAACCTCAGAGTCAGAATAGCCTGGGCTCCAGGCCCACTTCTGATACATTCTGCTAGTGTGACTCTGGGCCAGTTACTTAGGCTCTCAGTGCCACCAAATAACTCCTTTCTATTAAAAAAAATTATTGCTATCTTCTGTTTTTTACCATCTGTATTACCCCTACCAACTATCTCCCTCCTCTTCTTCCCTCCCAGAGGGCCACTCCTTTAGACAAAGAATAAAAATTTCTTTAAAATCTAGAAAGAAGTGAAAAGCAAATCATCCAGTTCTATCAACACATGAAGAAGTTTATTGTTAGACAATGTTCTATATCAGTAGTTCTCAACCTTCCTAATGCCGTGACCCTTTAATACAGTTCCTCATGTTGTGGTGACCCCCAACCACAAAATTATTTTCGTTGCTACTTCATAACTGTAATTTTAGTACTGTTAAGAATCGTAATGTAAATATCTGATATTCAGGATGTATTTTCATTGTTACAAACTGAACATAACCCACAGGTTGAGAACTGCTGTGAATCTATACTGAGGGGGCAGTTAGGTGGCACAGTGGATAAAACTGGGCCTGCTGTCAGAAAGACATAAGTTCAGATCTGGCCTGAAACAGCAGCTAGGTGACACTGAGCAAGACATCAAATCCCTGATTGCTTCAGGCTCCTCATCTGTTACATGGAGATCATAACGTTATCTTTCTTCCAGGATTGTTGTGAGGATCAAATAAGACCCTGATTGTCCTGTGCTCAATACAGTCAATGCCTACATAGAGTATGTGCTGTGTAAATATTAACTACTGTTATTATCAATGCCTTCCCCCCGCCTTGTGAAAGAACCAAGGGGGGGTTTCTTCTTTTGAGAGACCACTTAGTTCATCCCCCTCCTCATGTATAACATCAGGAAACTGAGGCCCAAAGAATTTATGTAAATTGTCAAAAGTTATAAACTAGTAAGTGGAAGCACCAGAATTTGAATCTTGAGTTTTAGGCGCAAATCTTCCCATTTTCCCTTGCTATTCTTATCTTTTTTTTCCACTTAAAAAATGCATACACATACATACAAACACATATATTGCATATATTATATATGTATGCATACATGTACACATGTATACATATACACACACACATGGAGGGGGAATCTGGATTTATCACATCCCTAATTTCAGGTATAGTGTAGTCTAACTTGAAATGGAAATATAGGAGAGAACCCATTCTTTTTGTGTCTATCATCATCCTCTGTGGTCCATGAAAGCCATTTGTATATCATGTTACTTTCTATAAAAGCCTCTGGCAAAGATACGTGACTATATCACTTGGAAGACCCAAAGAAGAGTGACCCCTTGATGTTTTTCTCTGTCTTTTTGTCTCTCTGTCTCTGTGTGTCTTTCTTGTTCTCTCTATGGATATTTATATATAAACATGCATATGTATGCATATAGTCATACATATATACATGCACCCACCTATATGTAGATGTTTATATACATGTGTGCATATGTATTTGGTGGGGGAGTTGGCCCTTTTCCATGATCATTGATGAGGGTAACCTCTTAACCAGGGATTTTAATATCCACCACTCTTTCCCCCAACTCATGGCTCCCCGTCATCTAATATGTCTGGAGTGCTCATTGTATGAAGAGAATTGTAAAGCACAAGCCAAAACCCTGTTAACAAAACAGTCCCCTGAAGGGCTATAATATTGCTCAGTGGTAATATCATTCCTATGCATTTTATCTTGTACATGAAATCTGGGCTAATTATCATCTTCTCATACAGTACATTTTAAACTCTTGTGCTTTTGTGTCACTGCCTAGTTCATTAAGCAGGGTTTTACAGCTCCTCCAGTAACGGGATTGTTATCGACACTTTCATTAGAACCATAATTCACATGCTTGTATGCCTTCCAAATGGGAGCATCAGTGTCCAGAAGCACAATCTGGCCACCTACCGTATGTTGACTTTTAGAACTGTCATACACTCATCATCACATTGGAGTTCCTGAAGGGTCAAAATCTGCTTTCTTAGTGAACTGTCTCAATCCAACAGACAGATGGCATGTTCTCCAAGAGATCTCAGCCATGCTCACTCTGTCAGCTGAAAACTTTTCCAAGTGTTCACCTTCCTTGGATGGAATTTGGGCAGGAAAGTGGCCAGTTTGCAGAGACCTCAGCAAAAGGAAGGGTCATAGCTATGCCTTAACATGTTTCTGACAGAGAAGAGTCAAATTTGGAGGTGTTAAGGTGATTGGAGATAGGATATTATTGTTAAAAGGGCATTGGATTTACTGTTAGAAGTTTGAGTTCCCAAAGCTACATTCTAGTTCTGTGACTTTAGGCAAATTCCCTAAATTTCCATTTCCTTAAGTATAAAATGAAAATAACAATGCTGTACTCCCTACCAGACAGATTTATTTTGAGGAAAAGACTTTGTATATCTTTATTAATATGATTATTTAGAAGCAGGCAAACAAAATCAAGCATTGTTTTCCTTCCAGCCATATCTATTCAAACGAACCTACTCTGCTCTCTCATTGTTTGCTTAACACTCAAAGGACTAGGTCATTAATTGACTCAAAATTTTCATTATAATTTTACTTTGGAATAAAAATGTTTATCCTATTTCTGTTTTCTATGCTTTAGGAGTAAAAACAATGTACTGTGTCAATTGACACAACTAGATCCTTGAAGGTATTCTTAAATTTGGGTCCTTCAATTAAACTCCTGGCCACAGCTGAGGAAGTCAAAGGGACAAGTTGTTGTTTAGTCACTTTTCAGCCCTGTCCAACTCTGTGACCCCATTTGGGGTTTTCTTGGCAGAGATACTGGAGTGGTTTGCCATTTCCTTCTCCAGCTCATTTCACAGATGAGGAGACTGAGGCAAACAGTTAAGTGACTTGTCCAGGGTCACACAGTTAGTAAATATATAAGGCCGGATTTGAACTCAGGGAGATGAGTCTTCTTGACTCCAGGCCCAGCACTCTATCCACTGTGTCACCTAGCACAAAAGCATTTATTAATTGAATAACAACAAGGATAACAAACAACAACTAGCATTTCCTATACTTCTTTAATGTTTGCAGAGCATTTTATATTTATCATCTCAGTCGATCCTCACAATGATCTTGTGAAGTGTGTGTTATTATTACCTATATCTTGTAAGGGAAAGAACTAAAGACAAGAAAGGTTAGGGAACTTGCCCACGGGCTGCCCGACTTCTAACTGAGGCAGGATTTGAACTCAGGTTTGTCTGCCTGCCTGCCTTTAACTCTATTATTCCACCCAGCTATGTTTACTGCACTATGAAGCTCCCTATGCAATGTCTGGAACATGTACAGGAATCTTGGGGTAAAGGCAGCAGAATGTAATCCAAAGAGCAGTAGATTTGGGGCCAGAAGACCGGAGTTTATAATTGTGGATGTGCTTTCTATTTACTTATTTGTTTGCCTATGGTACTCCCTTGGGAGACTGTAAGGTCCCTGAGGGCAGAGACTTTTTTTTTTTTACCCACAGCACTTAACACCCAATACTGACTCTAGCAGATCTTTAAAAAAATATATTTATTGTTGAATTAAAGTTAACGGGAATCCCAGCTCTGTCATGCAGTTTTGGTACACCTTAAATATTTAACTTAACCTTTCTGTGATTCAGTTCCCTCTTTTTGTCAAATGCTTTGATAAGACATGTGGTACCCAGTCACAGGGCTGTTGCCAGGATCAAACGTCTCATCATTATAATGCACTCTCTGTGTACCTGAAAGCTGTTATTAGTAGCTAGGCTGCTCTTATTAGGCAGCGAGGTGACACAGAAGATAAGAGTCCGGATCTGAACTCAGGAAGACCTGAGTCTCAAATCTGGCCTCAGACACTTATGCAAACTGTTTGATCCTAGGCAAGTCACTTAAGACTGTCTGCCTCAGTCTCCTCATCTCTAAGATGGTGATAATAATAGCATCTACCTTGCAGGGCAGTTGTGAGGATCATTGAGATTATATTTGTAAAATACCTAGCTCAGTGCCCCACACAAAGTAGGTAGGGGCTATAGAAATATTGCTTCCCATCCTTTTATTATTAGGTAGGTGCAGGGGGAATTTACCCCAAGTTTCTAATGGTTAATAAAAAAATGAGTATTTACTTACAGGAGTATTCCCAAGGGGATGGAGCAACTATGGTCTTGAATACTCGTAGAACATCCTAGATGACAGTATGTTGCTTTTCTGCCACTCACTGATTTCTGAGACCCTGTGTATAATAGCCAAGACACTAGAAGATCATCTTGTCCTAAAGATTGTCTGAAGGAACAGCCGCCTTGTGTGATGACTGACTTTGATAGACTTAGCTTTTCTTAGCTATGCAAGGATCTAAGACAACTCCAAAAGGCTCATGATGGAAAATGCTATCCACATCCAGAGAAAGAAATTTGGAGTCTGAATGCAGATCAAAGTATACGATTTTCTCTCTCTTTATTTTGTTTCATTTTGTTTTTTGTTTCTCATGCTTCCTCCCATTTGTTCTAATTCTTCTATGAAACACGACTCATGTGAAAACACATTTAATAAGAATGTATATGTAGAGCCTATATCAGATTGCAAGCTGTCTTGGGGAGGGGAGGAAGAGAGGGCAAGTGAGAAAATTTGAAACTCAAAAGTTTATGGAAGTGAATGTTGAAAATGAAAAATTAATTAATTAATCGAATCTTTAAAAAAAGGATGTCTGAAGTTTCTTTATTATTTTCTCTTATCCTTGCTGACAGTTAAAGAGATAGTTCTAAGTATGATATTGAGAGAAATGAACAATTGTGGGTTTAATGTGGGAGGGGGGGCAAGTGCAATTATTCTTTCCTCACATTTTGTGTTTTTAGGTTCTTACATTTGACTTCTGCTTGGTTGGGGCATCTTACTTTCCTAATGACAGGGACAAGATTTCTACATGGGAAAATGATAAATCTTTCCAAAATCTCACTTTTACTTTTGGCATAGTTGTCCAAGCAATTACTGCAGATTCTGGTCAAGAAGGAAAATCACCTGAACCGGCCTAGGGGCCCAGTCAGCAGCAATGGCAGTTTTCATTCTTTGCAAACTGCACTGAGATATTTAATTTTGCTTCCAACTGTGGCCAGTATATTTGCATGTGCAGTAATTAAGTTCCATTTGGAGACTGACTGGTTGAAGCACCTTGATTTTCCTCTTCTACAAATCCAAGCATGGGGACAAAGTTTCACATCAGATGGAGTTAATCTTTCCAGTGTGTTTTGATCTCTATGGAGAATTGGGAGGGAGGAAGGAGGGAAAGGATGTTAGAGTTTTCCTGTAGTACCCAGACAAAAGTCTAGGGTCTTCCAAATACCTTCAGAGGAAGAGGCAAAACAAATCCAATAGAAAAAATCCTGATGTCGTACCCCAGTAGAGAGACAGGTCCTTCTAAGGTCCTATGAAGCTAACTGAGAGCATGTTTCTCTTTAAGAAACCATTATTATAAGGGAGACAAACCAAGGACAAATGAAGGGACTGTAATGGTAAGGGAATTTGAAGATCTTCCCTGCCCCTGATGGCCCTCACTTGGTGCCCAACAAGAAAAGCTTGCTTAGGGGAGGCTTGTTTTTCAGGAAGACTCACACCTTTTGTTACTTTGTAATTAGGCAGCGAGTCATGAAGGTTGTGATGTCCTCTGACACTGAAGAAGGGTGTATGTGTGTGTGTATGAGTGACACACATGCACATATACATACATACATATACATACACGCACACATACATATATATAGTGAGGTTTTGCTTTGGGGTTCATTTATGAGAAGAGTTGTATGATCTGGCCAGATGATACTGTGGGCAGCCATTGAGCCCCTCAGCTTTGAAAACCCTGATGCTGATGCTTCTCTCTCTGGTAACTAGCACTGTATATATGTAATGGTCGGACACCTGGAAGCCCTGTCTATTGGTCTGTTGAATTGTGTTATTTTCTCTGTATTTTTTGTCTGCTTGTAATTTCTGTTTGTATTTTCTGAAGTTCATGGTGCTGAATTTTTCCCCCTGACCTAAGTGAATGATAAATATGTTTGAATAAAGTAAGATTGTAAACCCCTTTTGAGTTGCTTTCCTTTAGAAAAGTAGATCAAAGAACTGGTGTTAACAGCCATCCTGGGTATGCTTGCTGTTACAGGGACAAATCTAGTTTCCAGGAGATAAGTCTGCTTAACCCCATCTCAAAACTGAATTCTTGCTCATGATTCATATATACCAATCTAGGCCTAAACTCCCTGATTTCTTGTCTTGTAGCACCAAGTGCTTCTTAAACATCTTGAACTTGATATCCCATAGACATCTTAAACTCAGCATGGCCAAAACTAGAATCATTGTCTTAACTCCCTCTTCCAAGCTTCTCAAATTCCGCCTCTTCCAAACTTCCACATTGCTATCAAAGACACCAACATCCTCCCAATCCCCCAGGCTCACAACCTAGATAGGCATCATCTTCAATCCATCATTATCTCTTACCACCCCCTTTGCCCATATCCAATCTGTTGCCAGAGTCTGCTGACTCTACCTTTAGAACATCTCTTGTACATACTCCTTTTTCTTCTCTGACACTACCCCATCCTTGTGCAGGCCCTCACCACCTTACACATGACTTCTTGTAATAGCCTGCTTGTGTATGTGTGTGTGTGTGTGTGTGTGTGTGTGTGTGTGTGTGTGTGTGTGTGTGTGTAGGGGGACAGGTCTCTCTGCCCCAAACCTCTTTCCACTCTAGTTCATCCTCTACTATGATACCAAAAGTGATCTTTCTGAATTATAGGACCATATTGCCCCTACTCAATAAATTCCTGTGGCTCCTTATTATCTCCTGGGTCAAATGTAAAATATTCTGTTTGATTTTAAAAGAACTTCATAACCTAGCCTCCTCTTATCTTTCCATTGTCTTCTCTATATACTGACACAAGCTTCCTTTGTTCCACACAAAACTCTATCTCCCAACTCTGGGCATTTTCACTGACTATTTGTATGTCTTCCTTACTTCCCCTTCTTGGTTTTTCTGGTTTCCTTTGAATCTCTACTAAAATTTCATCTTCTTCAAGGAGCCTTTCCTTATTCCCTTAATGGTGGTGCCTTCCCTGTGAGAGGAGTTTCCCTCTACCCTCTGTATTTCTTGTTTGCATGTAGTTGTTTGCATGTTGTCTTCTTCATTATAATGTGAGCTCTGTGATTGTTTTGTCTTTATTTATGTCTTCATTGCTTAGTACAGCTCCTGGCACTCAGTAAGCACTTAATAGATGCTTCCTAACCGATTGATCATTCAAGCAAAAAAGGGACCTGATCCCATAGAGCTGTTTCTATGACTATAGAGAATTAAACAATCTTTGATCCATCCGGTAAGTGTCAGTGGCATTCATATATATATATGCATCCATTGTAATTTATAGCAAGGGCAGCTATCAGATTCCATACATTAGAAGTAAGCATGATGTAGTAGAAAGAATACTGAATTTGGAATCCCAGGATGTGGGTTCAGATTCCAACTCAGTTATTTACTATCTCTGTGTCATTGAGTAACCCAGTTAATCTGATTGGCCTTCATTTTTCTTTTTTTCTTTATTTTTTCGGAGGGGAGAAGGTAGGGCAATTGGGGTGAAGTGACTTGCCCAAGGTCACATGGCTAGTTTTGTGCTACGCGTCTGAGGCCGGATTTGAATTCAGGTCCTCCTGACTCCAGGGCCGGTGTTCTATTCACTGCACCATGTAGCCATCCCTTGCCTTCATTTTTTCTGATCTGTAAAAATTTGAAAAGGTAATTAAGGTCCTTTCTATCTCTAAACCTAGGATCTAAAATCCATTGTAATGGAAGCTTATGGAAGCATAATTGATTAACCAAAAGCCAATTAGTAATTAACCACATAATTCTACACAGATCCCACAGAGAGCTACCTCAAAAGGCTGATGTCTGAACCATGGCTGACATAGACATTGGTTGATGAAACTCAACATTAGCACTGGGGATGTTTGTGTTTAGGGACCGATTCCAACAGCAGCTGCTTGGGTCATGGGAACATTAGCTTACTAATTAGGGTTGGGATGATATCTTTTGCCAGTTATTTTCACTGTGAGTCTCAAGTTAACCTTGACACTAGACTTCACCAGTAACATAGACATTTTAATGCCTATGTTTGTTAATATTTGTGTAGGGCATTTGAAACATTAATTAAAAAGTTGGTGACTAATGCCAAAAATAAGCTCAAAAGTTTTGATTCTTTATTCTACTACCATATCAGATTCATTGTCTTTAGCCTAAAGAATTATTAATTCTTTTTTCTGTCACTTCCAATACTGTGCAACATTGAAGACCCCAACTGATTTCTGACCCAAAACCCACTCAGGTAAGATTTGGTGGGAAGATAGAGAATATCAGTGGATGAAAAGTAAAGTATTTATTAAATACTTACTCTATGCCAGACATTGTGCTAAATGCTGGTAAAGGACAATCCCTGCTCTCAAGGAAATTACTTTCTTATGGGGGAAAAATACACACAAAAAAACTGGAAATCTGGGGAGAGAGGGAGGGAGAGAGAAGATGAAGATATGTGGGGACTTGGCAAAGAAAGTAGTCCCCGAGAGAGTTAGGAGTATAGGCTGGTTTGGGATGAAGACATGACTGGCCTCTGCCTTTTCCGTTAAATTGAGTTTGGGGAAAGAACTAGTCCATCAGAGAGACAGATGCCAGTTGACTTGATTCAGAAACTATTTCATTTTCCCTTTCCTATATATGCTTGATCCTGTATGAGGCGCTATTTGTTGTTGCTGTTCATCCTTCATTCTCAAAGAGGACCAGTGACATCAGGAGGGTGATGTCTTGACTTGAAAGTGAATTGGATTTGAATGAGGCAGCTGTAGGGCATGCATAGAAATAGAAGATAATATTTCTCTTCTAAGATCTTAAAATATGCAACCTACTATATGTAGTAAGTATAAGCCAATAAGGACTCAGTTTCCTCTTCTGAAAAATGATCCCTTTACAGCTCTAATTATCTGATCTTATTCTTTCCATTTCCCTTTACTCTACTGCATGTGATTTCATAAAGACAACACCCAACAGGATGATGAGGGTCAATAACAGCGTTGAGTCTAGAAATTGCTGTGTGAAAATCACATTCACTTGATTCTATCAGCCATGTAGTGCCTCATTTTAAGCCTGTGCAGATGACTGATTTGTAATCTCCTTGCTTTTCATTTCAAGGAGCATCACTTTAAGATCTGTAGGCCACTTCAGAAGGCTCCAAAGAATGAGGGATAAGTAAACAGAAAGCTCAGAGTAAGGAGCAATCCTTGGCAAGAGTCTTTGGTTCTCACCCTGACCATTCCAGTTACAAACTAGGCCTCCTTGGATAGCTCACTTAACTACTGCATACCCCAGTTTCCTCACCTGTAGAAGAAGGTTGTTGAACTGAATGATCTCTAAGGTTCCTCCCAGCTCTCAAATTCCACAATTCCTGCCTAGTTACATCTACTCCTTTACAAAACAACTAGCTGCATCTTTCCTTTGAGCTTATTTTAAAGGTACATATGCCTCCTCCCTCAGTATGGCAAATAGTGGAGATTTGCCATGTGATTTCACAATCCAGATGGCCTCCTTTGTGGCTCTGTACTTTTAATTTAACACTGCTCGTCTTTAAAGCCAGTCCATGCTTTCTGGTGTACAGGAGAGAACAAAACATTTATTTTTGCAAGCCTTTCTCCTGAGTTATATGCTCTTTTCTCCCATAAAACCAGACTACATAACTACATTCTGTTTTGTAACTCAAAAGAACTTACCAATTTGGTCTTCTTCCATGAACTGAAAGCTGATTACAAATATGGAACAGATTTCACTACTGGAGTTGAACGCCACATTAAAAACAAAGAGGCCTCTCAAAATAATTGAAAAATATCTCTCTTGAAGGGGCAGCTGAAAAGCAGGAAGCAGAGTATTGAGGAGCATAGATCTAGAAGAGACTTTAAATAGCATTGTGCCCTCATTTTATCGTTGAGGAATGTAAGTCCCGAGCATGTGAAGTGACTTATCCAAGGCCACACAGGTAGCAAGTACTGGAGACTGATATTTGAACCTTCATCCTCTGTCATTGGTTATATTATGGGAGTATAAGAGGTATGGTTCCACATAGAAAAGTTATTGTGTAATAGAAGTAGTTGTATAGTAATATACAAAGTAGTAGTAGTAGTAGTAGTAGTAGTAGTAGTAGTAGTAGTAGTATTGTATAGTAATACATACAGACACCAGTAAATACTCAACCAAAAAGTGTGTCTAGAAGTGTGACTAATGGCATCAATAGGTAAGAAGTGAACTATTTTTTTTTTCTGGACTAAAACAGATCTTTTCACTAAGGGGAACTGAGAATCAGTTTTTCATACTAACCCAGTGAGGAATTCAGTGCAATTTTAGTAACACACATTTCTGACTTCTAATTTGCCGAAGCATATAGCTGTATAACCACAGGACAAGTCACTCAACCTCTTGGGGACTACTTCCTCATTTGTAAGACTCGTTGGGGGAGTAGATTAGTTGATAGCGAAGACCCTTAGAGGACTAAAATTAGGTGTGTCTGTAAATTCTAACATCTTTCCAAAAACATTGCTTGGGTAGAGATTTGTATTTGGTCTACAAAGACTTGAGTTCTTTTGTTGGGTTGCAAATGTGAAGGAACAGTACTTGTCTTGATAAAGGACCACACATTAGAGGTCGAATTAGTATCAAAAAGAAGTCTCAGTGCTTGCATGTTATTTCTTTGCAGGCACAAAGCAAAGGGATAATATGTTTTGCAATAATTATGAGACACATATTGTGCCCCAACTCTGTGCTATGAAAGACCATGATCGCAAATCGTGAATTCTCTGACACGGAAATGGGATTCAGTTTGTTTTGTTTGACTCCAGAGGGCAGAACCAGAAATAATTGTTGAAAAACTTCAAATAAACCAATTTAACCTTGATGTTGTCAGAAAACAAAAATCAAAACAAAACCTTCCTAAGAATTAGAAATGTCCAAATGTGGAATGGGCTTTTTCAAAAAATGGATAGGTTGCCTATCCTTGGAGGTTAGGATCAGGCTGGACTGTCATTCATTAGATATATTAGGATGGTTATTTATTTATTCCTGGATAGCAATAGCCACTGAATTGCCTTTCAAGTCTCAAATTTTGTGACTTTATGAAATGTTCACAATAAAACTATTCCTCCTACTGACTTAATGAGAGATGGAGTTCACATAATCAGATAGAAAACTGGATATTTGGTACCCCTGTTTTCTCTCCACTTACTTTATATGTCATTTTCTCTCATGTGATGTAGAGGAGTCACATTTGGATCTGACTCTAGCTTTGTGACTTTGGGTAAGTCATTTGGCATCCCTACATCTCACTTACCCAAGGTATAAAATGAAGGAGTTCCTCTAGGTATGTTCTCTATCAACTTGAAAGCAAAACAAAAAATAAAAATATTTCTGTGATTTCTGTGACTCCTGAGTCTACAGGGTCATTCTTTTGGCAGCTGACAAATAGGTTAAGAGGAATACTCCTTCTACCCAAGGTCTCTTATGAATGTATGGGTTGGATTTAGAATGTAACCTCTTATGGAGGGCCCATATGGCTTCATTTAAAGCATTCTTTATTTAACTGTCTGTTGTCTAGCCCAGCACTATACATATTACTGGATGAGGGACAGCTTTGAAGAGGATTTTTCTCCATCTAAAAGCTCTCCCAGAATAACTTCGAACTTGCTTGAACTATTTAGAAGAGTTCTGTATGCTTCTCCAAGCACAAATGTTGCTAAGAACGAGTTTCTCCTCTTTCTTGAGGAACAACACAGAAACCTTAGAGAAACTGGCACATGTCCTCTGGTGACTTTTGCATTTTCTTGTTTTTGACTTGATTCACTTCAGTGTGTCCTGGCCCCAAGAATGTCACTTCTGATCAAGTTGTCGATGGGCCCCAGAATCCATTGCAGTTACTAAATACTGGAAATTAAAACAAGAAAGAGGGGGAAAAATCAACGTTGAGCTGAAAGGAAGGTAGTTAGGATTCAGAAAGAGAGATTCCTTAATTAACTTAATAAAATTACTAATGGAAGCATTTTAACTGCTAAATTTAATTTACTTGTCAAGATATCAGGCTACAAAGAGGAGGGAAGAGTAGGAACTCTGCTTTCCATTATGATGTACTCTATTATAGAATAAATTTGCTTAAAATGAAATATATCACAAAAAGCCATCAATGACATCTTAATTTGAAACAGCCAGTTGAAAAGTAATTAGACTGTGAAGCAATCAGTTCTAGTAAATCAGTGTTTCCCTTTACGTAAACATACATTTTTTTAAAAAAAATTATATTTTTACTATTTATATACAGGAAAGACTTCCAGGTAGTTGAGAGGCAAAGACACTGATTCTTTTGGCTGTTCATGTTTTCTACTTTATGTTACCAAACTGTCAAAACAAAATGTTTTATGATGGGATTAAAAAAACATATAAGCTTCTAATTTGATTTATTGTTTATATTTATACATGTAGCTGAAGAGAGTTTGTTTATTGTCATGGTTTAAAAGATTTATATTTGTCTGCTGCTTCTCTCTGAAATGCTTTCCAGATCCCCTGGTATATTTGACGCCTTACTCCTACAAATGAGATACCATCAGGAATCAGTCATGAGCTTGGCTGGTGTTTTCTGTGTACCCCATTTAGTATTGGTGGAAGAGCTGTTGGCCAATGGGTGGCACAATGGTCCTGCATCCCAAGAAGTATCTTCCTTATTGATGCTTGAAATTAACCATTAGGTTTTTTTGGGACTTTAAAAAGTTCCATCTTCCTACAGTTTTCTTTAAGGCACTCTTTTTCCTAGGCAGGGTAGCATATCAATGCTGTTTGTCAGAGTACTTTCTTTCCTAACAGAAGAGGGAGCAGGAGAGTACTTGGAAAAATGGGAGTAGGTAATAGGAGAGGAATACTGATAGAGAAAGGAGGTTAGTTAGGGGCCGTGGTGGCCCAAGTGCTATTTCATAACTATAAAGGACTAGCCCTTGCTGTGTGGTGGACCTGATCATAACGTATCTGACATTTCACAGAAGATGACATTCCGATATTTTGAAGAAGAGAGAAAGATTCAGATCTGTAAAATAATCAGCAAAATAATCTGTTATTTTAATGTGTTTCATGTAATATAATCAATTATATCTTAGAAATTTTATATACACAGATCTACAACACCTTACTCTTCTCTCAATCTCCTAAGATAGTCTTTGAACTTCATCTTTGATTCCTCCCCTTTCTCTACTTTCCACATTCAACTAGTCCTCAAATCTTGTTGATCCATTGACTTCTGTTGGATTTGACCATTCTTCTTCATTACTATTATACCACTGTAGTCTAGTGTTTCATCACTATATACCAAGATTACTAAAGCAGCTCTTTGCCTGCAGTTTCTCCTCCTCCAGTTTGTCTCACCACCTGCTAAAAGGTTAATCACCTTAAAACTATCTTTTTCATTTTGTTGCTTCCCTGCTGAACACTATTGACTACCATGTTAACTCCATAGTCCTTGGTTAGAGTGCAGTGTATTACTGCAAAAGTATATGATTGAAAAAGCATAATGAAAAGCCACTATAAAAACAAAAGCACAAACAAAGCACCACCATCACCACCACCAATAACATAAAAAAATTTAATGACCCAGTAATGACTCCAGAAGACTGATGCTGAACCATCTTGGTGCAGAGGGAATGGCCTAGCAGTGTACAATGAGTTACACATCTTCATCCAGCTTACAAGTGAATTTGTTTTATGTGATTTTATTTGTTACAAGGCAGGTAGGTGGTACAGTGAGTAGTGTACCAGGGCTGGAGTTAGGAAGATTCATCTTTATGAATTCAAATCCGGCTTCAGACACTTACTAGCAGTGTGACCCTGGATAAGTCACTTAATCCTGTTTGCCTCTGTTATCTACCCTGTAAAATTAGCTGGAGAAGGAAATGACAAACTGCTCTAATATTTTTGCCAAGCAAGCCCTAAATGGGGTCACAGAGACGTGGCTGAAAAGTGACTCAAAGCAACAACAAAATCTGTTTATTATAAGGAGAATTTTTCTTTCTTCATTTTTTTTTTGTTAGAGGCATAAGGAAAGTCAGGCAATGACATAAATACTTAAAAAAAAAGTTTAAATTACTTGGCTTAACATTCAACGCCTTCTATAATCTGCTTCAAGAGATTATTTTCTACTATTCCACAATGGGAAGTTTGTGCTTAAGTTACATTTATCTTAAGGTAACACCTAACTACCAGTACTCAACTGAATGTCACCACTTACCTAAAATTGCTCTTTCCAAGGATATTAAATATTTATTTCCCTGATACACCCAATGCCATTTTCTCAGTCCTCATCTTATTTGACTTCTCTGCAGCTTTTGTCCCTCTTTCTGAATACTTTCTCTATTCTGGGCTTTTAGGACATCTCTCTCTGTGTCTCTGTCTCTGTCTGTCTCTCTCTGTGTCTCTCTTTCTCTCTATGTGTCTCTGTCTCTCTCTTGCTGTTGTTCTCTCTCTCTCTCTCTCTCTTGCTCTCTCTTTTTCTGTTCTTACCTTTCTGATCACTCCTTTTCAGCTTTCCTTTCTGGATCATCACAAATTCCCTTCCACCAAAGTATGGGTGGACCTATTTCTCTAGGGATGTACCTGATTAGTATTTGCAGGGAAGACTACTTAGGTTATTAAATGATCTAGATTCTAGTGGCAGTTTGACATAGTTAATAAAAAGATGGCCTTGGAGTTGGGAAAAAAAACTTAATTCAAGCACCACTTCTGACACATCCTGGCTTTTTGACCCTGGGCAAGTGACACTGTCTCTGTGCTTTAGTTTCCTCATCTATCAAACGAAGAGATAAAGCTTGATGACCTCCAAGGTCTTTTCTCACTTTAAATACATGATCATATTTTCCTAGGAGCATATCTGCTCCTAAAGCTTCAATAATTCCATAGAGCTAATCCAGTGTAATCACAGAGCCACATATCCACTCCCAGATGCAGTTTTGAATCATCTGCCTGTTACATCTCCTATCAGCATCTCTGAATCAACATGCTTAGAACTGGAGTTACTATGCCTCTAAGCCAGTGGTTCTCAACCTTCTTAATGCCAAAACCCTTTAAGACTCCTATGTGGGCATGTCTGCATGTGGGTGGACCTGCCTGGAGACAGATAGAGGAGGTTCCTAAGACCATCGGAAATCTGTGTTTTCTGATGGTCTTAGGCGACCCCTGTGATCCCTGTGAAAGGATCATTCAACCCCAAAGGGGTCGCGACCCACAAGTTGAGAACCGCTGCTTCTAGGCCTTCCTTCCTCCAAATTACCCAATTTGTACAGAGGATATCACCTTCTTTCCAATCATGCTGGTTACCAATCTCAGAGTCATCCTCAGCTGTTCCTTCTCGTTCCCCAACCTCCCCCACCACATACAGTTATTTGCCAAGCCTTGTCAATTTAACCTCCAGAACCTATCTCACATCTTTCCCATTCTCTCTATTTAGCATCACTGCTGCCCTGGTTCAGATCATTATTATGTTATTGCTTAAACTATTGCAATAGCCTTCCAATTAATTTCCTTGTACATTCTCCCTCTGGCCCTGTTTCTGACTTTATTTGAACCTCAAAACCATTTCCCCTCTACTGTGGGCTCATCCTAGAACTTCCCTCAGCATCTAGGATCTCCTGCCCTGGAACAACCTACCACCTTGAAGCCTGCTTGCCTTGATAGATCCCTTCACCCTCCATCCTTCTCCTATTGATAAGTTCCCCTTGGAGCCTCCATTTTATGGAGGGGCTGAGACCAGACTGCTTTCATTCTCCTCCCAGTCCTGTTTCTGACTTTGTCTGGACCTCAAATATATGCTCCTGAACTAGGTACCTTCAGTCCCTCCCTCCCCCTTTGTCTCCTCCCTTTAGAATGCAAACTCTCTGAGAGCAGAACAGTGTCTTTGCTTGTCTTTGTACCGCTAGCACTTTAGCACAGTGCCCAATGCATGGTCAGCACTTAGAAAATGCTTGTTTCCTTTCCTCTCCAAACCTTCCCTCTTAAAGCTACCAAATTAATCCTCCTATAATGAATGTCTGACCATGGTATTTTCCTGGTGAAAATTCTCCAATGATTCCTTATTGGCCCTAATATAAATTATAACTCCCTTACATTTAAAATGCTTTCTAATCTTACTCTCACTTACCTTCCTAGACTTTCTTTCCTCCTATGTATACTATCTTTTCCAGCCAAATGGATATAGTAGCTGTTCCCTCAACCCAATAAATCATCTTCTGTCTCAGTGCCCTGGCTCTAAGTATCCCCTCTTCCTGAAATTCACCCCTGACTAAATGCTGACTCTTATACTCTCTGGTTTCCTTCAGAGGTGCTACCTCTGTGACTGAACCCTGATTCTTGAGCATCCTAGCTGTTCACATTCTCTCTTGCCTCACATTTTCTCTTACATATGTCTCTATGAGTTTGTGGCCATCCTCCCCAGAATCTTTCCTTGAGGGGAAGAACTATTGGATTTTTACCTTCATTTCTCCAGCACTTAGTACTGTACCTGAAAAACTAAAGGTTTTTACCAAATTTAGTTAATGTAGCCCAAGCTCATATTCAATTCAAATCCACAGCTACTTATTAAGCACCTGTTGTGTGCAATGTACAGTCAGTTAGCAAACATTCATTAAACATATAGGCATAATACAGTCCTTGATCTCAATGAGCTCATAGTCTAGGAGAGATAACGTGCAAATGGTTATATACAAGTAGGTTTTATGCAGGGTGAATTGAAAATAACCAACAAAACTCTCTGGGTTAAGTTTAGAGAGGTTCATTGGTAGAATGGCTAGAGTGATGAATTTTTCACCACAGAACTTGTGAGTACCATCTTTATATTATGTAGGCATTTTTATCAGTGTTGGTGGGAGGAGTAAATTTCATTTTTTTTTTTTTTTATTATTTGTTGGTCCATCATCGCAGCCCATTACAAACATTTTGGTTTATGAACCATCCTCTCACCATATCAGTTATCTCAAATTTTATATTTCTGGCAGATTATTATCAATTTCAAGTCATCGATTAGAATAGAATCCAGGACAGATCACTAGAGCTCTCCATTAGAGACTTTCCCCCAGGTAGATATTGATCCACTAATCACCACTCTTTTTGTACTGTGGGTCAACTAATTTTGAACTCATCTGTCTGTAGTATTGACTAGTCCAAATCATCCTGTCTTGTTTGCAAAGACATCATGAGAGACTTCATTAAATGCCTTGCTAAAATCCAGATATACGGTATCTATGGCATTTCCCTGATCTTCCTACCTAATAACCCTATTAAAAAAGGAGATGAGGTTAGTCTGGCATGATACAGGGGGAATGTACTGAAACACAGCTCTAGGATCTCCCAGCATGCAAATCATTTAACAGTATGCAAATGATCTATCCGTAATAGGGTAAATCATTTCCATTCCCACCACTGTCTATTTAGAAATGTGATCACTGATAACAACAGTACAAGGTACTAGACCTAGTTAAAAAACAAATTGGAAGGAAATTCAATATGTATGCTGCAGTGGGAATAAATATTAAAATTCATAACTGTAGATAGGTGTGTAGTAGCCTAATACAATATAAGGCAGGACAGTAAGACTGCATGGAAGAAGGAGAAGAATGCAGATAATGAGAAACTAGGATGGACATCTAGTCTTCAGGTCCCCTCCTGCTCTATGGTGCCGATAAACATCCAGCCAAGCTTCACTTAAGGCTGCTCAGAGATCGGGAGGAATGAAACAATTGCCTTGGGAGTGGGAAAGAATGTAGGCACTAAATAGAAATATGCTGCATGACTTAAACTTTGCAGGAAAAAGATAAGGACAGCAAAATGCAGGAAATGAGATATTGCTAGTAAAAGAGGTTAAATGGAGTAAGGAGGTCTTTTATAAATGTATCAAGGGAAAAAGCGATCCTCGGGAGAAAAAAGACCAGTGAATAAATGAGGAGAGGAGGGCATGAAATTAGTGATGGCCGAGATATTGACCTCCTTCTTTAAGTCAGTTTTTGCTGGAGAAATGAAGAGAATATTTGGACAGCTAGAAGGCAATAACGACTTGTAAAAATAAGTATCGACAAAGAAGATAAGGGGAAATTTAGAAAAAAAAAATTAAATACACTGGCAAATACAGATTGTGAGGTTCAGATAATATGCTTCCTAGGGAATTAGATATCCTGACTACTAACTATTCACAAATATAGTAGAAGTAAAACACAAACTGGGAGGCTGTCAGAAATTCCTCAAAACAAATATATTTGGTGTAACCACAATAAAATGGGAACAAGGGTAAATCTGGAAATTATTATCTAAAAGCTGTGTATGTACTTTGTAAATACAGCTCAACATTTCCAAAATTAGCTGTCTATTAATTGTGTCTGCATGACAATTTCATGTTATTGTTGATGATGATGAACGATGATGTCACTGTTGTTTACTAGGGAAAAGTCTCTCGTTGTTTTCAATGAGAAATAAAATAAACCCATGATTCAGAGAATTGCAATTCTATACCTGAGACAAACCTTAAAGTCTCAGATAAATTGACAGGAAAACTATCACACAGTTGTTTAGAGAAAATTGGTGAAGGCAATAGCAAAATCATAAGGAACAAACAGCATCTCTGCTAAGAGCAAGTTTAGTTTCTGGAGAAGCATGTGAACGATAGATGCTTGTATACAAAAAAATCAGGAAAACCAGTACTGGCAATTGAAGTATACAGGCAATGTTTCTGTGGCTCCTGAGTGTATCAAATTTCTTCATTCAAACCATGATAAAACTATTAAAAGAAACATGGCAGAAAACCGGTTAGTGATAAAAAAGAAAAAAAGACATGTAGACATAAAAAAATATTAATTTGGGATTACAAAAGAGACTGACAATGGAAGTAAAAGCATTTTGGAAGCTTATCGTTTTGTATATTTGAACCTAGGAAATAAGACAGTGCTATTAGAGAAATTAATTTGATGTCTTGGCTTTCTTATTTTGGCGGGAGACATAGTGGTGGCTTCTCTTCTGTTAATGTATGAAACTATTAGATCATCTCAAAATTAACGACTGTTTATTGAGGACCTACTGCAAACCAGGCACCATTCAAGGCACCATGGGAGGAATAAGGAAGTATGAGGCAAGGTCTTTGCCCTGAAAGATTTTATTATCTAGTTGGGTCCCCAAAAGCTACACACATGAAAAGTAAAGAAAAACTATTTATAGATACATAAACCAACAATGCAAGAACTGTATTGAGACACCACAGGATAAACTGATAAATAGTAATTGACCATAATCAGTGGTAAATTGATCAGTGCTGTAAGTTTATAGGATAAAGATCTCATGGAGGGCTAAAGTGGTCTGAGAAAATTTTGTTCAGCTTTAGCCGAGGCTTGAAGAAGGGGGAAGACATCCACATAGGTAAAGACAAGAAAAGACATCATTTTATGAGTCAGGAATAGAGCAAAGATATTGTGGTGACATAATGTGCAAAGTGTCTTTAGAGATAATTAATACAGTGTATTGGCAGGGGCAAAGAGTTTGTGTTGATATTGGTTCATGAGCTTTGTAAAAGATAAATTTGAAAGGATAGATGAGGCCAGACTATAGTGATCCTATTTTGTCCTATAATCTGGAAAAAAAGGAAATGATGTAATGAACTAGTCAGAATTATAGTTTGATGTAATCCTGAGAAATAAATTAGCTTATAAATAAGGAGATTTGACTTCAAAGACTTGCTTTTAGTTTTTAAAATTTAGAAAGGAAAGGTAATAAAGGCCATTTGACTACTAAAGCTCAGGTCTGATCATGTCACCCCCAACTCCAATGGCTCCATATTACCTCCATGATTAAATACAACATGCTCTGTTTGGTATCCAAAGCCCTTCATAATCTAGCCCCCTCCTGTCTTTCCATGTTCTTACACCTTCCTCCCTGACACATATTCTTTGATCCAGTGATACTGGTCTCTTTGCTGCTCCAAAAAACAAGATACTCTTTCTCCTGGTTTCAGATATTTTCTCTGGCTGTCCCCAGGGCTTGGCCTGTTCCTTCTCATCCTCTCTGCCTATTGCCTTCTTTTAAGTCCCAGCTAAAATCCCATCTTCTACAGAAATCCTTTTCCAACTGCTCGTAATTCTAGCATCTTCACTATTTTAATCATGTTCAGTTTATCCTGTATATAGCTTGCTTTGCATATATTTGTTGGCATGTTGAATCCTCCGTTAGATTGTAAACTCCTTGAGGGCAAGGACTGCTTTTTGCCTCTTTTTGTATCCCTGGGCTTAGCATAGTGCCTGGCACATAGAAGAAACCTAATAAATTTTTAATTAATTAATTTATTTAATAATTTTATTCATTTTTTGATTGATTGAAAAGGAAGAGATAGGTTGTTGGTGAAGTCCCACTTTGCTTCCTTGAATTCCTAGCCAGAAAACATTCATCATTAGTGTTCCCTCCTTGATCTGTACAATCAGACTCTGCCATGAGTTGAGACTGCCTACGGTGGAGCTGGTCAGTGTTGCAATTAAGATAGTTTAAGTTGCTGTGCCATGTGCATCTTATTTTTCTTCCCGGCCTTCTCCTTTTCCTTCACAGGATGATGCCATCCCAAGCAGTTATTTTCGTGCTTAAGAGGCATCCTGATTCCCTGGCACACTATAATTCAGCAATTTCCTTCTAATGACTGTTACTGTTTAGTATTCTTTTCAAGATATTTAAAGCAGTTTAAATGTTCTTTACTAACTTTTAATAATTTGTAATAATCAGCTCAAGAGAGGAGATTTAAATTTCTTCCCAATTGGATTATGACAGCACTGAGATTCTCTTGTTTAAAGCGATTGGTTTTATCCTGTAAGAAGTCGAGATTCCAGCCCATCCAAGGGAAAATGGGGAATCTGTTTGTGACAACTCCCACAGTGGCAGATTGTGAGTGAAGAACTGAGTAGTCACAGCTGCCTTTTTTGCTTAGCTCAGACATTCGATCCAATTCAGGATTCTGGCCCTGCTGCCTGAAGGGTGGTTTTAAGTGTGAATTTAAAAAAAAAAAAAATTAAAACGCCAAATATCAAAATTTCCATTGTCTTTTTTTGGTACCATTTTTACAGCTAAATCATAATCATTTGGGGAGATTACCCACAATTATCCAGGACCCTCATTTCCCCTCCATCTGCTGTTCCTTTCTGCCACAACCCAACTTTCTGCCATTTTATACTTCTTTTCTGGGAGAAGAGGTGAAATTTAAATCAGTCCATTTGTCACTTTATTAATAGCACTAGTAAAAGATTTGAGGCCTTAGAAGGAAAGCAAGGAGATTCATCGGGTGGATGCAGATAAAATTAAAGACAGAACAGAACTATATGGGAGGTAGCAAGGTGTCATAGATCAGGTGTTACACCAGGAAACTTGGTTCAAGGTTATCTAATCTTGAATTCTGATTTTGGATTCTACAACTAACCAAGGAAGGGGGGAAGAGACTAAGCATTTAATGTAGTACTTATTATGTACTGGGCACTGTGCTAAGTGCTTTTATAAATATGATCCCATTCGATCCTCACAACAACCTTGTGAGGTAGATGCTATTTATTATCCTCATTTTTACAGTTGAGGAAACTAAGACAAATAGAGGTTAAGTGACTTGACCAGGGTCACACAACCAGTCTATGGCTGGGTTTGAATTTAGGTCCCAGTAACTCCAAGTCTGGCACTTTCTCCAGTGCACCATCAGCTGCCTCTGTAGCTATGGAAGCTTGAAGAAGTCACTTGACCATTCTCAACTCCCATTTTTTCAGATTATACTGGGTGACTTCTAAGGTCCACTATTCCATTGGTGGTCTGTAAAAACAAACAAACAAAAAAACCAAATAAAACAAGATGAAACTATGTTATCTATGTTGCCTTCTTTCTATGGATAGGTGAGCATTGGAAGTATGTAGAAATTAAATACCTCCTTCTATTTGGGAAACCTCTTTAAATCTACAATACTTAAGATTCCATGCTCTAGAACTTGGTCTCAATCACCCAGTGACTCCAATTAAAAAAAAAAATCCAGTAGACTTAATTGGATTGTGAGTGTGTATCTCTCTTTCAGAGAAATGGCAAGAAAAAAACATCAGAAACAGCAGGATGCTGTTAAGTAAATAACCTGGTCTTTTCTTTCTTTTTTATAAATCTCTAAATAGTGGTGTGTGACTTTCTTTTGTGGACTAAAGTGAAGTTATCAAGAATAAACATAGTCATTGTTGTTTGGGATTGTTATGGTTTCTAATGCAATGATTCCTTTCTTTTTCTCATCCTGCCCACTGCTTCACAAGACCTTGGAGAATAGACACAGAGCACATTTGAGAGAAAGGTGAAGACAGCATTGGATATTGCTCTGAACTCTCAGGAAGCTTATTGTTCTTGGAAAAAAAGTGACCAATATGTCTATCAGCTCATTATATGACTTAGTGAATAGATCAGGAGCTAGATCTGTTTTCAGGAAGACCTGGTTTCAGATCCCATCTCTGACAATAGGTGGGTGACCAAGGGCAAGTTATTTGATCTTTTCTAGTCTCAGCTTCCTCAACTGTCAAATTGGGATAATAGTACTGGTTATTCCTAGCTCAAGGGGTTATCATGAGGCTCAAATGAGATAATGTATGTAAAGCCCTTTATTAACCCTAAAATGCTTTATAAATGCCTGTATGTTATATGTTATATAAATATTATATATATATGCACATATAATATTATGTCTATAATTATGGATATAATGCCACATGTCTATTGTTAGAGATATGTCATATGTCTATAATTATATATAATGTTATATATGTATATGTATGTATGTATATATATATACATACATACACACACAGTTATATAAAGACTTACTAGGTGCCTGTTCATCACTAGTATTATTATTGTCACCCATAGTATCAGAAGGGCTTGTCGCCTAAATGATTAAGTTGAATGTGTTTTGAGGATATTATTGTCACTTTCAGGATAGGGCTAAGATCAAAGATCAATATAGCATCTAAACAGAATCAAAATTTTATTTCTATTTTCTTTCCATTAGATTTTATTTTTATTATCCTATATCATTTTATAGGTAACAACTGCTTTGATGCTGCTAATTACGACTCACATTTATGTAATGGTTTAATGTTTACAAAATGTTTTTCTCACAAGCTTGTAAAGATAGACTAGATATTATCACCATTTTACTGATGAGGAAATAGAAGTTTTAAGAGGGAAAGTGATTTGCCTAAGGTCAAACAAGCGATGTGATTTTGAACTCAAAATTTTTGCTCCAAATTAAGTATTTTTTCGACTGTTCTATACTAGCTCTTGAAAAATAATAGTAGTTCATATGCACACAATTTGAAGGGGACTCTAAAGATCATTAGGCTAATTCCCTCATTTTATAGGTACGGAAATTGGGGCTCAGACTGGTAAAGTCAGTCAGATGTCAAACATTTATTAAGCACCTATATATACCAGACACTACACTAGAGATACAAAGTAAGGCAAGAGATAGTCTCTGTTCTCAAAGAACTCCCAATCTAATGGGGGTGG
Organism: Pseudochirops corinnae; assembly: GCA_028646515.1. Classification (NCBI taxonomy): domain Eukaryota; kingdom Metazoa; phylum Chordata; class Mammalia; order Diprotodontia; family Pseudocheiridae; genus Pseudochirops; species Pseudochirops corinnae. The sequence continues at coordinate 85,330,629 of CM053585.1, forward strand.
GGCTGGGCGGGCAACATGCAAATAGTATATTCAGAAGAAGCTATATACAGGATAAATTGGAAGTAAGCAACAAAGGGAAGGGAGTAAAATTAAAGAGGATCAGGAAGGGTTTCCAGGAGAAGGTCAAATTTTAGTTGAGACTTGAAAGAAGGCAGGATACAGAGATGAGAAGGTAGAGCAGTGTAGGTATGGGGGATGGCCATTAAATATGCCAGGAGTCCAAGGTCATTTAATCAGTTAACAAGAATCTATTAAGCACTTATTAGATGTTGCAGAAGAGGAGATTCGAACACAAGCAGCAACATAGACTGGTGAATGGTGCACCAGTCTCAGATTCAAGAAGACATTGGTTCCTGTCCTTACCCACTCTGTGCAGCAGTACTGGAAATCAACAGGCATTCCTCTGTTTCCAAATAACACAAGATACTGTCCTTTATGATGTAATATAATGGATAGAGAGCTGGCCTTGGAGTCAGGAAGATTTGGGTGCAAGTTTTACTCCTGACATACTAGCTATGTGAATCTGGCCATGTCATTTCACTTCTCAGTGCTCTGGGCAACCCTCTTAGATGCTAAGTCTCAGCAAAGGTACTGATCTACTTTGGGAGAGGGAGTTTCCTCATCTCTTTTATTCCCAATAGTAATGAGCTCAGAAGTCCTGGTGCTAGTCTGTGTTCCTACTAATCTCATTTTATGACTGAGGTGATTTCCCTGGGTTCATGTAGGTAGCGAGTGGTAGAGCCAGGATTCAAACTCAGAACTTTTTATTTCAAGTTTAAGCCTTTTTTTCAATGGACCCCACTAATTGCAAAATACTCATTAAGCACTCACTATATGTAAACTACTATATAGGTAAATACCATGGAACTTCCAATAAAGGAAACATGTGGTCCTGCTCTCCAGGGACATACAGTCTAGTTGAATTCAATAAATGTTGGTTAACTGACCAAGCTCCTTGTCATTTATAGCCTTCACTAAGGGTTATGTGGGCAAACAAGACCTTTATCCAGAGAAGGGATACATAACCCCCTAACAAAAGGGGAAACAAATTACCTTAAACAACCCATTTTAATTTATGAGTAAAGATGGTAAGTGTTCCTGTGTAAGATTTCCAGAAGAATTCTGCTAGTACCAATGACCGAAAGAGACCTTCCATTAACTTCTGAATTAGCCAAATGGGACAGAGCTTAATCCAATATGTTATTTCATTCTCTAGGTTATTTGTTTTAAAGGAAGTAAAGTATACTCATAGGCTATCTAAAGTGTCCTGGGAGATGTGCATGGAAGGACTCCATCTAAACAGCATTGGTTTAGGAGAAAACTGGGTGCACACCTGAGGGGCTGGTTTAGCTCAGCAGATTCCTTTCTCACAGTAGGCAAAATAAGCCTTGAGAGGTCTCCAAAGAGCTTTGAGAAAAAATGAACCTTAGTGAAAATCAGTGCTTGTACAAAAGTTTGAAGATGTTGTAGATGTCAGGGGTAATTGCACTTGTAACCAAATCTGCAAATGAAGGTAAAAATACTGAGATGGATTGGAATTCATCTCAGGGGCCATTCACCCTTTTATCACAATATGTCAGGTCAGTATCAATAACAGACCTAATCTTCTTCAAATATAGATTGCAAAATAATCATTTGTAGTTAAAGTTTTCAAAGGGGGCATCATATTATAGTAGAAATAAAATAAAAGTAAGTGTTAAGAGCATTGCACCCATCGTAAATGAACTTTGTGATTCTTAAACAACTCTCAGTGCCTTGTTTTTTGCAATAGTTAAATAAGGAAGATAATGCCTGCCATGCTTACTCCTTATCCTGTGTTGATGTTGACAACTTAATGGGATAATGGATGCTAAGGTGCTCTGAAAAGCATAAAATCCAAGGGAAAAGTGGTGGATATTGACTCCAAAGATATGATCTTCAGATCTCCATTCTATGGTAGGATGTATATTTTGAAGCAAGTCACTTATGCTGTGGGCCTACATTTCTTTTATAAAATAATGGATTGGACTAGAAGACCTCTACATCACCTTCTAAATCTTTGCTGTTATGGTCATACAAGCCAGAATGGACATGGGAATGGAAAACAACATAGATATGAAGGCTAAATGCTTAAAGATGTCCTTTTTCTTGACTTCCCCTTAAAAGTTGCATGGACCCCCATGTTTCCTCTGACCATACAAAGCAACTTACATGAGAACTTCTGGGGACTCCTAGAGGCTTCTGGACAAATATAAGAAACTAAAGAAGGCAGAGAAACAGGGATCCATGTCACATCCCCAAATGATGTTGACTTTCCTGTGCTACAAAGACGGTAGATTACTTGACCTTAGGCACAGTTGGATTTCCATCATTTTCTTTCTTCTTTTTATTTAAATGCATTACATTCTTGCCCTAAAAACTACTGTTCACTAAAGAAACAGGGTCCTTGTATGGTGACTATTTTTCTCTATATACATACTAGCTCTGCTTTGAACATGCAGGAAGTTTTGACCCGTCCAGCAACTGCAATGTTCTTATGTCCTGTGGGTTGATAGGCTGAGTTACTAATAATAATCAGTACCATTGGATTGGTTATGGTTATCTGAAAAATGCGTGAAAAAAAAACATTCATAAGATTAAGTAGAAAAGAAAAAAAAACTATACCCTAAAGTCCTCAAGTCAGAACAAACTTTGGAATCTTTGTTCTCAAAAGTATTTTATTAAAAATATTAAAAGATCATGACATGCCATAGGATCGAGTTATTTCTCCAGTAGAGAACGCTGGTTTATATAGACAGAAGTCAGTTTGCGTAAGGTGCAGGGAATATTGACTGGTGGGGGGGAAAAAATTAAATGCCTTGGTTTAGATGTGGCCTTCCTTCCAGAAATGCTTTTCATTTCTGCATGTGGTGACCTTTAGAGCAGTTTGCTACTCAGAGAATAACAGCCTTAATGCCACTTCCTACATTGTTGTCTCACCAACTCAGACCCTGCTGTTTGTCTTTTACAAGTTTGTCGTTTGTCCTTTGTTTTTTAGAAGGTTGGACAAGTGGGATTAATTACTTTGGAAACCATTTGGTCCAAATGTTGGACCTGGCTGATTTCCCTCAGAGTATGGAAATATGTGGCTGTAGTATACTCTTCACTGGTTGGAATATTTTTTTTTTTTGAGACATTGGGAGAATTTCCAACCAGTCAGTGTCTTTGTCCCTCTGCATTCCAACTTGTACTTTAGGTAAATGAAGAGAATTGGGTAGCGTTTGTCATATGACACTAATTTGGTTTAATAATGTTATATATTCATTTTCTGTATATAAAATATATAGCTTTAGATTGGTATCCTTCTGGATCATTCTGCAAATTCTCCTCCTGGAAACTCTGTCTTCTCTGGATTTTCATGGTTTTGTATTCTCTGGATTCTTCCTCTATCTAACTACTGCTTCTCAGTAACCTTTACCTAATCTTCATAAGTGGTAGGCCTGGTAAGTATGGGTGTCCTCCAAGACTATCTTGCTTGGTGTTTTCATCAGTACTCATGAGTTCAAAGATCATTTCTGTTCATATAATTCCTAGATTTATTTCTTCAGCCATTCTCTCACCTGAGCTATAGTCTTGCATCATCAGCTTCCTCTTGGATATTTCAATCTGGGTATTCTATAAGCATTTCAAATTCATCATGTCTAAAACAGAAGTCATTATCTTTTCCCCCCATAGTCTCCCTTCTTCTGAACTTCCCTAGTACTGGTGAGAATACCACTAGCATTTCTGTTACACTGGTTCATAGTCTTAGCATCATCCTCAACTCCTCTTTTTTATTCATTCCACATATCTAATCAATTGCTGAATCTTTTCATTTCTTCCTCTACAACATCTCATACAAATACCCCTGTTGTCTCTACACAGAAACTGCCATAGTTAAGACCTTCATCATCTCTTGCCTAGACTATTTTATTAGCTTTCTAATTGATTTTCCTGTCTCAAGTCTCTCCCCACTCCAATCCATCCTCTACTCAACTACTAAAGAGATTTTCCTAAGTCTGGGTCTGGCCATGTTCTTTGCTTCCTCAGTGAACACCAGTGTCTATTATATCCATGGATCAAGTAAAAAGTCCATTGTTTAGCACTTAACTGTCTTTACAACCTGATTTTTTCTACCTTTTCTAATCTTCTTACTCTTTACTCTCCTCCACACACTATTTTTCCTACATCACACTCTATACCTCAATTCCATGTCCTTTTTATGAGCATTTCTCCATACCTGGATTGCTCTCCCTCCAAGTCTTGGAATGCCTGGCTCCCTTTGAGACTCAACTCAGCCCTGTGTCCTTCAGCAGATCTTTCCTGGTTTGTCCCCCAAGGTACTCATGGGATCTCTTCTAAAGTTAGCCTTCTTCTGCTCTGTGTATTTATATTCCATGTTCTGATGTGTGTGTGTGTGTGTGTGTGTGTGTGTGTGCTAATTGGCTCTACTTTAAAATACAAGAAGCACCACCTAAAAATCACCTTATGAATCTTTCTACCACTTTCTTTAAAAAAAAGCAAAAAAAAAATCCCAACCAAACCCAAAATTAAATTAAGCCTTTTAGAAATGTTATTATTGGGCATATTGATGAATAATCCATGAGTCATATGGCTGTGAGCATGATACATGCCATATTCAACAAAATAATTGGCATTCCAGTAAACTGGACAAACTCTTATGGCTTTCTTCTTTGTAAAAAAAAAATATATATATATATGTATATATATATATATATATATATATATATACATATATATAAAACATATATGTATGTACACACACATACATATGTATATAATATATATACACATATATTTATTTATTTGTTTGTTTGTTTGTTTGTTTTACCTTGATTCAGACCATCCAGCCCAGTATTCTGGCTCTAATGGTAGCACCATGGAATATGACATGGGACATTGGGTCATATTCTATGATATCAAGCTCAGAACCTTAGACACATTCCCCTAAATCCCTAACAGCCTTTACAAAGCACACTGTAGACTAGCCAGTCATGAATCTATCTCAACTTTTAAAGAAATCTACATACTCAACTTGTGCTGCCTCATAGGGCTAACCATTCCATAAATTTAAATACCTGCAAAAATAAAGTAGCACTTCCTTTTATTTATTTAATGTTGTTTAAATGTTCACATTTATTTTATTTATTTAACCTTGTTAGACTTCAAGGAAGGATCTCAAATACTTGTATGCTGGGTTTTCATCAATATGTACAACTCCATATATTGTCTCTATCAAATTGAAGGGGAAGGGCAAGGGAAAGGAGGAAGGGAAAGAATGTGGAGCTCAAATATTTAAAAAAAAGAAAGTTTAAAATTTTTGTTTACATGTAATTTAGAAAAAAAATAACATTAAAATTAAATGTTAAAAATAGATGCAACTTTACAGAATTCCCAAATCTCAAAGTTGGAAGAGACCACAGTGACCATCTAATACCACTCAAGTTTCACCAAGAATATCTATTTCAGCCTTCTGGTCAAGTATTCATCTAGCTTCGAATGGGGGGAACTTACTTCCTCCCAAGGCATCTCATTTCACTTTTAGATAGCTCTAATTATTAGAGTGTTTTTCCTTATATAAAACCTAAATCTGAAATATCCATTCAATCCAACTAATTCTTCCCTTTAGGACTAGGCAAAACAACTCTGATCTCTTTATTATCTGACGTCCATTCCCATACATGGAGAAAGCTATAATGTCATGGACCACATTCAGGCTTCTCTTCTCCAGGTTAAACATCCCCAGTTCCTTTATATATTAATCCTATTATATGGTCTTCAATCCTATCACCATGTTGTTTGTATTACTTTAGATACTCTAGTTCATCCTTCCTAAAATCTGGTGTACTGAACCAAATATAATACTTATGGTCTGACCATGGCAGAATCTAGAGCATTATCATCTCCTTCCATCTCTACACTAAACCTGAATTAATGCAACCCAAATTCACTTCATCTTTTTTGTCCATCATTTCACAATTGATTCATTATTGAGCTTACAGGCCACCAAAATACCTAGATCGTGTGTGTGTGTGTGTGTGTGTGTGTGTGTGTGTGTGTGTGTGTGTATGTGTAATTGATTTGGTCAATCATTCTAGCCAATCAGGAACTTTTCAGATCCTGCGTCATCAAACATGTTAACTCTTCCTCCCAGTTTGGAGTCATCTGCAAATTTACAAGCCTGCTATTACAGCTTGCCTCCAAGTGATTGTTTAGCTTATTTGCATTGTTATACCATTGACTTCATTGCCTTCAACCTTCATCTTTCCAGAATGGAGTCAGCCTTTTTTCTCCCATTGGTTCTTATAACCCAAGGGTGTCTCTTGGGTTATATTTTCATTGTCTGAACACCTTTCAGTTTTGGTATGTCCTTGAAATATGAAGGCCCTACCTTCTGTGTATCTTTGTTGTTCTTGCTAAATGATGAGTTGACTTCATTTTGAGAGGTCTATCATCTTGTTGCCCTCACAACGGTGTTGGAAAAAAGTAATGAAATAAGCATTATGTATTCATTATGTGCCGGGTATTATGCTTAGCTCTTCACAGTTATTATTTTATTTTGTCCCAACAAGACTCCTGTGCTATTATTATCTGTTTTACAGATAAGAAAACTAAGTGATTTGCCTGGGGTAACATAGCTAGTAAAGCTATAGGGCTGGATTTGAACTCAGCTCTTCCTGACTTCAGTCTGGGTTCTATCCCCTACTAAATCTAGTTACCTCTATCTGTGGACAGAGTTCAGATTCCAGAAAACCTGCCTCTCAAACTCCTGAAGAAACTGGTTAAGATGAACCTACCCTCTGCCATGCCTATTTCCCATGCTTCTTTGCATTCTTCTTATTTGTCATTCCTCATGACTAAGTAATATTTCATTAAATTCATGTGTAGCAATTTTTTTTTCTGCACCACAGTCTCCCAGTTTATGGCCAGCTACTTTATTTCTAGTTCTTTGTTACTGCAAAATATGAGACTATGAATATTTTGGTGTGATTGGGGCTTTTCTCTCTGCTATTGACTTTCACGGTGTATATGCCTTAGCAGTGGGCCAAAGATACAGACCAGAAATTCAACTTTTACCACAGAATGTATTTTTCTCCCAAAATAAACAAATTCTTTTGTCCTCATTCAAGGCATTTCCTGATCTACAGGATGACCTAAAGAAAGGATCATATTTTACTACAGGATGGCACTGAAAGTCCTCCAGTATCAACATCCACAAAATAAATTAAATTAGAGTACTTGCATTGTTCACCCTCTTGCCACACCTTTGTAAGCTCTAGCTTAGGATATGTGAGTAGAATAGAGGGAAGAAAATATTCAAGTAGAAGTGAATCTCAAGACAAAAACAAAATGTTAAAAATATGGATTTATGCAAAAATTAATTGGATGATGATTATTTGCTTTGCAACAATATTTTTGATACAATTCACTAACGTGACATTCACAGTACATTAAAATGAGATTTGATTTAAAGTTCAATTTATACAACTTTTTTCTATGTAATGTTCCATATATACACCCTTCTCTGTCCCTGCTTCTTCAAAGGAATTGGGAAAAGGGAATTTTCCTATCTCTTCTCCAGGACCAATCTTGTTCTTTATAATTTTGCAGTGTTCACTTTTGATTCTTTTTTGGTTGTTAATATTTATATTCTTGTGGTTGTCACGTATATAGTATATATGTTGTTTTCTTGATTTTGTCTTCTCTACTCTGCCTAAGTTTATATGTCTTTCTTTATAGTCTTCATGCCTTATAGCACAATAGTATTCTATTATTTTAATGTACTATAAGTTGTTTAGACATTCAACTACCACCCCCCAGTAAAAAATTTTTCTAACATTTTTAGGGACATACATACATAAGCAAGGCATACCTGAACATTCTATCATTAGTAATCAGAGTTGTTACTGCCATTTCTATTAATTGCTACTACAGATGAAAATAAGGATAGAGATTAGACCCATTATTTTACTGGCATACTGAACTCCTGGGCAAATTATAGTGACAAAAGTTGTCTGTAGTTGAGGTGTCAAATGCAGTGCCTGCAGGCCCTATCCAGTCCACCATACTCCAAGACATGGTCTAACCTATATCAGTATGTAATTTGGAAATATTTGACAAAATTAATGTAATAATGTAATAAATCATAACTAATGCTAATATATGTTTTTCTAAGTCAGCATGTGGCCTATAGGGATCCTTAAGTAGGGTTTTTTTATTTGAGTTTGATACCACTGGTCTAGAGTTTAAGTGATTTGCCCAGGGTCATGTAACCAATACGTGTTAGAGGAAGGAACTGAACCCACATCTTCTGCCCTCAAGGCTAGCTCTGTAATCATGCTGCCATGTTGCCTTATTTTATGAAAATAAATGAAAATAAATTACTCTTGCCACTTAATGCAACAAGAGGTAGGAGGAAAGTCACCGGGCTGGCAGTTGGGAGCCATAGCCTCTATTCTTAATGCAGTGCTTGGCACATAGTAGGTACTTAATAATGTTTACTGGTCACCTGACTCATCTGTCCCCCTACCCACTGCTACTGTCTGGATCATGATCAAGTCACTCAATTTTCCTTGGTCTCAGTTTCCTCATTTGCAAAATGAAGAAGCAGGATTAAATGAGCATCCCCATCTCTGGACTTGGATTTTAAGTCTGGTCCAGTTTGTGTCTTGTTTTTGTTCATCTGCCCCAAGTTTAGTTTCAATTCAGGTCATATTCTGAGTGGACTAGGATTTTAAGCTAAATGTATCCCCCTCTGCAGCATCACCAAATGCATTTTTCACCCCATTTAAAAGAACTCGCTCCTTTAGCCCTTTTTTGGATTCTTCCAGCCTCGAGGTGCTTTAAAAACGAGTAGGTTTCTCCTATCGATGTGGTTCTCCTTTGTCTGCCTGGTGCTGTTGGAGGGCAAAGGGCATTTGAAAGCATTGGTCTTCACATAATGCTACCACCTTGCTCTTAGCTTCTTCCATTGCCACATGAAAGTCGCAGTTAAAAACACACACATCAAAAAATGAAATCCATTGAGAAGGCGAACACTGCCTGCTGAGCTGGCATTGAGAATGGGAGCCTTTGTTTCAGTGGTGACTGCGACTCCTCCATCGAGCTTTCTGTTAACTCTGCTGGGCTTTCTCACTGGAGCTCAATGCTGATCACTTCTATTATTTTTAAAGGGTGGGGGGAACCTTACTTTTAATCAGTGAATTGGGGCTTCTGAAGAAAGAAGCTCTTATAATAGTTTCTACCCGACAGGTGGAAACTATTGAATCAGAAGGGTCTCCTTTGGCCAGATTTATTTGATGGTATAGGTGGCAAAGTTTAAATTCTGCCTTGCCCCCACATATCAGCTTCTCTACCACCCTGTATTAATTAGAAAATAAAATGAATAGATCCCCAGGCAGCAGTTGGACTAAATGACTTCTAAGGTCTCTTCCTACTCTAAGATTCCATGATTCTAGGAGCGAAGAGCCCCTGTGGGCTGCCGAGTGCTATTGATGCCAAAGACAAGGGAGTCAGGGGGGCAGAAGCTGTTTGTTTCCCTTGTTCTATCTCCAGCTTGCCTCCTACTGCCTTTCCCAGTTTCTCCCTGAAGTCCAGAGCCACAGGAAGAATTAACCCTCAGGAAACATGAGTGACTGGTCTTCAGCTGGTAAGCAGCTACTGCAGCTGTAGAGAGTTTTAGTTGAAGTGGGTATTCTGTATTTACGTGAAGTTCCTAATAGCCAGAAATATTTCTTACTGATTTTGCCAAAAAAGCAAAGGGAAAGGTGGAAGCTAACCCACTAAAGCCTTACCAATATATTTTTTCCCTTGGCACTCTTTCAAATTCCAGATCTCTAAGCCAGCAGTTACCTGGGTAGTAGCCAGACAGTCCTAGGCTAATTGGCGGGATACCTAAGTTTATCTCATGGTACCCCTTCTTTAGGGCTGATACCTCCCATGCTGTCCTCCACTTCTGTTCAATAAATGCGCAAGCACTTAGTGCCACATGTCTATGTGCCGAACACATAGAAAAGTGAGACCCTGCCTGCAAGTAACTTACATTCTATCATGCCCAAGTCCCAGATTCTCTATCTTAACTCAGGGGAATGTGACTGAGCGAGTGAAAATCAAAGCACTAAAGATCACAGAAATGGGGAAAAACACATAAATAACCACATACATGGATGTCACACACACACACACACACACACACACACACTGATGGAAGGATGGAAGGCAATCTCAGAGAGAATGCATTAGTTTTCCTTCTTTTTGTCCTGTCCTATTTTTTGTTGTTGCAACCTCAATATTATCTTTAAATTCAATTCCCCCTGTCCTTACATCTTACCATAAGAACATGAAATTTAGAGCTGGAAAGGACCTTAGGGCTCACTGTTTTTGATTTTGAAGATGAAGAAACTAAAGTCTAGGGGAAGTGAGTGGTGGTGCCTTGTTCAAAGTAACCCAGTAATGGGTTTATATACAGATTCTGACTTTTCTTAGCTGTTTGACTCTGGGAAAGTTGCCTAACTTCTCTAAACTCTGGTTTCTCCATTCTTACCATGAGTTCCAAGTCTTCTTTCTATGATGATTTTTGTATCTGTCCTTTCCTTTCCATACCCACTGCTACTATGTGTAATCTGGAACCCCCATCACTTCCTTCCTAGTCTATTATTAAAGTCTTCCAATTGGCCTCCCTGACTCCAACTCTCTCCTCTCTAATCATTGACACTCAAGCAATCTTCTTAATGCACTTATCTAATCAAGTCAGTCCCGTACTCAAAAAAAAAAAAAGTCTTCAATGGCTTCCTTATTTCTGTCTATTTTAGCTTCTGCACATAATAGGTATTGGGGAATGGTAGAACTACCTTTTCCTGGATAAATAGGCTGAACCTGTTACTACTGTGACTAATAGATTCCTGTCCATTTGCTTCATTCTCCCTGGAACATTTAGATGATTTTCTTGGTCTCATGCTTGCCTCTTGTTTTTTTCCTATCGTTCAGCTGGATTAACATGTCCATCAGACTTCTCATGGCATCTGAGGTAGAGTGCTCTGCTGAACAGTCTTGGAATTCCTTTAGTTACATCATTATTAAAGATCTCTACCAAAGATGACTCCTTCCAGCACCCAAATGACTTTCAATTGGCAAAACACATTCACATGATCCAGGAAGTTCCCTTACAATGACTAGTCTTCTGCATTCAAGCTTCAGCATCCTTTGCCTTTTGTAATCAGACAGGGACCATAACTCTGCTCTTAAAAGACTAGCAATGGGATCCATTGATAGCACTACCTTATTGGGTAATATCCTAACAATAATCTGAAGCTTCCCGCCCTGCTACGCCCCCAAAGTCTAAGATCTTTTCCTGTTTCTCCTAAGAAAATAAGATGAGGAGAGAGATTTTCTCATGTAAATAGCAATCTCTAATTAAGTTTTCCCCTCTCAGCTCCAGTATCCTAAAACCAGATCCACTCAGCTCAAAATGATCCCTCCCTCCTCAAATCTCTCCTGTCACTCACTTTGCTCCTCTCCTATGCATTTATGATATTCTAAATTATAGTTATTTGTATACATGTCATTCCTTCCCCCCCCACCATATGATTTAAAGTTCCTCTAGGGCAGCTTCTAGCACTGTACCTGTAATAGGAACTTGGTAAGTAAGAACCAAGAATTACAAAAATCACACAAATCTCAAAGGTAGAAGGTGTCATGTAGTCTGACATTTTCCAACAAGGGACTATGCAGCTTTTTCCTGAAGACCTCTAATGAAGGTCCTGCTACTTCCCAAGGCAATCTATTTTACTTGAGAATAATTCTAATTTTGGGGAAATCCTTCCTTACATTTAAAAGCAAATGAGTCTTTGTGCTAGGTCCACCCATTCATTGCTTTTTGTTCTGCTTTCATGATTCAAGTGGAATAAGTTCATTCCTCTATGTTTTGTTGAAATGAAATAATAGGATGATAGTGACCTTCTTCCTTTCTTTACACAAGAAAACATCCCACCTCTAGGCCTTTTCACTGTCTATCCTCATTCCTGGAATGCTCTCCTTCCTCACTTCTGCCTCCTGGCTTTCAGATGCAGCTCAAACCCTCTCTCCTGGAGAGGGAAGCATTTCCTGGTTACATCTGCCCCCATCCCAGCAGCTAGTGCATTCTCTCTGAGATTACTCTCCTTCCTTCCATCTTGGTGTGTAGGGGTTTTCCCTCATTAGAATATGAGCTCTCTGAAGGTGAGGACTGTTGCCTTTCTTTGTACTGCCATTACTTAACAGGGAATGCTTGTTTCATGACTGACTAATTGACTTGCTAAAATTCCCTGCCCCACTTTCCAAAAGACATCAGCCAAGGAATCAAACAAGAATTAGAGATGGCATCAGGGTAGCTGGCAGAGGCTATCCTAAAGTCTGTGATATCACATTTGTCCCACCTATCAGTGAGAATGGCCCTAGTTGAAGCAATAACTCAGTTGTGGTAGAAAATAAATAACTATTTCCCAGATTCCAAAGTCCATTCTTACTCCCAAGTATTGAGAAGACAAAATTGGCTTTGTTTTTCAATGGGTATAATAGAACATATAAAAATCTAATACTCTTTTTTTCCCCCTTTCCAACACCTGGACATGATTTACATTTCAACTAAAGCTTCTGTTTCTCAGTTCTTCCTTAAGGAATGAAATTGTCCTGAAGAGCTAAAGTTGGCCTCACGATCTCTAACTGGCTGAGTGTCAGCAAGGATTCTGTAAGATTTCCACACAATTTTCAACCATCTGTATCTGATTTGGGTTTCTTTCCTTATTGATTCAGCACGACTCTTCACCTCCTTAGAGATAGCTCCAACTGACTTCTGATTTCCACTTTCAGGCAGCAGTGCTAACAAGATTGAGTGGTTTCTATATCTGAAAAAAACAACACAATGGTAACTGAATTCACATATTGCTACTGTAGAGAGATAAACTGTTTCCATATATTGTGCTACTTGTCCTCTTTTGAATTGTTTGATACCCCTAAGTAATAAGCTAATTGTGGAAAGCAAGTACTTATTTGATAAGCTATAGAATCAGAAATTTGGCATTAAAGGGGGATCAAAGGACATGTATTCCAACCTATACTAATCTAAGAATTGCTTTTATAACATAACCTACAGATGGTCATCAATGCTTGATGACCTCTTTTTTGGGGGAGTCACCACATACTAAGGCAGACCCTTCTATTTTCAGCATCTCTAGTTATTAGGGACATGCTTAATAAATGTTGCTTTATGAATAAATGAATTAATTAAAGTAGAGCAGGATGGAGGTCAATTGCATGCTTCTCATTTCCCTTCCACTTCTACCCATGGTGTTTTCAGTGATTAGGATACCATCAGTTTTCGCTAGCAATCGTCTCTTGTCTCATGGATATCACTGTCATTGACTCTTAATTATTCCCTCTTCCCCAGTCTGAGCTAAGAGTACAACCCATCTCCTTATGGAATGGGACTAAAATGAGTCTCATATGGATCTGAACTCACCTCAAGGATATCATCCAAGACCACGTGCTCTGGCCGGTCATTTGCAGAAAGCTGAATGCAACTTGTGTGCTATCTGTGAAGTGTTGCAAACTTCTTTGTGAATTGGCTCTCTCAATCAAGTAATGGCACAGAGGTTCACAAAGTAGTTGGGAAGGCTTAGCCATTAGTCTGCAACTCGCAGCTCACAAACCCAGGACCAGGGAAAAAGTGTCACCTAAACCAACAATTTCACAAAATTGAAATGTGGTACCCAAAGATACGTCCTAGACCAACATTAATGCCCCTTCCCATTCACTGTAGGGCTCACTAGGTGTGGAAAAGGAAAGGAGCCAGCTCCTCATTGTTGGTACTTCCTTAATCATGATAATATTTTCCCTCTACTAGGGAAGTTGTTACCTAATTCAATCTAAGGATTTTAGAGAAAGTTGAACTGTTTTCTCTCACTTTCTCTGTGCTCTCCATTTTAATCCTATCACACTGACTGATCAAAATAGTACTATAGTTATTTGGGGGAAAGAGCAGGGTCTTTTTATCCCAAATAGGACAAACCCTGACATTCCTGAAGTGAATTGATTAGTTGTTCTGTCATTTTTCCGTGTCCTAAGCTTCATGACCCCATTTTGGGATTTTCTTGGCAAGGATGCCAGAGTGGCTTGCCATTTCTTTCTTCAGCTCATTTTTGCAGATGAGGAAACAAAGGCAAACACAGTTAAGTGACTTGTCCAGGGTCACACAGTAAATGTCCGAGTACAGATTTGAACTCAGAAAGATGAGTCTTCCTGACTACAGGCTCAGTACTCTATCCACTGAGCCACACAGTTGCCCTAAATTATAAAGAAATAATTATTCATTCTTACATCTCTGTCCCAGCTATTCTGTGGAGGAAGAAGCTTTTATTTCTGAGACCTGCTATTATAAGAACATACATTAGAGAATGAGGAGTAAAAATTATGTTGACTTCCTCTTCTACCCAATGTTTCTACTCAAAGTTTCTTTAAATTACTTTTAAGATCTGAAAGTACTACCACAAATACCCATGCTTTTCCCCACCTCAGAAAAGCCCTACCCAAGTGCAAGATTGTCTAGTTCATATCAACTCAAAAAACACAACTCATGAACCCTCAGTATTATTTAATTTCACAAGTCATCCAGAGGGCACAATTAATTCAAAATACATGTGTCATAAACTAGTAAAGTTTTAAAAAGTCAAAATAGAGCATCCCATGCGTGTGCACACACACACACACACACACAAACTTGGGACAGACTAACCCACAAATTTATATGCCATCAGTGGGAAGAAGGGACATGGCTAGAGAACATGCAGGAAGGGGCACACAAAGAGGGAATACACGTGACCAAAGTATAGTTATGGAAGGAGAAGTCTAGGAAATCTGTCTTCAGGGCACATACTTGAAAAGACCCATGTGGCAATGTGTCCAGGAACATATACATTGGGAAGATGTAGCTAGGACACATGAGTGAAAGCACACATGCATAGGGGTGTGTGTGATCAAGTACACGTTTGCATGGATATCTGCTGAAGGACCTCAGATGTATTCTGGTCATATCATCCTGCTATTCTTACTGGATCTGAATCCTATTGTCTATGACACATAGTTTTTTGGTCTTTTTTTGGCTGGGTATTACTCTTTTTTTTAGTCCCATAGGTTGCTTCTTCTGGTCCAGTGGTCACTGACATGAACTGTTTCTCTTTTTTGCTCATGGTTGTAGAGCTTTTCTCTATTCCAAGTTAATGGAGTCAAGTTCAGTGGACTTTAGCATCTATTTTAGGTTTCAGTCATTCTAATGAAGGAAGCAAGGCCTTCAGATGCCCAATCATCAGATTAGAGAAAAAGCTCTCATCTGACCTCTTCTCCAAAAGAAGAGGGATTTATCAGGTTCGAAAATCTTAGTTATGAGGGTTTTCTCTCTGGAAAAAAGAGTCTCAGCCTCGAATTCCCAAGCTTTTTTGGAACACAGAATTACTCACTGGCTAAGTAGTGTTCATAGTCATATAGTATACCTTTAAACTTACTTTCTCCTGTTCACCAGGAGTAATATCTTAGAGTCAAGTGTCTATCTAGCTTAGAGTTAGAAAGTCCCCTTTAACCTTTCTCAGTTGCTATTTGACAATCTTCAAAGTCATTTTCTAGGGGCTGCCTTCCAATAAAACAAGACCAATTTAGGTTTGAGATCTTGCTATTTTCTTCAGCCCTACATGATTCTTTGGGACTTCATGCAAATTAAAAGAAAGCAAAAAGAAACATCCAGGTAGTGCCATAGTCATGTAAGTCCTGAAGTAGTCCACTTCAATCCTGTGGTCCAAATTCCTGCTTTCATTATAGGTGTGGTCAGCCACAAGCCTCCCAGGATTTGAGCCCCTGGGTGTACTGTAATGAACCGCATTAGTTTACCAGGTTTCAGGTAAAACTATCTTCCTCTCTACTAGCATCATCTGTTGCAACATCCTGGTTTATTTATGTATTTGTGTCTCATATTCTACTATCTTATCCTTAAAAAAATTACATAGACTTGTATAGTTATTTCCACATTTTTCTTTAAACTGCTTTGCTGTGGCACTCATGGTTTATGAGAATAAAGTCATCCTGTGACCCTGGACTATTTTGTAAAACAATGATCCTTTAGACTGTTGAGTATCCAAAGAGCTGATTTTCTGAAGGAAAGTAAAAAAAAAAAATACCGTTGCTACATAACTGACTTCTCAACTCCTCCTCATCTGAATGAAGCTGGTGAGTTTATATATAGAGAACCTGTTTAAAATGTGGAGTGACAGAACCAAATCAAGACTGTTCTTTAAATTAAAAACAAAGCATTCTGCTTTTGTTGTTCCACTTGGATTCACAGCTACTTCTCAGGTGAAACAAACTCTTTTCCCAAGAGGATGGGCAGAAAGGAGAGCTCTCACTGAATGAGCATAAATGTCCTCCTCCTTCCAAATGGTATTTTATAAAATTGTAAAGGATATTGACACTATAAAGTGTCATAAAGTCTGTGCTATAAATTGGAGAGCTGGGTTACACTTGTATTCAGAGCAGCAGAAAATATATCTGCAGGCTTGGTCAATGTTTCAGGGCCTGTTCCTGGCTTTGCACCACCCCCGAGGGAAATCATTTACCTGAAGCAGGCCTAGGTTGCCCCCTTGACTAAAATGGGAATCACATCCCCTGCCACTTTCCCTCAGCGACTCCTTGGTTTGCTGGTGTTCAGAAAATAAATTGGCTAATATTTAGGGAGCACTTTGAAACCTTATGTAAAATAATCTTATATAAATTCAAGTTATTATCAACTTTATTATTATCATCATTGCTCTGATGTACACGCCATTGGATATTTAGAAATTACATACAGTAATTATGGGAGTACATATAGTAACTCAAGTACTATCGCTATTACCATTGACATTAGTATTTCATAGCAACTCAGAGTGCAGTAAATATTGCTCTGGCATTTCCCCCTGATGGTTGCTGAATATTTATTGGGGGCCTGGAATGTGTG
The DNA here is from genome assembly GCA_028646515.1 of Pseudochirops corinnae. Lineage (NCBI taxonomy): Eukaryota > Metazoa > Chordata > Mammalia > Diprotodontia > Pseudocheiridae > Pseudochirops > Pseudochirops corinnae. The sequence goes on from CM053585.1 coordinate 85,347,661, forward strand.
AGGCCTGGTAATTAAGAGGAGTTTAAACAATATCTACTGGGGCTTCCTCAATCTCTGGCACCCTCCTCTCCTGGCAGCAGGCCAGTGCTGTGAGAACCATAGAATTATAGAGCTGGATGAGGCCTTAGAAACCATTTAGACCAACCAACTCATTCAACAGATGAGGATGCTGAGGCCAGAGGGGTTATGAGCCCAAGGTTATGTAACTAATTAGTTATATATCTGGGACTAGAAACCCAAGTTCCGAATGACAAGGGTTTCCTGATATAGGAGAGAGAAAATGTCTCAAGAGAGTGTTGTCAAAAATGAAGGTTCTGAAGACACTGTGATACAGCTCCATCACCATCACCCTAGAAAATGGTGAGCCTGCTTTGTGCATTAGTTTCTTAGACTCGCAATGAGCTAACATTTCTGTACAACTATATGATTACTAAGTACTTCATGTTCATCATCTCACTTGATTCTTACCACAACCCCATAAATCGGGTAGCTTAACTATTCCTATAGCCATTTTACAGATGAGGAAACTGAAGCTCAAAAAGCTTAAATGAGTAGCCTAATGATACATGACTTATGAGGACTAGAGAATGGATTGGGCCTTTAACTTGACCCATCTTACCTTTGGTTCAGTCATCTTTCCACCCTGCCATATGACTTTGTTTATTACTTAAGAGTTATAGGATTAGTTATATTACTAAATTTATTACTTGACAGTTATAGTAGCATGGATTGGTTGTCATCTCTGTGGTCATCAAGTCCAATTCCCTTATTTTACAGGTGAGGACACTGAGGCAGAGAGATGCTGGGACTTGCTCATAGTCAAATAAGTGGTGAGTGCCAGAGTCAGGCTTTGAACCAAGATGCTGAGTCCACAGCCAAGACTGATTCAATTAGGTCACCCTATCTTCTATTTTAAATGTAACTCTATTCCTGTACAAGCTTGGGGTGGGTTTCCTGAGACACATCTTTGTGCCTATGTATTCTGTACATCAAGGATATTATGACTAATAGTTGTATGAGATACTGTCGAACACAAGATTCTATGTACCTACATGAGTGAAGAGAGACTTCTTTTCATTCCCAGAGACACTTCTACTTTGAGAAGTGAGTGAGATGAGAAAGGGAGTGGTAGAATGTGAGAATGGACATCTCCCTGGAGCTGTAGATGAGTGGATGGGGTAGCCGACCCCCAATAATTTATTAAATTCCTGGTACTTGTGATTCTAGAGACTGCTAAGATAGGACTCTTCCTGTTGAGATTATTTCCCCTCTCTGTGGTTGAGTTGATATCCTTTTTCTCCTCCAGCTAAAGAGCTCATTTACTTTTGCATATTCTTTGGTCCCTCCTAATATGTACAAGCCTCCTGATTTCTGTTTATGACTTACTTTCACAAAGATGTTTACTAGCTATCTGTGACTGATGTTTGTATAACCATTTTTTAATGAGAAGGGGCCAAACTGCAGACAGTAAGTTAACTGTTACACTCCCCTAAGAACTATTAGAGAAAGCAAGTTTTATTCTGAACCCCTATCAACTCCTTAGAGGACAGATATTTGATATATGGTAGTAAATGCTATTTTAGACTGATATCCCTCTAAGAGTTGGGACAGTAAAGGAGCCAGCACCCAGCCACAATCCCCCTGCTCACTTCCATACAGGTAGAAATTACAATTTCCCTTGGAGAGCAATAGGTCAGATTCTAGATCAGATGTCTATCCCTGCCACACATAGAATAGCCATATGCATATTAGATACCTAACAACCACATTCATATAACTTACACAAACATCTGAAAATACAGTAAAAGCCATCTGTAAGGTCCTTAATGCACTGTTTGATTTTATTTGGAGTGACTTCAATATCATTAGTTTGTATGTGGAATGACTTCATGTTACTTTGTGATATACACTAAATTTCTCTCACTGTGTCATGGTCTATGACTCTGTGACATGGGTGCATCATCCTTATTGATTGACACTAACATTATAGGGGGTTCTAAGGCATGTGCTGCTAACCCCAGTATTAAAGAAATAAATCAACACCACCTTAATCATTTCTGCCTTTTTTCTTTCCTGTGGTTTGCCGAGCAGCTTGACATTTCCTCATTAGGAAAGCAGGTCCCTACCTTCTGTGTCTTTTCCCTGGCTTGTCTGGCAAGTAGTTCTCTCTTGCAAGCTATGAAATCCTTAAGGAGGACTTCCTGGCAAAGGAAAAATCCTCAGTCATCCAACAGTCTCTCACTTTTCTATTTTAAATCTTGGCCACGCACATATGGTTGGGCATGTGTGCCTAAAAATTTCTTCCACATTGACAACGAACTCAAGATAGTTTTTTTTTTTTAATAGACAGTGTTGGGCCTGGGCCTCTCTGTGGAGCCCTATGAAACTCACCCTCAACTGTGTGACAAAAGGAAACTAGCCTTCACTCCATTTATTTTACATTTCATTTATTCTTCTTCCATTGGACTATCTCAGCTTATTTCCTTTCCTCTTTCCTGGGCAAGATCCCCAAGAAAACTGGTTGATGTCTCAGTAACAGCTGTTACAAGTTGGGCTTTGGGAAAAAAAGGGGGTGGGGGGGTTGTTAGGCACCAGCTACGTCCAAGACAGCAGGGGGCACTTTGCAGCCGTTCACAATAGACCTGATCCCACCTGACCAAAAAGTATTGTTTTTTTGTCATCTATAGGCTAGCCCTTGTTGTATATCTGTAACTTTACCTTGGATGCTCTGTCACCTCCAGGATCAACAATCTTCTCCTCCCTCTTGGTGCCCTCCTTCCTCATTATGTCCCCACAGGCATCCATGCATTCTGAATCCCAATGCTGTCAGCTAGATGTCACCATCTCCCTTCTTCTCTCCCAAGTTTCTATCCATAAGGTGTGAGCCCCTCAATTAAGTTAACTCATAAGCTTCAAACTTGCATTTTGATATAGGATTGTAAAGACTTCAAAACCTTTGAGACTGCAAATATTAAAGTTATAATGGTAGAATAACAACAGGTAATAGGGCTGATATTGGGAGGTGGGGGAGGGTGGGCCCCATGTAGCAATGTCTACTCACATCACAGTACATAGTTGGCCCCATACAGTGGGAGTGGGGAGGGGAGGTGAGTGGATTTGAACTTCTTCATGGTAGGGGAAAAGAATCTTGGACTTGGAGTCAAAACAACTGGTTTTGAGTCTCTCCTTATCCAGCTGCTAGTTGTATTACCTTGGATAAGTCATTTAAATTTTTCTGTGGGCCTAAGTTTTCTCACCTCTAACGTGAGGATAGTGATACTTGAATTACCTACCTATGGAATTATAGTGTTTTAAAGATAGGTAGTTACTGGATACAAGACATTGTTTAAAAAGTAGGTAGTTATTGGCAGGTATCTCAGAAATCATCTGTTCTAATTACTTCAAATCAGATATAAAGGACTGAAGCCTAGAGAGGTTAAAACGTGCTCAAGGTCATGTAGCTACTATAGTTAATACTAGGTAATAGCAGGCTGGACATGATGACCAATGAACCTGTAATCCCTGTTACTGGGAAAGCTCTTGCTAATGCATCAATTGAGCTTTTAAATTCTGGGTTGTAATAGGACTAAAGTTCATTAGATGTCTGCATTAGGTCTGGCATCAATATGGTGAGGTCTTAGGAGCAAGAGGCCACTAGACCCCCTAAACAGGGATGAACCAGACCAGGTTGGAGACAGAGCAGGTCTAAACTTCCATGCCCCAGGAAAATTCATCCAATATTTAAGGGAAAGTAAGTGAAAAATGCACCATGGCCAGGTATAATTGCACCTGACCACAAATAGGTAGAGTCAAGTTGGGGAGGAGTATTTGGTAGGCTTAGGGATGGGATAGTAGAGGCTCCATGGGGCTCTCGACCAGTGGAAAACTGTGAAGCATAGGGGGAGCATGGCAGAGGACCACTGTGGCAAATAAATGTACCACCCCATAGTGTTGTTACTCAACAGCAAAATCTAGGTTGCTTCAAACTAATTATGACTTTAAATTTCAAGAAATATGTAAGAAAATTACATAATCTACCAGGAAAAGGACCATTTCTTTCTTGCTCTTATCCATCACCTGAAGTACCTAACAAAGTGTTAACCCTGTGTTGCAAACAAAATTAAACAAATGATTTTTAAAATTGAATTTGGAACATGAACTGGAACCTATCAATTCTACTTCTCCTTCTTGGTCATAAGGAATAGGAAAGATGCAGAGGAATAATGAGAGCAGGGTCGCTAAGAAGACTGCCAGGCCTGCCACCTGTACATAGGATGCCTGACTCATCAGCCTACCTCTCTAACCCAGTTATATACTTCTCCCTTTCCCATATTTTGTGGTCTGGTCCAAACAGGTCTCCCTTTTGTTTTTTACATTATATCCCCCATCTCTGTGGTTTACACAAATTTGTTCAACATGCCTGAAATGCACCCTTAACTCATGTTCAAATATTAGAAATTTTTGTTTCCTTCAAAACTGTTCAAGAGACACCTTCTACATGGATATTTCCCTTGTCCTTCCCTCTCTTGAGTTGATAGTTGACATTTTTTCCTGAAAAAAAAAAATGCCTCCTATTGATCTGCATACAATTTTGTACAATCATTTTTGTGCAAGTTATCTTCCCTGAAAAAATATCAACTCCTTGAGGGCAATGTTTCATTTTAGTCTTTGTATATCCCCAATACCCAACGTAGTGCCTTTCACGTAATGGGAACATAGAAATTGCTTGTTGTTTGATTGGGTTGCTCATTTATCTAGTACTTGAGAAGTAAATGAAACCTAGGTGAGCAAAAACAATCAGTGCCCCAAGAAAAGGGGCACAATTCACTGTCTTCTAGATGGTGTGATACATGCCATTGTCTCCTGCCTATTTACTTCAAAGCAGGGGAGATTTGGAAGGAGGAAAGATCAAAAATGACAAAACAAAAACCAGTCACGGGTAGGGGATAGGACCCTGATCTTCCCACACAATAACTGGTGGTCACTGTTACAAAAGCCGATCTAGGTCTTCTAACAGGTTAGTCAGCAGTGGTCTCTGAAGCTGCATGCTAGAGCAAGTGCAATAACATTTTCTTCCTGCTGGGTGGCCTCTAAAATTTCTTTTGTTGTTGTTGTTTTCTGTTAGACATGTCTCCTGACGTTTGTCCTGAATAGCATGAGAAAACAGAACTCTGTATGACTGCATCCTACCCACTAAAATGACAAGCACCTCTTCCCACCCCCAAAAAGTCAGAGGGTGAAAGGTGTATGGCGTGGGAAGACTAAACATCCTCGGTGGGATGCATTGGTAGTCCATGTTGTTTCATGCCTCATGAAAAAAGAATAGTGCTGCAATAAACAGGAAGAGCAGGCTGTGAGTTTGGTACTCTAGACAAGGGCAGAAAAAAGCATTTACTCAATCGGAATGCCTGTTTTTAACTTACTTTTCTCTTTTGAGAACTTACAGCAACTCCCAATGACGTGTGAAATCAGGTACCTTATAAAGACTGCTCTAGCCTCCTACTAGAATTCACAGATTCACTGCATTCCTTCCTGCCAGTAAGATGTGCAGTGTCAGAATGCATTGGGATATTTGTATTTTGATTCTACAAGCCACCAAGGTACTCTCTTTTCCATTCCTTCAGCTTCCCTTTCACATTCCTTCATTTTAATCCATGAAATGATGATAGAGAACTAAGATTACTTCTTTCCTCCTTTTCTTCCATAATACTCCCCTCTTCCTTATTAAAATTTTTGCCTAGGTGATGTTTATTTTACTTATAGTTCTTCCTTTTTTTTTAAAAAAAAATGTTTTTCTTTTCATTGAGCGCACTTTAAGAAAATGCTATTTTTTTTCTGAGCAGGAAAATGAGGTTATAAGCATGTAGTTTTAAGGACTATGCTTATTACCTGTCTCCAAAATGCCTTGTACCTTGTACATAGTGAGCACTCTATAAATATTTTTAAAAATTATTTTTGTTAAATATTTTTAATTACATATAACATTTTCTAACAATCATTTAAAAAAATTTTAATTTCCAAATTATTTCTCTATTCCTCCTGCCCCTCCCCCCTCCTTGAGAAGGCAAGAAATTTGATTTCAATTATATATTTGAGATCATTCAAAACATATTTTCATATTAGCCATGTGGCAAAAAAGAAGCAATAAATATGAAGAAAACTTTTAAAATATATATTTCAATGTACTTTCAGAGTTTATCAATTCTCTCTCTGAAGATGCATAGCATTTTTCATTATGGGTCTTTGGAATTGTCTTAGATCATTGTCTTTTTTAAGTAAATAGTAATTTATTTTTTTCTAATTACTTGTAAAGATAACTTTCGACATTCTTTTTTATAAGATTTTGAGTTCCAGATTTTCTTCCTTCCTTCCCCTCCCTCTCCCAAAGATGGCGATCAATCCGATATAGGTTATATGGGTGCAATCACGTTAAACATATTTTCATTAGTCATGCTATGAAAGAGGAAACATAACAAAAGAGGAAAAGCATCAAAAACAAACAAAAACCCCACAAAGTCAAAATAATATGCTTTGATCTGCATTCAGACTCCATAGTTCTTTCTCTGGGTGTGGAGAGCGTTTTCCATTATGAGTCTTTTAGAATTGTTAGATCATTATCTTGGTCAGAGTAGCTAAGTCTTTCACAATTGATCATTGTGATAATATTTTGCTGTTACTGTGTACAGTGTTCTCTTGGCTCTGCTCACTTCCTTTGCATGAGTTCATATATGTCTTCCCAAGTTTCTCTCAAACCATCTTGTTCATTATTTCTTATCAAACAATAGTATTCCATCACAATCATATACTACAACTTGTTTAACTGTTCCCTAATTGATTGACATCCCCTCAATTTCCAATATTCTGCCACCACAAAAAATGCTACAAATATTTTTGTACTTATAGGTCCTTTCTATTTTTCTTTGATGTCCTTGGAATACAGTATTGCCAGGTCAAAAGTTATGTCCAATTTTATAGCCCATTGGGCGTAGTCAATAAACATTTCTTGATTTGTTTTGAAATGATTAAGATGATATACCAGGAAGCATGGTTAAGACTGTGAGAATGATGTTGGGACCCCTGCTGCTATTTCACTTACCTGCTAAAATCCTGAATCTATGAAGAAGGAATCATGTCTGCCCATGGGGACAGATCACAGGCTTTTCCAACACAGTATATTGTTCTGTATCTGTTTATTTCAGCAGAATATGGAGCTGATCTGGAAGAAAGAAAACAACTGAACAGTCTCACAAACACAAAATCTCATTGATTAAGGGGAGATTTGGAATATTCAGTTGAACCTCAGGTAAGAAGTATATAATTTAAAAATGGAGAATACAGAAAACTGACTTTTGTATAAAAAGGCAGCCATTTCTAACCCATCAGTAAGAAATGGAATTTCCATTGGTTTTATAGTTTATACCAAACCACTGAAGCTGTCCTTCCAAAGCCATGTTGGAGTTCCAGTAGCACTCATTTGAGAGCACCTTGGCATGAACTGAGGGCTATATTATAACCATAAAATAGTGATTCTCTCCTCAAATTTAATTGATTCATATGGGGAATGGTGGTATGATCTTGGCTTGATTTATAACATATTTTGCTTAATTCATCTAACCAAACCAGATAATTAAAAATCAGCCAAAGAGCAGAAGCAGTTTGAATTAGGCAAGATATGCAAACTAAGCTCCATAGGGATAATGTGGGACAAAGCTAAGTCAGGGCATCACTTATTTCTTCCTTTTCCTTTTAGGATTCTTTTAAAGTTCCCAAATAAGGGTCAATCTGCCTAATTTTCATTCATATTACAAATAGCTACCTACTATGTACATAGGAGTTTACTAGTTGCATGTCCCTGAAACGAATACATGCAAGGCTCTGTTCTAGGTGTTAAGGATACAGAGATAAGAACAAAACAGCCTCTACTCCCAAGTTTATAGCCTTAGTCTAAGGTGAAAAATCTATATACTGATGGGTATATGAGGGATAATAGACACAGTCCCTTAACTCAAGGACATTAATTTGAAGGATTCTCCACATCTTAAGCAAACATTTGTCCAGTGCATACTGCATGAAGAATGTGGTGTGATTTCATTTTAACTTCTCATTCTACCTTCCTCATCATGCCTAGACTGATTTGACTTTCATAATGGGAAGAAATGACTATGAATCCAGTTGCATATAGAGCAGTCTGCTGGATTGTCTATGGGAATAAAACTGTAGATGACTACACAAGCCCTTGTCTTTGTTATATCTCTAACTTTCTGAAAAATCTCCTTTGCCTGGTTTTATAATGTCAAACTCTAAAATATTCAGGTTGTTTTTGTTGTTCTCTCCATAAAAAATTAATGATCACGAAAGTATTATCATGTTTATTTTAAAGCAACAATTTTCTACATTTTAATTAAAAGTTGTAATTCACCATCTTTTGACCAAGTTATCTTAAATCTTCATCTTATTAGTAATGGGTATTGGGCCAGATTCAGAGAGAAATACAAGCATTACTTAATGCAAACAGTAAAAATCTCAGCATTTCTAGAGATATGGTTTAGTTCAATTCACGGGCTGTGCTAGCTCTGCCTTTTTAATTAGAAATATTCTCCTACTTATGCAAGAATACTAGAAAGGGGGGCATTGTCTTGTTCATTATGTATTCTGAGAGAATCACAACTGGACAAAAACAGGCATAATATGATGACTATTGTGTTATTAAAGCACTTTAATAAGGTTACTCCAGAGTCCGTTTTCTCTTCCAGAAGTATGGTGTCTTGGGCCTTTCCTGGGTAAGAAGAGGGCTTTTTAATCTTGTCTTAGAAAGGTTTGCCTGGGTAGATTTCTAGGACCATATCCATTTCCTTTCTAGTCCTCAATTCTATATTGTAGACTATCAGGCTGGATAGATTGCATTTTCAATTTCAGGTTGTTGTTGTTGTTGTTGGTTTGTTTTTTTTTTTTTGGTAAGCATATACCTACCTATTTAGCTTTATTTCACTCTATCAAGTGTAACTCATTTGAGTCAAACTGGACTACTAGTTTTAATCTAAATCAGTATAATCCAATATGTAGTTATTAAGCACCTACACTGTACAAGGAATTATGCTATGCTAGGAACTAAAGTTATAAAGAAAAAATGAAAAACATTACCTGCCCTCAAGGAACTTATTTTCTACTGGAAAGATACATATGTTGAGCTAACTATATATGTACACATATACATATATTATATAGACATATCTATGTGCACACACGTTATAATTTGAGGAGGAAGTAGAAAACTCTAACAACCAAAGAAAGACTTCTCACCCCATAGGTATCCTGTCCTCTTTGTGCAGAAGCTCTTTCAGTCCTAGAATGAACTTCATTGGCATCTTCACCAGTATAAATAACTCTTTTTCCTCAAGACCTAACTCAGATACCTCCTCTTTCATGAAGTGTTCCTTGGTCCCTAAAGTAAAAATGATCTCTTCCTCCTATAATTTATCATGTCATTTTGTTGGGAGTGACACTCTTCTCTTACAACATTTTACTTATGTCACACTCATTTGCTCATCTGCTTTGCCCTTTTAGAAATTAGAAAATAAACTCTTTGAGGTCAAGGGCAGGCAAAGTGGTATAGTGGAAAGAGTCAGATGACCTGGGCTGATGTCCCAGCTCTATCACTTACTACCTCTGTGTTAGAAAAGGTACTGTATTTCATCTTTCTGGCCATCAGTTTCTTCATCTGTAAAATGAGAAGGTTGGATTCAGTGACCTCTTTGGTCACTTGAAACTCTGAGTCTCTGATCTTATGATTTTCACCTTTGTATTCCTAGTGCGTAATGCCTAACTTATCAAGATAGTCTTGGGTAGGGGAGAATGCTGAAAATGGAAAGACATGTCAAGCTGTTGATTTGAACATAGGTTGATTTGAGTACCATGAGAATACATATATTTCTAAACTATAAGCTCAGCTCTCACCCTGACCCCTGATGCAATACATGACAATAAACATTTATCATGTACCCCCTATGTGCCAGGCATTGTGCTGAGTGCTCTGTTGCTAAGCAAACTGTTCAGAGGTTTAATTTTATCACATTTTACATTTGGTTGTTCTGCAATAGGTTTTTTTTTTTAATTCAGTTCAACGAATTCAATTGATTAAGTGCCTACTACGTGTTGGGAAGGAGCTGAATGTTGTTGCTGCAAAGATGAAATAAGATGTAATTTCTGCCCTGGGGGAATGTTCATTACTGTGGGGATATGGGGTGCAGAGAATATAGCATATACACAGAGAAGCATCATGAAAGGCAATTTGAGGTAGAAGAGAGGGAACTGGGAGAGACTAAGGAAGATTTCACAGAGGAGGTGACATCTGAGTTGAGCGTTGAAGGGAGAAAAGGCCTCTGAGAGGCAATAATGAAGAGGGTGTGTATGCCAGGCATAGAATGAAAGAAAGAGAAAGCCTCACTCAGCAGTAGGGTACACAACAGCAGCAAAGCAGGGACTTATCTCCATGCATTACTTTGATTTCAAATTATTTTTAGCATGGCTTTTATTGTACTCATTGTTACATACATAAATCTTTAAAGTAATACGTTTTGTAAGAAATGGTCATAAAAATTTACAGCCAGTAACTTTTCCCCTGTCCCTTACAATGATATTCTACTAAAACCATTAAATGGTTCTCATTAATGCCCTTTAAATGATTGTGTAATGACCCACAATCGCTTGTAAGTGAACAACCATTAAAGAATTACCAGTTCTTAGCATGCTTTTAAGTACAGTTTAAATACATGGGAGGTAACGTGTAATATATTAGAAAAAAAGTATTAAATATGAAATAGTAAAAACACACTCGCCATAGCAGAATGAGGAGGTGTGCAACCCGACCCTGCAATGACCAGAGTTCTGACTGAACACATGATTACTGTAGGTTGTTTTTCCTTTATACTTTTTCCCACATCAAATTTGGACTTTTTTTTTTTCCCTGGGGAGGAAGGGGTCATCAGAGGTGGGTTAGGAGAACAATTTTGTGTTCTTTACATGGAAGCAAATGCAAGGGGAAAATGAAGACTGTCCAAAAGTAAGCAAAGGATTCTGATGAAAAGTGAAAAATTCAGTTAATCCTCAGATTCTTCCTATATGATGCTAATGATCCAGATGTTTGGCATTGTGTAGATGAAACATCTGGATGATGTAAACCCAGCCAAAAACAACATGAAGGGAACAACTTCCTCAATGGAGAATAAGGTAAAAAAAAAAAATCACCACTTCTCCATGAACCAAGTATATATTGTGATTGGCAAGCTTACCTGCCAGCATACAGCTGGGCTCTTGAATTCCCCCCAAATACTACTGAAAAATAAAGCCCATTAACCTTGGTGATGTTATTCATGTTGGAATGAGTTTTTCACTCCTGACAGGTAACCTGTCTCAGAGTATCTTTAAGAGTAATCCAAGTGTACAGACCTAGCCACAAAGGAGCCCTTTGTACTAACCGTATAATGCCAGGTGAGTCCAGAGACAGATTCCTCATAGAGCATGAGAGGGACATAATTCTCTACAGAGACGTTTTTCTCTTTACTTTGAAGGAATTGTGTCTTAGAGGGGAAAAAGTGAAGCTGGTTTCAGGTCCAGAGAGTATTTCCACAAATCTTTCTCAACTCTTTTGGAAATAGTTTATTTACTCAGTTCCCCGCTGGCAAAATCTTTACCCTAGTAGCTTCAGTGAAACCGTATTCATTTTCTAACATGTTTTATGTTCTCCCTCTATATATTATATTATCACGTATTTATTTACTACTGCTTAATGGCAAAGGACAGGTGGTAGAGAAGGGATTCCCATGTGTTATAGATGAAGATATAGAGTCACAACAGATAGCCAATGGTACTCAGGCAGGTTTGAAGCAGGAAGGAAGACAATAAGCATTTATATAATGCCTACTAGATACTCAACATTTTCCATATATTATCTCTTTTTGATCCTCACAATAAACTTGTGAGGTAGGTATGCAGTTATTATTCCCATTTTATAGCTGAGAAAGTTGAGGCAAATAGAGGCTAACTTTGGTGATATTTACACCCCCTTTTTAACTTTTAAAAAATTTTAATTTTTTTAAAATTTTATTTTTTGTAGAGGGGAGGCAAGGCATTTGCAGTTAAGTGATTTGCCCAAGGTCACACAGCTAGTAAGTGTGTCAAGTATCCAAGGCTGAATTTGAATTCAGGTCCTCCTGACTCCATGGCCGGTGCTCTATTCACTGTGCCACCTAGCCTAGGGTCACACAAGAAGTAATTGTATGCATTCAGAATTGAACTTGGGTCTTTCTGATTTTGAACCCAGCACTCTTATCTTAGTACCACCTAGCTGCTACTGACTTGAACCAGGTGGTATGGTGGAAAGACTCCTGGCTTTGGAGCCAGAGGACATGAAGTAAGTCATTTAACTTATCAACCTCAGTTTTGTCATCTGTAAAATGAACCAGTTGGCTTAGATCATTTCTAAGGTCTTTTCCATTTCTAAGTCCTATGATCTTACAACTCTAGGTTCTTCCTTCTAAATAATGCTCTGTTTTAGAAAAGCCCTTGGAGTTCTCTGTGTGAGCATGTGTGTGTGTGTATGTGTGTGTGAGTGTGTGTGTGTGTGTGTGTGTGTTTAATCAAATAAACTGAAGTCAAGGGTAGCAAGCAGAGATTGCCTTTTGCAAACATAAAAAATGGGAAAATGTGTCTTTGTTGTTCCCAGTCTTTCCCTTCTCTCTAATTCTGCTTGTTCCTTGCTAGGTCTTAAGATGGCCCTCATATGCCCATACATCAGGTGTCCAGCTCTCAAAGACCTGTCTCCCACCTCATAGAAAGGATTGGACACTAGTCATTTAAAGAGAGGGCAGCTACATGATGCAGTGGTTATAGCGCAGGGACTGGAATCAGGAACACTCATCCATTTACTGGATAAGTGACCGTGGGCGAGTCACTTAGTCCTGTTTGCCTCAGTTTACTCATCTGTAAAGTGAGCTGGAGAAGGAAATGGCAAACCACTCCAGTATCTTTGCCAAGAAAACCCCCAAATAAGACACAAACAAAAAATGACTTAACAAATTTAATGGAAATTTCAATCCTCTCGCAGGGCTATCAGTATTCTAAGCCTTTTGTCTAATTATAGAATGAAAAACTTAGTTTCTGTAAAATGGATGTCCAACATCAGTAGAAGGGATCCTTTGGAGGGGGGGAGGAAGCCTTCTGAATGTCATTGAAATTGTAAAATTGAGAAGAATAATTGCTTACATAACACTTTTTAAAGATAAAATCCTTTCCTTACACTAGCCCTCCTTGAGATAGGACACATATTTACTTTTCTTCACTTTTCAGCTGAGGAAACAAGTTAGTTCACAGAAGTTGAGGGCCCTGCCTGTGGGAAAAAAGCTAGTTAATGTCTGAAAACCACCCAGGCCTCCTGATGCTGCATTGATTTCCCTTTCTTTCATGGCACCCTGCCACTTAAGTCATACCTTCCATACCATCTACACTGCTCATTTATAAGACTGACTGGTAGAGAGCAACACTAATTTCCCTTAATTAATGTATAGACTAAATCATCCTGAGAGGCAAGATACTTAACCACTTTCCAATTCTTTCATTCCCTCTTTGGATTTTAGTGGTAGCATAGCTGAGTGACCTAAATATTACTCATGAAAGGACACTGGGACATGGGTGGACATCAGGAAAATTGGGATTTGAATTCTACCTTTTGAGCCTTATTTTCCAAGTGGACATAGTCATATCACGTAACCCTTTAAGCCCTCACCTATAAAAGAATTTAATAATACCCATAATATCAACTTCAAAGAGTTGTTTTTGAGGCTAAAATGAGTGATATATGTAAAACCTTTTACAAACTTGCATGTATTATATAAAATTATCAGTTGTTATTCTTGTTATTACTTCACCCTCTTCATCTTCGTGTTCATTAGGGTCAGAAAGAAAAAAATCAAGAGACAAATAACTGCCCTCCTGTTGTTTTTTGTCATTTAATGTTTGGTGAACCCTCACACAAGTGACTACCATGATTGATTGTAATTAAATTGAAGTATTGGGATGCAGGCTCATCTTCTGTAGACTTATTGAAAGCATCTTTGGGACAGCTCCAGATAAAATGATGGGGAGAATATGTACTTCGTCCTGTTCCTACATGGTTTTCTTCTACAGGGTTCCTAATATTTTGAGAGCTTTTCACTCAGCATGGTTTGGAGTTTGTGAGTATTTAGTAAGACAGCATGTATTAAACATATTTTTTCTTAACATTTTTGATTGGTCAATAGGAGAATATGGATGATAATTTTATCTGTGGAAACACTGGTTCTAATACAACTGAGTTCATTATTAACGTCATGATTATGATTTTTAGAAGGAGCATGGTGTCGTGGATAAAAGCCTGGCCTAGAAATCAGGAAAATCGAGGCCCAAGCCACCTCTGATACATACTGTCTGTGTGACCCTGAATTAGTCACTAAACCATTCAATACCCTCAAGCAGTTTTGAGACTCAAAATTGCCTGGTATTTACTGGCTTGCTTTAATAGAGGCAACTTTTCATCAGAAGATTCTCATGGTAATGAAATCCCAGGTCTACTCAAACTATTGTTGTTATTAATATTATTGTTATAAAAGTTTTTATTTTAAAATTAAATAATTTATTTTTAGTTTTCAACATTCACTTCCAAAAGTTTTAAATTTTCTCTGCCTCCATCTCCTTCCCTCTCTCCAAGATGGTGTACAATCCAATATAGGTTCTACATATCCATTCTTGTTAAACATATTTTCACATTACTCATGTTGTATAGAAGAATTAAAATGAATGGAGAGAAACATGAGAAAAAAGCAAAGCAAAACAAAACAAAAAAGCCAACGCTATGCTTCAGTCTTCATTCAGACTCCACATGTCTTTCTCTGGATGTGGACAGTGTTTTCCATCATGAGTCTTTTGGAGTTGTTTTATTATTTTAGTCACCTAAACAGTTCGGTGAATAGGACACTGGACTTGGAGTCAGGAAAACCAGAGTTCAAACCTGCCATAGCACATCTCCTAGCTGTGTTACCCAGCTGAACTTTCTCAACCACAATTTCTTCATTTGCAAAATAGAGTAGATTATAGTAATAATAAATAGTAATGCCTACTTCAAAGAGTGGTTCTGAGGAGCAAATGGTAATATATGTGAAGCATTTTGCAAATCATAAAATGCTGTGTAAACATTGACTTCATCATCATCATCATCATTACCATTATTGTAAGGGCCTCTTCCTTCTAACTCTGGGTGCGGGCATCCTAAATTCTTATCCTCTTCCTGTGCTTGCATGGAGGTGGCTGTCGCCATTCGGTGTATTCTTAACTTGAGAAGTTCTGTTTGGCTCCATGATATGCAGATGATAAGAACATATGGCCTTAACTGTTAAATATATTCCCCCAAGTCACGTTGCCCACACTGAAGTACAGCCACCTCAGGGAGCAAGTGTCCATCGGCTCAGATTGGTTTACAATGAGGAATGAAGACCAGATGACGTTCCAGGAGGTGTTCAGAACAAGACAGAATGCTGTGACGCAAGTTTGAATTTGGTCAGTACATGAAGAGCCTTCTGTAAGTTATTGAAGAGGGGAAACAAATATCATTGAGGCCAGAAGAAGAGCCAGACTGGGGAGATGGCTTATTGTAGAAGGAGCCTGGAGGGGCGGGGAGGGGGGATGAAGACTGAACTTGGCTTCATTTTTCTCTCTACAGAACTCCTTTCCTATCCCCTTTGGCCTCTTTGTTTTGCCTTTACCCTCTTCACCGTATTAAGTATCTCTGTTAAATTCAATTCAATGAGTATTAAATGTTTGTTATTTGTGAGGAAGAAACTATGATACTTGCTGAAGATATAAATAAAGGTAAATAGAAAATAAAAGATAGATGGTTGGATAGATAGACTAAGGAAGCGTTAATTAAGCACTTAGCACATGCCAGGCAATCTGCACCAAAGACAAATACAAAAAAAAAAATATCTCTCTCTGCCCTTAAGGAGCTTACCTTCTACTGAGCAACTAATTTAAATATTGCATTCTCGGGAAGGCCCTTACAAGCACCTAGAAAAACATTCTGGAGCACTACAAAGAAAAAAACAACAAGGTCACTGCCCTGAGACTATACTTGGTTATTTTTGTTTTTCTTGTCCTTTGTTATACACTTAAAATTCTTCTATTTGTCCTTCAGTGGAGTGTATTAAATGTGTGGGGTTTCCTGGGGTCACTGCATAGGGTAGTTGGGTTCCATGTACAGGAGTTAAAAGCAATAACCAAAAAAAAAAAAAACCACCCACAAAGCTCTTCTCCTAGATTGTATCCAAGTAGAGGCCGACAGAATAACTATAATAGTTTCATGATTTAGAATACAATGTGTTATTTGCCCTTTTTTCCTTTCTTTCAATTGTAAATTAATCATTACAGGCTCTATCTAAAGTATTATTCTCACTGTGTATCCTGATTCAACCTGCTCCATGCAGGCAAACGCACCTGACTGTAATTTGGGGAGCCCAAATTGCAGTGGGTTCGGCACTTTGAGATGACTCTAATAAGTTAATGTCACTCCCGTCTTTGGGAACAATTCAATTCAGAAGGGTTGCAATGTATCATTAATGCATTAAAAAAATGTTGTGTTTTTAGGCTGAATACCAGGTATTAGTTTGGATCCTCACAATCCCAAACAGACTTTTTAGAAGACACTGGTGCCTGGGAGCAGCGAGGAAGCAATTTTTGTTTAAGTGTGTGTGTTATCAGAGCAGCCCAAGTACTTCAAAGGTCTGTACTATATGCTTAAAATAGGCACATTGCCAAACAGGAACTGAAACACACATACTGTACATACTACACTATTTGCCTTACAGAAATTAATTTTCAGCAGGCAGCCGCTTGGATTATTTAATATTTATCTTTAGCTGCAGGAAGATGAATCTATTATTTTATACATTGATTTTGTTATTTTATCCAAGCATTTTGGCTAGATTTTCCAGTAGGAGGTGCTTATACTGTCTTTTATACATTGAATCCATGCATGAGTGTCTGGAGTTTAAAGTGCCAAGAATTAAGCAAGGAACACTGATTTTTGCTCATTTGGTTGCTATTTTTGCTTTTTGTTTTTTATTTGTTTTTGTCCTGTGATTTTGTAAGTATAGAAACCAGCGTAGGGAACTTATGCCCCAGAAACTATCTCTACCCATATATAAAGAGGTAGCATGGCACCAAAGAAAGATATTCCAGAATCGTGTGACGCTGCTTCTGACACCCATTACCTGGGTGACCTTGGGCAAGTTAATTAACTTTCCTGGGCCTCAGTTTCCTCATCTGTAAAATTTGGGGGTTGGACTAGAGGCTCTCTTCTGACTCTAGATCTGTAATCCTATGGTCCTTAGATAAAATCAGTAATTCCTTGAAATGGATCATCTTACACAGAGGAAGGGTTCTTAACCTTTATTCATGCCACTGAATCTTTTGAAGTCCAGAGAAACCTATGGACCCCATCTTAGAATAATGTACTTAAGTGCATAAAATAAAATACATAGGATTACAAAACAAGTCAATTAAATATAAATACAGTCATCAAGATACTTGTGAACTTTTTTTTAAGTTCACAGACCCCTGGATTAAAAAACTGCTTTAGAAAGTTACCTAGACTACTGCAAGATTAAGTGACTTGCCCATGGCCACGTGGCTATGTTAGCATCTTTCAGAGGCAAGACTTGAACCCAATTCTTTCTGACCCCAATGTCAGCTCTCCATCAATTCTACTATGTAATCTCTCCCATAGTGATATTATTGTTGTTGTTCACTTGTATCTTATTCTTCATGATCCCTTTATGGGATTTTCTTGGCATTGATACTATAGTAGTTTATTGTTTCCTTCTTCAATTCATTTTACAGATGAAGAAATGGAGGCAAGCAGGGTTAAGTGACTTGCCCAAGCTCCCACAGCTAGTAAATGTCTGAGGCCAAATTTGAACTCAGGAAGATGAATCTTCCTAACTCCAGATCTGGCACTCAGCCCCCTGTACCCCCTAGCTGTCCATCATAGCGATATTATTGGATTCCTTTTATCGGTGGAAACAATGGAAACAGCATCATACCAAGAATCAGGACATCTGGATTCCAGCTCTGTCTCTGACTTTAGGCGAGCCATTCAGACACTCTTGGTCACACAAGTACTCGTCCTCTACGAAGCAATCAGGTAAGATCAGATGATATTCATTGCCTTTGCTTGTAAAATTCTGTGCTGCTACAGTATCCCTAAGTGACCACTGTTCCTCCTTAAAATATCTTAAAGTATGGAACTATGTTGATTGCACCAGATAAATTAAAACAGAAGGGAAAAAAATGTCATCATGTCAAATAACAAAATGACAGATTTAGTGTCAGAGACACTTGAGTGTATAAAAATACAAAATACTGCAAAGTACCTTGTAGATAGAAACTCTTCAATATCAATGGAGCATTACCAGGTCTGCACTGTCAGCAAACTTGACTGTGACCACAGTGAAAGAGATGCTAAAACGTCATTTCATGGACCACATTATGTGCTGCTTACAATGAATATTCTGGCCATGGTTTATTACATTTTTGATAAATTGTAACTTCTTGGACCAAAATTTGGTTAGCTTATCTCTCTAGTGTCATTTGAATATCTTAAAGAACTGAATTTGTCCCAAAGATTTAATCATCATTCAGCAGCAGTCTGTAACCATGTGGTACTAATTTAAATTACTGTAGCCATGGACAAGTCTCTATCCAGAAATTAATAAATGCAATTTATAAGGAATGTTAAGTAACAACTAACAATTTAATGCTTTGTGAGTTTCAGCCAAACTGATTAAATAATTAAAACAGATTTCTAGGGATAGGGGAAGAGATTTTACCATAAAAAGAGATAAACAGTTTGGGAATTGTATGCATTCTCATAGACATTTAAGATAATTAAATCCAAAACCTATGTTAAAATAACACTAAGGGTCTGGTTTAAATCAACAGTGGGAATTTCAGAGTTAAGAGGAGAACTCTATCCCTAATCTGCTCCATTGTATAAAGAAATGGATTCTGGAACCCTCTGACTACTGGGTCATTTTACAGTGTATGACTATTGATGGGGGTGATGTTGGACTCCCACACAACACATATCCACAGTGTAAGTTCTACTTACACTTGTACTTGTGGACTTTCCAAAGCCTGAAGCAAATACTTAGACTGGTAAAAATGTGGTTTTTTTTATAACTTATGTGCCGTTGTCAAATTGTTACCTATAATTTAGAGGCAAAACTCCCAAATCTCTAAAAGCTCATGAAGCATCTATGGTTTGGTATGTATATGTCATAGATATATGTATCCACATATATATGTATGCATATACTTCATATGTAGAGGGCACAAGATGCATGCAGGTACTGAATAAGCACTGTTTGGTTAGTGAACATTTGTGTTTTGTGACCTACAAACTATGATTTCTGTAGCTGCATAAAAGAATTGATGGATATGATAAGTTCAGAGAATCATAAAATTTTGGCACTGAATGTTACCAGAGAGACTATCTAAAAAAAAAAAAAATCCCTCCTACAATATACCCATTAAGTGATGATCTAGCCTCTGGTTGGGCAGAACCTACTACATCATGAGATAGTGCATTCTACTATGGGATAACTCTAACTGTGATAAGATTTTTCCTTTCATCAAGCCTAATTTTACTTCTGTACTTTTAATGCATTTCCTCTAGTTCTGCTTCCTAGCTTCAAGCAGGATAGGTATAATCTTCTTCCAAGTGAGAGTCTTTCAAATACTTGAATAATGCTATCATATATAGAGAGCATTTGGTTGGCACAGTGCATAGAGTGCTATGCCTGAAGTTAGGAAGATTCATCTTTCTGAGTTCAAATCCAACCTCAGATAATGAATGTCTTGTGTGACCCAGAGCAAGTCATTTAACCCTGTCTGCCTCAGTTTCTACATATGCAAAATGGAATAGAGAAGGGAATGGCAACCACTCTAGTATCTTTGCCAAGAGAAACCCAAATGGGGTCATAAAGAGTCTGACATGACTGAACTGAGCAAATTATCTATCTTTCCATCTATCTATCTATCCACACACATACATATATACACATGTATGTATATATGTATATTACATGCGTGTGTATACAATATATTTGCCTATACATGCACACATGAATACATATATATGTATATGTACATACACATACTTACACAGACGTGTGTGTGTATACTCCCCCTTAAAACAAATCTTTGTTCCAGACTACATCTCTCTTAGTTACTTAAGTTGAATGGCTGCTCATAGATTACACTGACATAGTATTTGAAATAATGCTTCTTTCATTGACACAAAAGGCACAAATATCTATCACGCAACTCTCTGAACAGTTTTCTAGTATCTAGGGAATCAAAAGTGAAGAAGAGCATCAATTCATTGTTACTTGGGGCTTTCCAAATGAACTGTGTAAAAGTTGTCCCACCAATTGGATGGCATCAACAAAGTGGAAAATCATTTGTATATGTTTGTATGTCTACAATGACAAATCATTGGTGGAATTGGGGGGGGGGTTCTCATTAATTAATCAATTGATTTGATGTCATGTAGAACATGAACTTGAACAGACTTCAGGAGTTGGAGGATGGAAGGGCCTGGTGTGCTATAGTGTGTGGGGTCATAAATAGTTGGGTATGACTGAACAACTCAGCAACAACAAAAGAGATATTTCAGTGAGTTCCGGTATGATCGTCCCTCAATGATCAATCCCATGCAATGGCAGTGTAGGGTGTTGCTTAGAGAAAACATGAATATGTTATGTATACCTTCCCATCACCACTTAGTTGAAGCATGATAGAAATATATTCCACTTTCCACTTACTGACTATACAAGTAAGTGATTCACTTATTGTCACAAAGCTCATATGTGTCAGAGATAACATTCACAGCCTACCCTTCTGTCTCCTAGATCACGCTGCCTTTCCTACCTCCTGATCAAACTAAAGTGGTAAGAGGCGAGGCATAGATCACAGATTCGAACCTCAAAGATATCTTGCAAGTCAGGAAGAATAATCCCTTCATTTCATAGATGAAGAAAATTAAACCCAGAGAAGTTAAATTTCTCATGAGGTCACACAACCAGTGAGCAGAAATTCAAACCCAGGTCTTTTTATATCAAATTAAATGGTCTCTTCACAATATTTTTTTTCTTTATCCTTATATTTAAAAATGGATTTAAAAAAGATCTTGTAGTTTCAAAGACTCTCCAAATTTCATAGTGGGAAGGGAACTCAAAGGCCATCTTGTCCCAAACACAACTGACCAGGATTCCCCTGTACAATATTCCCAAGAATCATTAATCAAACCATAACTTGAAGACTTCTGATGAAGGAAAACCCTTAATATCCCAGTCCCAGTCTACTTTTGGATACTTATAATTTTAAAAATATTTTCCCTCATGTAACCAACAGGGTTTTGGCCCATGCCTAGATAGCCTAAGCTGGAGAAACTCACATAGTAGACTCTCAGGACCTGCTTATGGGAGATAGAAGGACTGGTGTAAGCAGGGACATTCTTCCTTGGCCTACCAGTGGTTAAGTGCAGCATTTTTCCATTGGTTGTATGTTAAGAACTGTTTGTGTCTTTAAATCTACATGATGGAAGCAAGTTGCTCTTTTCCCACTGGTGTCCAAGAGTAAAAGACTCATTCACTCACAGTCTCCTGGGATACCATGCAGAAAGTGAAAAAGAGTCATATTCGCCTTTCCCTAGGCTATATGTCCTGGAGTTTTGGTCTGTTTCATTTGTCCTTTTTTTGGTTCTAGATTCATGGAGATGAGTCTCTGACCTAGGAGATTAAAGCACAGGGACTTCCATGCCCAAAATTCAAACCCATCAGGGAAACCCCAATAACCCAGAGTTGCTGGATATCAGGCCAAGGGGAGTTTTGGATTAGGAGCTTGGTAGGACTAATACTATGTAGGAACTGAACTAAACTGTTCTTCTAATCTCTCTCCTTCCCAAAGACTGAGGTAGTATAGAAGGGATTACATTCCTGAGGTATTATAGGAATATGTTTATATGTTTGCTACTGTTATATCTTTGAAGTAAAGATTGCTTTGTAAAAGCTGATGACTCTTAAGGAATCAAGTGGAATTGAGGTGCTTAGACCCCTAAAATTGGGGGAACACAGTGAGGATTTGATCTAATGACAGAGATGAGAGATTTTCCAACCCTCTTAAGGGTACCAGAGAAACTTGGTGTAAGTATGGGTGAAAATGTTGTACAGACCTGGTCCTCAGTCATGAAAGGCCAGAGCGTTAGAGTTACATTTAGAATAACCTGAAATATGCTTCTATACGTTATCATCCCCAACTGTAGTAGGTATTTGTCTCCATTGCCCCATTGGTAATGTTTTCCCTCAGAGATTATTTTCCATTACATAGTATGTATCATTTATGTACCCATAGACATTTGCATGCAACATTTCATCACCTTCTTTGGCTACAATATCACCCTCTTGACTGATCAAGAGATTTCAATCTACTAGAACTACAAGACCTTTTTCACTTAAGCCATTGTCCAGCAACTCTCCACCCAAGACCAAACCCAACCCTCTCCCCTTTTCAATTTCTTTGCTTTGTCTTGTTATTCAACCCTAAAAAGATATGTCTGGGTCTTGACTCTTCATCCAGCATGTGCCCTATCCCTCCCAGCATTGTGTCATCTGTAAATGTGATGAGCTTGCCATTTATGCTTTCATCCAAGGTACTGCTAAATGTCGAACACCAGAGGGCCAAAGACATAAGCTGAGATCGTTCTATGAGAGACCTCCTTCCAAATCAACACTGGACCTAATCTTTTTTTTTTTTAATGTTTTGCTTTCTGGAGCGGGAAGGTAGGGCAATTGGGGTTAAGAGACTTGCCCAAGGTCACATGGCTAGTTTTTTGTTAGGTGCCTGAGGGTAGATTTGAACTCAGGTCCTTCTGACTCCAGGGCTGGTGCTCTATTCACTGTACCAACTAGCTGCCCCCTGGGCCTAATCTTTTAACAAGGTACTGTATTATTTTCTGCTATTTATTATCAAGGAGTAACAGGCATCATAGTAATGTGGAAAAGGCACTGTCCATCAAATCTGGAATCATGGATTTTTCACTGGTGACTGTTGTTCATCCTTTGTTTTTGAAAAGGACCAGTGACATCATGGATTAATGTCTTGTGTGTGAATTGGATTTAAATGAGGCAGTTACACAAAGTTGTCAGCCTCACTTTGTCTTCTAGAATCATCAAGTCCAGTGGCAAGACAAAAGTCAAGAAGACTGGTGATGATCAGGTTGCAATGGATGACGTTGGCATCTATGATGTCTGACCAAGCTCTAAAAGCTCCACAGCACCTGCTTCAGCTGCCTTCATGGCCATTGGAACAAATTGTTCTCATCCACCTATTCCTCTGGGAGACATCTTCACATGCTTGGGATAGATATCCCCCCCTAAATTGGCAAGTGGTTTAAGGCTTTGTTGGTAACCATTCTGGTTTCACCTCTCTGCTGAGACAGTTTTACTGGGGTATGGTGTGACTGCTGTGCATGATACAGTTTTTTGGAGGCACGGGTGAGAGTTGGGTGGCAAGTAGATAACAAAAAGCAGCCCTAAAAGGGGCTAGGCAAGCCCTCTCCCAGAGGTTCTGGTCCTCCTTGAACAAGATACTGATTTCCCTGCACCTCAATTTCCTCTTTTGTAAAATGAACATAGTAACATCTGTGCTACCTATTACACAGGGCTTCTGTAGGGAATATGTTTTATATATATATAGATAGAGAGAGATAGATAGATAGATATAGATATATACATATTTATATCTGTGTGTCTGTGGTGTATGTGTGTATGTATATGTATATATGTGTATGTATATGCATATATAATACGTTATATATATGTATAATATGTATAATAAACAGTGATAGACATATGTAAATTATTAGCACTCCGTATGCTCTAGTATGCAGCATGGTGCTATACGTTCTTCCTCTTGCTCTCTCTTTTTTTCTGCTTATTTATTTTGTCTGCCTACCATCCTATATTTGGGCCACCCCTTTGACTGAATAAATGTAGAGAGCCCCTGGTATGGAAACTCCTTCATTGATGCAGATCATCAACTCAACTATAACATAAGATAATGTAAGACTGTTATGGGAATCTGAAGATCTTCCCTGCCCCTAGGCCCTTTGCTAAAGTGGCTACGTGACTCTGAGAATCTTCCCAGATTTGAAAGTATACTCTGTTCCCTAATAGGCTGAATGTGGTCACGTGGAGCCTGTGGCGCCAG
>CM053585.1:85372514-85430770 GCA_028646515.1 Pseudochirops corinnae
AAGCCTGGCGCCACAGGCTCCACGTGACCACATTCAGCCTATTAGGGAACAGAGTATACTTTCAACTATCCAAGGGTCCTCAGAGTCACTTAGCCACTTTAGCAAAGGGCCTAGAGGCAGGGAAGATCTTCAGATTCCCATAACACTATTTTTTTGTTGTTTATTTCTTTGCAACATCCTGTGCCTATGTTCCCTTCTCTCTACTCACACAGCCACCACCATATTTCAGGCACTTAAAATTTAACATTCGTACTACTGCAATAGGCTCCTATTTGATCTGCCTCCCTCACGCTTCTCCTGACTTTAACCCATCTTCCATATAGATGCCAAAGTGATTTTCCCAACTTCTAAATCTCAAGATCTTATCCCTCTCCCTTCTCTCCAATAAACTCTAGCTCCCAGTTACTTTTTACAATCAAATAAACACAATTCTGTTTAGCACTAAAGCTCTTCTCAACCTGTGTTCCATCCTACTTTTCCAACTTATTACACATTACTTCCTTCCATGCAGATTATGGTTGATTCAAAGTGATCTACTTGTTATACTTCATACATGATACTCCATCTTGAATCCTTATGCCTTTATACTGACTGTCTTTCATTCTTGGAATGCCCTCTCTCCTAAACTCTTACTCTGATAATCACTTGTTTCCTTGAAAACTCATTTAGAGTACCACATGAAGTAGGAGGCCTTTTCTCCCCAAATCCCTGGCCCTACTACTACTGTCCCACCCATGCTCCAAGGTTACCTTCCTTCTTCTTTGTCTGAACTTGTATATGCTGCATGTGCATGGCTTCTCCTTCATAAGGATATAAATGCTTTATGGGCAAGGATAATTGAGATTTCATTTTTTTTATCCCCAGTGCCTAGCTGATTGCCTGACACATAATATGTGTGCCTACTTAAACAACTGCTTATTGATCAATATTTAAATGTGAGTTGTCATTGATGATGATGACGATGATGATGATGATGACAGTGATGATAATGATAACTACTTTACCTGCATTGAGGCTTTTAAGTAATGTAAGAGTGTCATAGCCTATTTCCATCACTCAGGTGAAGGCTAAAATAACATACATTGAAAATATTGTCAGTAGAAACATGCGCTGTTAATGAAATGTTGAGGAAAACTATATACTCTCTTTCCCTCCTATTTTCTCACTCCCTTTGCATCCCTCAGTGGGAATATGTATTTTCAATTCCTTTTTAAAAAAAAATTAAAGCACTGTGCTCATCTTCCATTGGATGAATGTACTCAAAGAATGAAAAGATCTCCCTTCCCCCCAAAAATTATAGTGTACAAATGGAAAGGTTCTTAAATATAATGATGATTATATTGAATTTTTAAAAAATGAAATCATATGGTGTACCTCAACTATACCTGCTGTTAGTTGTGTTTTTTTTTTTCTGCAAGTCCTCTTGGCATGCCTTTGAAATACATTTTCTAACTCATCTGGTAACCTTGCTGCTAACCAACAATTACTGTTTGACATCTGAATACAGAGAATTTGGGACAAGCCACAGTTGTACATGAAAACTTTTAAAACAACGTCTCTCTTAATATATTCTTTACTTAAAAACATTGTGAAGAAATGATTATAGCCCAACCAGATTCTGACATGCTGAAAAAAATGGCTGTTCATTCTTTTAAAATTTGTACCAATTTAGTGATTGTGGAATTGAGAACATAAAAAAAAAAAAATAGAGGTTATGCCAGGCGGGCAACCTTTCCTCCCCTCCACCTATTCACTGACTTGACAGAGTCAAGACTAGTAAAATCCTGGCTGTTGATGGGGAGTGGGAGCTATTCACCATGTGCCTATTTTTAACATCTGGGAACATGGAGTTAAATCAAGTACATTCAGGAAGTCAGAGATTCTAAAGTTAGAAGTGACCTTAGAAGTCTAGGACCAATGTCTCCCATTGCATCCAGCTGTCTCCATTTGAGAATCTCTGACACATGACCATTCTACTTTTACTTCAAGCAGGAGAAAGGTCAAACATTATTTCCAAAGTTATCATTCTCATTGTGGACCTGCATTGTTTTCCCAGACACATCTGAAAGAGGAGGAAAGTACTCAGAAGGTTGAATCATGGAATGGAGGTCACATTGACCTTGTGACAGATTCCAAACAGTGAATTTGGAGTTGGATTGATACTGATTCTAATTCTGAATTAACTTTTGCCCACAAGACCTTACATAAATCACTTCATTTCTTTTGGCTGTAGTATCCTTGCCTGAATATTGATGAGGTTGGACTAGTTCATCTCTAAGGTCCATTACAATGTCACACCCTATAATTGATCCTGTCATGGTTTGCCATTTCATTCTCCATCTCATTTCATAGATGAGGAAACTGAAGCAAACAGAGTTGAGTGACTTGCCTAGGGTCACAAAGCTAGTAGATGGCTAAGGCCAGATTTGAATTCAGGTCTTCCTGACTCCAGGCACTGTACTCTATCCACAGCTCCACCTAGTTGCCATAACATGAGACTTAATCAGTAACAATTTATAGTTGGTAGGACGGTCTTAGATACTATCTTACCTAAACATGTTATTTTACAAACAAGAAAATAGTGACTGGAAGATATCATTCTCTTTCCCCAAAAACTATCTTCTCTTTTAAATTTCCCTCTTACTGTTGAGGGCAGATGAGTCTCCAAAAAATGGGTCTTAATTTTCATCCAGGGCTCTAGAAGACTTTGAGGAACAAGGGATGGTTTCCTTGTGATATTGCTGACAAGTTCCCATTGAATCTTTTCCCTCTAGATTATCAGTTAATGTTAATTAGCCATCTATACTTGGGTTTTTAGAAATGGCTTATTACTAAGGTGGGACAGTAAGAAAAGTTTGTATAAGGTATCCTCCCCCAAAACAATCATAGTTTCCCATAATTAAATACAGAGTCTGGAGGAAAGTGCGCTCAGGGTTAGAGAATACATTTGGAAAAGGGGTAACTTTTGCTCAAAATCTTTTTACTGGTGATATGTCTTTGTGAGAGTTTCCAGAAGTTCCCCATAGATATGGTGTAGCTTTTTCCTACGCTCCTTGTAGAGCCCTATATCTACCTTTCCTGAATGTGTCTAGTTTTATCTTCAGCTGCTAGTATGGACACTGCTGCCCATTGCTACTCTTTGGGGGACACTACTAGGATAACAGTGATAAGACCATTTAGACAATGGTCCAAATCCATCAACTCTATAAATCCCACAAGGTCTTCTTCTGGTCATGGTTTGGGGGGAAGATGGAAGAAAAAACTCCTCACCTAATTCCCATCCTCCCCAAAGAGATTCCTTCTCAAAGACTTGGCTGGAACTACTCTCTCTTGGCTCTCCAATGAAATGTCAGGATCTGAACTAGTTTGCTATATTTATTGAATACACAAAGGATATAATTAGATTACATTAATTTAATGCCTTTGGTTCAATAGAGATTTTCTTATCTAATAAATGTTCTAGGATTAGCTTCTCTTATTCCTTCTTTTGTTAGTTATTTGGGAAAGGATGATTGGTTGAGTGACTCTCAATGTCCACTCTTAAACACTAATATGGATCAATCAATGAATGATCAAGTATTTATCAAGCATCTTTGTGCCAAGTATTGTGACAGGCACTGGGGATACAAAGGGGAAAAAAAAGAATCGTTTCTAAGGAGCTCACATTCTATTATGGTGGGCAAGATATAAGTACATAATTATATACAGAATAAATATATGCACAATTAATGCAAAGTACTTAGCGAGGGCACTAGCAGTAGATATGAGATCAAGGAAGGCTTCACATAGAAGTTGACACTTCAACTGCATCTTGAAGGGAGAGATTCATAGACATCAAGAGAAGGAACATTCCAGAAATGGGATATAACCAGCACAAAGTCATGGAGTTTGAAAATGGAGTGCTTGGGGCAGCTAGGTGGTGCAGTGAATAGAGCACCAGCCCTGGAGTCAAGAGGACCTGAGTTCAAATCCAGCCTCAAACACTTAACACTTACTACCCATGTGACCTTGGGCAAGTCACTTAACCCCAACTGCCATGCCCTCCAAAAAAGCAAAAAAAAAAAAAATGGAGTGCTTCACGTGCAGGACAGAGAGAAGGTCAGATTGACTGTACTGTGGTGTGCAAGAAAGGGAATATCATATGAGGATCCTAGAAAATTTATCTTAAGCCAAATTGTAAAGGATTTCAAAAGTCAACAAAGAATGGAGTTTATATTTTATCCTATAGGCAATAGGGGAGGCATTGGAGTTCAATGATTAGGGTGATATGGTCTGATCTACAGTAAAAGAAAATCACTTTGGCAACTACGCAGAGCTTGGATTGAATTGGAGAGATTCTTGATTTAGGGAGACCAGTTTGGAGGACATTGCACAAGTAGTAAGAACTGATGAGTGTTTGAACAGAAGTGGTAGCTTGGTGAGTAGAAAGAAAGGGTCAGATGTAAGAGATATCACAAATGTAGAAATCCAAGATTGGATAGCTGACGATATGTGAGATAAAGGAGAATGAGGAACCAAGAGTAACACTGAGGTTACAAATGTGGGAAGAATGGTGGCACATGGTATAGGAATTGTGTAGGAAATGATGAACTGGTTGATTTAGAAAAAAAAAAAAACAACTGGAAAGATTTGGACTTATGAAGGAAGATGTTATCAACCTTCAGAGAGACAGATGAGAGGAGGAAATAAACATAGGATGGTTTTACGTATATATGTATGAGTATATATGTGTATAAACATACATATATATATATATATATATATACATGCTTATGTTTAAAGATATCTATGTCTGTCTATCTATCTACACTGAATTGTAGCCTTTTTTAGGATGGGGGTAGGTGGGGAGGGTAAAAATAAAGTTAAAAATTGCATAGCAGAGACCAAAAAACAACCAACAAGGAAGCAAAGAAAAGCTGGGCAGCTTTGAAAACAAGACATAGGATTTGTTATATAGATTTTCTTGAAATGGAAGTTTACTGTTTTATATTGAATCCTCTCTTATGATCTGCTGTTGGGAGTGGGGGGAGGGAAGATTGATAGCACCTACAAGAAGAATAGGGGAATTCAGAAGAAAAGGTGATTTGACCCAAAAAAAAGGTAACTTGGATGGACCTAATATCCATGCATTTCTCTAATGTCTTATTGAACCCAGTTATATTTGAAGCCTGTTAGTGGACTACCCTGTGGCAGCCTTGGGCTAATGAGTTCCTTGACTATGTATGTAAATGAATATTTCATTTTATTGGTTCCTAAACTAGGACGTTAATTGTAAAGGAGTAGCCTTCCATTCTTAGTATTCAATATATGAGGAATAAAGTCACTGCTGCCAGCTCCATTATATCTTCATAAGTTGGAAGACAATTCATATTTGCTCCCACGACGTGCCTCTGAAGAAATATCTACTTATTCTATGAAGAAGGTGATACTATGTAAGCAGTGGATTTTTTAGTATGTCTTTCATTCTATACATTAAGCTCTCTTCTCTTTGTACCCAGTTTTCCCTGGGACATTTAATTTTGACTTCTTCCATTCAGGCCTGTGATAGGATGGATGAGGGGAGGATTCCAAAACCTGAAGAAGCAGCCAAAGACTGGGCTCTCAGCCCAGGCTGTCAAAATGGGTTTTTCTCAATGCCTATTGAATGTGTTTCTGTCCCCCTCACCCCCCCGAAGTGTAGCAAAATGCTTAGAAGCCAAAAGACATGAGGCCTGTGTTCTAGTCTCAGCTCTGCCAGTTCAATTCAGGAGGCATTTTCAAGAGGCATGCTTTGTACTAGGAACTGTCCTAGGTTCTGGGGATATGAAGAAATGAAGCAGTTCTTGCCAGGGCAGAGGAGGTAGGAAGGACAAGCAGCACATACATAAACAAAATATATTCAAAATAAAACTTTTTGAGCGAATGCTAGCAGCTCAGGGACTAAGAAAGAATCTGTGTGGAAGCTCAGCTTTGAGGGGAACTATGAGAACCAGAGGCAAAGATGAAGAGGGAGAACATTTTATGTACTGAGGATAGGCTATGCTAAGTTATGGAGCCCAAATAAAGAATGAATACCATGTTCAGGGAGCTATGTAGAGAGATTTGGGTTGAATATAGACTCTGGGGGCATGGAGTGGAGGAGACAGGGAGGACATAATTAATGGGAAATCATTCTTGAAAGATAGGTTGGAGCCAGATTGTGAAAATATTTAAATGCCAGCATTTGTATATTTTACTAGAGGCAAGAAGGATATATTACAGATTATTGAGCAGCAGAGTGACATGGTCAAACCCCTTCCTTAGCAATATCAAATTGGCAGTGGTGTGAAAAATGAATTGGAGAAAAGAAAGACCAATTAAGAGGCTAATGCAATAGTCCAGGCAAGAGTTGATAAGAATCTGAAGTACCAGGGTAGTAGCTCTGTGAATAAAGAGAATGGGATGAATTTGAGAGATGTGTAAGTAGAGCTGACAAGACTTGGCAAATAATTGGATAGAGGGAATAGAGTCAAGAGTCAAGGAAGATTCCAAGATTGTGTATCTGGGTAAATGGAAGGTGGTCCCCTCTACAGAAACAGAGAAGTTAGGAGGAAGAAAAGTTGTGAGTTCCCGTTTGGGCATATTAAGTTTGAGAGGTGGGAAGAATAACTAGGTAGAGATTTGTAATGGTTTTTTAGTTATGTAAGTCTGGAATTCAGTAGCAAGTTAAGTGTTCTCTCTCTCTCTCTCTCTCTCTCTCTCACACACACACACACACACACACACACACACACAAACACACACACTTTCCAAGAAAACCTTGTGGATTTTCTATAAATAGCAGGCCTGTTCAGATTCTGACATGCCATTGATGAGTTGGAAGAGAGTAATACCAGCAAACCACTGAGAAGGAATCATTTAGGGTTGAGCCGGGCATGTACTACCTTCTGCTCCCAACTTATGACCAAAGGTGGACCTTATAAACTTCAAAGGTTTTGAGGACTTGGACTTTGCATTGACATTTTAGAAAGGTTCACAGAATATCAGTAATTGGCAGCAGTACCTGCATTTAGGGTTAAAGCTAAACATTATACAGAAATGTCCATTCATATGTGTATGTGCATGTATACATACTAGTTCATATATTATTATACACACATATAAATACACATACATATATATGTGTATGCATGCCATCTACATGCAACTTTTACATGTAGTTGAAGTCATTGGAGTTGATAATATCACTATAAGACAGAGTATAAAAAGGAAAGAAAGCTCAGGATAGAGCATTGGGGAGACACCCCTACATAGGGGGCAAGGAAAGGATGATTATGAAGAAACAGCACGTGAAACAGCTAGAAAGGGATCAGATAGCTATAAGTAGAATCAGGAAAGAACATTGTCACTAAAAGTTAAGGAGGATAAAATATCCAGGAGAGGTCCAGGAAGAAATTGGAAAAAAAAATTGCCATTGGATTTAGCAATGAAAAGATTCTGGATGGCTTTTGTGGAGAGGAATTTCAGTCCAGTGGTAGGGATGAATGTGGCACTGCAATTGCTGCTAACCAACTATGTGAACTGAAGCAGGTCATTTATAATTTCTTTGTACCTAAATTTACTCATAAATAAAATTAGAATAATGACATCTGCTCCAAATATCATATAAAAACTCTCTGCAGTTTTTGGAAAAGTTGCCAAAGTTATACACATGTTGGCATTAGAATCATTGAAATCAGTATGCATTTATTAAGTGCTCTTTATGTTCCGCGCATGGAACAATGGATTAGACATACAAAAGCAGAAGTAAAAACACTCTTTGCTCTCAAGGACTTTCTTGCCAACAGAGGGAAACAAAATGGATCTACATAAGTCTATGTGGAGTGGATACAAAAGAAGTACAACATAGTTTTGTGAGAGAAGGAATTGGTAGCTGACAAGAGGAGGGCCCAGAAAAGCTTCCTATAGAATACAAGATTAGAGCTGAATTTTGAAGGAAACCAGGAATTCCCAGTGTCAAGGTGAGAAGAGACAATCTCCCTGACAATGAGGAACAATCAGTACAAAGACATGGAGACAGGAGATAGAATGCTGTGAAAGAGAAATTGTAAGTAGGCCAGTGTGACAAGTCTGCAGAGTGTGTGGAAGGTCCTAATGTGTGAGAAGATGGGAAAAGTACAAAGGGGTAAGTTTGTGTAGAGCTTTAAATGCCAGATACAAGAGTTTATATTGTCTCAGGCCAACTGTCTCTTCATTTCCCAGCTGGCTGTTCTCCTTTGGAATTCTCCATCTTGTCACAGAAACCTTTTCATCCTGCCAAATCACATGAGCCCTGGAATTTGTACCTAATCAGTACCCTCTGCTCCTGAGGTTCTCTGGTTGGAGGTTGGAGTGGCAAGATCCTACCAGAACCTTAATTTAGGAAGAATACCTTGGTCATCTATCTCTTCATTTCCCACAACTTTAAACTGCTTCATCACCTGCCACCCCACACCCTCTGACACTTTTCAACTTTTTGTTATTATTGTTTGTCATTTTCCCCAATTGGATATTAAGCTCCTTGAAAACAGGATCTTTTTTTCTCATTTTTATCCTCAGCACTTAAAACAATGCATAACACATTATAGGCATGTAATAAATGTTTACTGATTGAATAACTGACCCTAGCAATTATAGAGAACCACTGGGGACATCTACAGAGACCCAAGGCAACATGTAGTCCTTTTTTGATGATATAAAAATCCCAGTAATTTAGTTTGACTACCGTAGTCAATGGATCCATAATTCCCCATTAAAACATTGCCACATTGACTAGCCATCCAAAAAAGTTCTGAAAGAATAGAAATTGAGTAAGGTAAATTTTGAAAGACAAAAGTATAGAGTACAGCACTTTGCCTGGGGACATTTCTGTTAAGGATGTGCTGCCTGAGAGAGAATGGAGATACTGAAATTGGTCAAGGGACAACAAAAGATAAGGTGGTGAACTTGGATGCAATTACTGCTTACATTTTCCAGGGATGACTCATCTATTCGCTTCAAGACCCCATAATACAGCATACAGTCATCTCGAAATAAATGTTATTGAGTACTAGGCAACATTAGATCAAGGCTTGCATAGATGTTATCTCAGTAAAGATTCATTTTGACAAGTCATTAAGACTAGACACCCTAATGAAGCAACTTTCTTTGAAGCCGATGAAGAATGGACAGGTGTTAATCGGCTGATACATAAATACACACACACATACACACATATCTAAGAGTGTCTACTATATGGTCAGCACTGGGCAGAATGGTGAATTTAAGTATATTTACAAATATTATAAAACATTATATATTTAGGAAAGGTAAGAAGCTGTTAACTCTTTCTCCTTAAATGGAAGAAGTTGAATTACTAACATCCTCTCTGTATAGGGAAAGTTTGTTTTTGGAGTAAATATCTGGATTACATAATGTTGATGGCTCCGTTTGCTTTTAGGGGAACTGAGTAATGGTGCTGCCCCAAAATGCTCCCTCCTAACAGACTTTGACACGTTTTTGACAAGTGCATTGCTGTGAGTCTGTCTCCGCTGTATTTCTTACACACACCTTTTACAGAAAAGTCCTTTGAAAGACAGGGTCATCTGCATAGGAGGCTGAACAATGAGCAGGTGAAGGGGAAGGAATAATGGTCCAGGTGATCCAGTTGGCCTTCTCAGGAGGGCAGTGTGGAAGGGGGAAGTGTAAACACGTGTATAAATGAATAAGCATATATTATTACATTATATTTTTATATGTATTCCCATCATAGAAATATTCAGTGTAATAAGAATATATAAGCTGGAGGGGAAGACTTTGTGATCTATGCATCAGATTTATTTGCGCTCCCTGGAGTCACTGCTTCACTAACCTCGCTTGGCTCACTCCATCCTTCATCCTTCCAAAGTAAATAAATTGAGTTCTCCTCGGCTTTTTTTCTTAATTAGCTATCAAAATTTGAGGCATCACCCAGACTTTGAAGGCCCCATCTGACACTGTTTTAAGATGGGGGGGTTGCCCCATTGTCCTTGACTAACTTTCCCCTTTCTAATCAGCAGCCTGCAAGACAAATGCAAGTGTGCACGCACACACACACACACAAACACACACACATACACACACACAAACACACACACATACACACACACACATACACACATACACACACACACATTTTCTGCCTGGCTACCCTACCACCTTCAACTCCAGAGATGGTGGAACTGCTGGGCCTCTGTTTGTATATTGAGCAGTCTGAAATGCATTTGGGATCTCTTGAGGTGAAAAGAGTTATATAAACAGAGAATGTTATTATGGAGTCTTACTACAGATGGAAACGACTGGGTATTCTCGAAATAAATAACATTTCACATTTTTATAGATATGTAACATAATATGCATGTGTGTGTGTATTTATATTCTTTCCATCTTGAATACACGGCCTCTCCTTCCACAGCACTCAGGGAAGCCATTCATTTTGCCTCTTGCTTTTTGATTCAGTCCTTAAGAATTCATTTAATTGTTGCCAGCATTTGGAGAGTTAGGATGAAGCAGTTACAGGCTTCCTGCTAGCTCTCGCCAGATAAGCCTGCCACGGCTGGAGCAGTTAGGAGAGCTGAACACTGAAAACACTTCAAGTTCTGTTTTTCACTTCCCTTCTACAGAGAGATCAATCAGCTTGTGGCTAGGCATAATTACAAGTGGAAACTTCCAAGACGAAATGCCCAATGCTGGAGACTGCGGTGTAACATAGCCAGGTTTGGACACTCTAGCTGGGTGTTGGAGGTGACTTTTTTTTCTCAATTTCCCAGATGATGTTTCCATTTCATCTATTGTCAAAAAAAAGTGATTGGCTTGAAATGAGCATAAAGCTGATTGATGACATGATGTGACATCATTTTTCTTTACCATCTTAGTCCTTAGGCTCCCAATCTTCTATAGTTATTCCCAAACAGTCTGGATTAGAACTGTTTCCTTCCTGGGGAGATCCTGAATTCAGCTCATTTTTCTAAGGGAAAAAGGACAGTTGGGGCCTTAGACTTTGCAGTAAAGGTACCAAAAGGCCAGTTCACTAGGGAGAAGAAGAATTGGCACACCTGGGCCCAGGCATCTGAAAAGGAGGGCAGCAGCTGGCTCTCCCAAGGCCAGCTGGCTACAGTGGAGGACTGGCTAGCTTCCTTGAAATTATCAGGCAGGAGAGGCAGGCAGTAGCCAGCTACCCTGAGCCTGGCCAGTGCTGGTCTTAGGAGGAGATAGGAGGGCAAAGGTTCGGGCTAGTGGTCTTTAGACCTTCAATATGATGCTAATGATTCTGAGAGAGCCATTGTGGACTTGAGAGAATTTATTCCAAATTGAAGGTGGCCTTCTCACAGCCAGAAGTCCCTGGGTAGGGTATGGGGAGAGGGATGAGAGTGGACTTAGGGACTGAGATGGTCACTTGCGTAGCAAACTCCAAAGTTTGTGGGAATCTTATTGCATTGTTTAAAGTAGTTAAACCCTCTGATTACTATATTAAAATCATAAGTCATGTGAAGGGTGATGCATTGGGGCAGAATATAAAGGAATAGGGAGAAAAAGATGAAAAGAAATCCCTTGGAGGAATCATAATTGTTCATCTAAGGTGCAAGATTGTCCCATTGCCAAAATAAATTCCATTCTTCTGGTAGATTGTTATTAATATTCCAAATGTTATTCCTGCCATTTTAAATAAAGAAAATGTCAATCAAGATAGATGATGTTGTAAGATGTATTCATATTAAAGAAGATGGGGAAAATGACTCATTCAAAGAAACCTGGAGTTTCTCTAGCTTTTTTCAATAGCAAAGGATGAAAAATAACTTCAAAAGGGGTGAATTTGTTTTGTAGAACAGACCTACTACTCTTTGTATTCTCTCTTTACCATTACAATGTATATAATGAAATTATCTCTTTGGAGTCCAAATATTTTGAAGTATATAGTATTTTTACTTTACCAATCATCATCTAAATATTCTTTATCTTTGCCCTCCAAACCAAATTGTGCCTAGCCCTAACTTGCATGCAGTGCTACTATGGTCTTTGTTTATGCTTTTAATTTTTTTACTTTGTTATAATCCTGATCTTTATTTTTTTTACGAATTAACGTTTTTTGTATCTTTGAGCATAAGGTTTCTGGAGGTTAGACTGTGACCATTTAGGTAGTTGTCTTTTTGTTACCAATATTAATATGATACCATGTCCAAAAAGCTGATGAATAGATCTTTCCATAATCTTCTCCAGCTTATATACTTTAAACCTTTTTTTAAAAAATGGACCAACAAGCAACCTTCCATCCTTCCATCTTCCATATCTCTATGGTAACCTCTATAAACCAGGTCAATAACTATTTGGAAATATTTGAATACCTTGCCCCATTGGGGGATACCCATTCCTCTAATCATAATCTCTTCTCCTCATTCTTTTTGTGAGCGAGGAAGGCAAGGCATTTGGGGTTAAGTGACTTGGCCAGGGTCACACAGCTGGTAAGTATCAAGTGTCTGAAGCTGAATTTGAACTCAGGTCCTCCCGACTCCAGGGCAAGGGCTCTATTCACTGCATCACCTAGCTGCCCCTCCTCATTTCCTTTATGTTATTTTGACTAATAATCATTTCTGGGAAGTCATTAATACAAAATCCTTGCATATGTCCTTGTCCAACTTTTTGGACCACTGTCTGTACATCATTCTGATTTTCAAAGTTAACAATTCTGGGCTGATAACCATTAACATATTAGATCTCTTCCCATTGGCTTGGGGCCATTTCCAAATACTGAGGTGAGAGGTACAATAGACCATTCCCGCCTCTTTCATCAACAAAGACTCTCATAAGTTGAAGGAAAAGGATTGTCTTAGTGGCCCTATGGCAATTCAACATCACTTTCCTTAACAGCACCAGTTGTATTCTATCTGTGATTCTGGTCCCATATTAAATTTTAAAACTTTTTTTTTTTCTTCCTTCAGGGAATGGAAAGTAGATCCTTATGGATCCTTTCCTTCTGCAAAATATTGGGGTAACTATGTTTTCACCTTCCTTTGAAATGATTATCTTTCTCAGTTACTCTCAAACATATGAAATCCAGAGTGAGCTACAGATTCAGGGATACGGGCGGGGATAGAAAGGAGATAGAAGGATTACTTTTTGAAGGAACTATCCTTGCCGCTCTTCTTCCCCTACCCCCTCTACCACTAATCTCCCCCATAACCTGTCTTCTTTTATCCATTCATGCTTAAAACTTACACAGATATATTTTATGCACATATAAAAATGTGGTAGAGTTTATCTACCATATGTTCACATGAATTAAAGCCTTTCTGTTTTCCTCTTCCTTAGATCATAAACCCTTTGAGGACAAGAATTTTCTTTTGTTTTTGTTTCTTATAAATAAAAGCCTATCACCTAGTACAGTGCCCTTTCATGCAAATGTTCAGGAGAATATTTGCAATGGTGAAACTATTATTCCTGACACAGAGGTCCCAATTAACATCTTCAGAATGTGAACTCAGGCCCATCATCTATTCAAACCAAAGCAATTTCCTGCAACTGTCTGTTGTAATTTGTTTTCCTGTGGACCCTGAGGATTAAAAATTGTCTTTGTCTAATTCAAAGAAAGGGATTTTTAAAACGTATACCTATTTGATCTGGGATGTATTTCCTACAGTATTATTGCAACATAAAGGTTATAATGTCAATCTGAGGTATTATTTAGTAGATTGTAATTAAAGACTTAAATCTTTACTCAAACAAAGTAATGGTTGTTTCTCTGCATGAGAAAAGGGGGAAAATCTCTTTCCAATTTCTCTGAACCTCTCAATGTGGTAACCCTTGTTTACAAATTGTCAGCCCATATACGTATTACTTTGTGAACAATGGACGTTTCAAGCAAGCAAAGATCCTTAATTTTGTCATCTATGCATGAAATTAGTATGGAAATTCTTAGACTGTTTTTTTTTTTGGGTGACTTAATTGATCCACTGAATTGTTAGATGCTATTCAGGTGTTTAAGGTAGAATAGGTAACAAAGATTTTTTCCCCCCTCTTCTTGATAATGGAGCTGAAATGAGAATGCATCATCATAAAATGTTGGTGTTAAATAGTCACTTAACAAGACACGATACAAATGTGAACAGGGTTTGAGGAGGATAGCTTTCTGTGACAATGAAATGTTAAAAAGGTGCATAATCTCAGGTCACGGCCAGCCTGATCACATAAATATAAATGGAAGCAATACATGTTGTTTGTTGACTTCCACTTGCTTTGAAAGTTAATCCTGGGACTTCATTCTGTTTAAGTAAGAAATATTGGTTTCCCCTTTCTCTTCTTGGGTAATTTATTTTCTTCATTTTTAAGCCTTGGGGTTTGTTGTTGCTGGTGTTCATTTCTTTATTTATTAAAGTATTCTGAGTGTTGGGGGATGGCTGTAGGTCCCCTTGTCTAGAAGTCATTTTTTATGCCTTTATTCTTTTTTTTCTCCTTTTTTAAAGTTGTCATAAAGTTACTGAGGCTATGGTATCTGGGAAGTGGGAGCAGCTGTAAGTGGTTGGCAGGTCTTGTGTTCATGAGAAACATATCAGTCTGGGCATGGTGAAGCTCCTCCAACGTTCACCTCAGCTGACTGAAAGCTGAGCCAGGGTTGTAAGCAGTGCATATTATTGTATAAATTTACTGCAAAGGGGAGTGATATGAATAGAAAATGTATACAGTAGCTTCCTGCATGCTAGCAGGTCTTTTCTGGGCTCCTAAATGTTAACTGGATAGTAATGTAAGTTATTACACTCATTAACTTAGGCCACAAACAAGTCAACAATGATTCAGCAAAATGGCTTTGTTTGTATAGTGCAAGGAAGTCTGATAGATATCCAGTCAAACATTTATGGCTAAATGGATGAAGATTTTAACATTACAGCCTAATAAAAACCCCATACTGTGTGATTAAATAAGAAGGAAAGCTGTAAAAAAGAGAAAGCGTAATGACGGTAACATGTAGGTCAGTTACAATTTAATTGTCACTGCACTTCATTGCTAACATATCAATTCTCTGCTGCTTAGCTGAGCAGAAAACAACAAGTTAACATGTACGGTGGGCCCACGGACTACTCGTCAAACCCCCACTTCCATCACCTGCTTTTGACTACTTCCTTAACAACCACATGAAGTCTTCTTGCCTTAATAGGATAATCTTGCTGAAAGCTCCCGCTGATTGTTTCTTCCTATGCTCAATGCATCAGTGATCAGTAAATTTACCTCGCACTCTACATAGATGCTAAAATTAGATTGTTTGCATTACAACTTTCAATACTTCTACAATAAGAAACACCTGCCTGTAGATTTATATTGTTTTGTTTAATGGTTTAAAATAAAGATAGCCGTACAGTGGCAATACCCTGATGTACTATATCGGAGGAGCACAATGGCTGATCATTTTTCTTACTTATCCAATTTGTACTGTATCTCCTGGCCATATAAGGGATAGCTTCATTATCATTAATTGCAGCTTCAGAAAAACTGGGGAAGTATTTATTCTTGCCAACTTTGTGGCAATTTTCTTTCTTTGGTGCAACTAAGTAAAGCTGGGAGCGAGAAAAGGAAACTGTATATTTAACTTTTTTTTTTTCAAATCTGGATAATTCACACAGATCTCAAAGGGGCTTTGGCACCTTTTTAAAATGTTAGCTCTAAAGAATTGTCTGTCTAGCACACTTATGCTGATCTATAGTAAAGACTTAACCGAGTACATAACCGAACTATTAATTCCGGTGCCTAAGGTGACATTTTTTATCCAGCTCAGTACAGACTATTCCATATAGAATAGAGTGCAGCTTCCAGTATTAAAAAAAAAAAAAAAGCTCCAGCAGATGCTAGATAACTTTATTAGAGTGATTAGAAACATCAACAATCTTTTCCTTATTCGAAGCCTCATTAGGATTCAGGTTTCTGGGAAGCAAGCCCATGGATTCCAAATGTTCTTAGCATTCTCACACTGCTAGTTTTCCTTCCTCTATCCATCCCATCACTTCTACCTGGATGAAATCCTAGCTAATCTAGGCAGGATGCATTAGAGTTTGGTTCATGAGATTATGGGTAGCAAAGGAGGAGCTGAGGACTGGACTATATCATTAGAGGAAATGAGTAACGAATGAGCTTTATTACAATATTCCAAAGTCATCTTCAGAGCAGTGAGTTAAGTAATGGAAACTGTTGTAGATGAAAGAAAAGTAGGTTAAGTGCCCTTAATTAACCTCCCAGCCATTCTTTTTTTCTTTTTCTTTTTTGGAGGGAGCAGTAAGAATTAATAACAAAATTCTCTCATATGGTCATATTAGGTTAGTAAGTTAACAAATCAACAAGTATTTAATAGTTTAAGTATGAATCAATAATTATGTTAAATACTAGAGACACTAAGGAAGACAAAAGCATGGTCCCTACTGTCAAGAGATACATTCTTAATGGGAGAGAAAACATCCAAATAACAAGTTATATACCAATGAGAGGTAATGTAAAATGGAAGATGATGGGGGGAATGGAGGGGGCAGGGTGACTAGAATAGGGAAGGCCTTTTACAAATCACAAACAAAAAACCCAAGTAGCATTTGAGCTCACTTTTGAAGGAAAACAAAGAAAGCCAGGAGGTGAAGGTGAGGAGGGCCTTCATCCCAGGCAGGGTAGACAGCCATTACAACTGGTGCAGAATGGGCAAATAGAGGGTTATGTGAGGAACAACAAGATCAGCATCATGGGATTGTGGGGAACAGGGAGAGAAGTAAGTTGCAAGAAGAATGGAAAAAATAGAAAGGGGCAAGATTGTGAAGGGCTTTAGAAGTCACACAGAGGATTTTCTATAATATGATATATATGTAAAATGTTATATTTTATATTTATGTGTCAGGAATGTGTAAAAGTGTCATGCTGCCTTCCTAAGGGAACTCTCTCCTATTTATTTCTCTCTCTTGCATTCATTGTGGAGGGTGCAATTACTGAAAGTAGACTGGCCTCTTTCTTTGAGTTAAACAAAAGAGAGGACAAAAGTGATACAGTACTTTTGGTTTCCATGTTAACCTTTACAAAAATTATACAAAGTCCTTGATGAACAAGTACTCCTCTCTAAACTTTGCAAAGGAGAATTTTAAGTGGCTTAACCCCAAATTATGCAGTAAATTAAAAGTAGGCAAATTTCTAAACTCCCATTTCTCAGAGTGCCCCATATGTGAACAATAATTCTAAGTGTGGCTGCCTTCATTAAGCATTAAGAATTTTTTTTTTTGCTTCCCTCTCCCATTTGGAATTAAATCTTTCCCTTTTGCAAGGTGCTACAAATCAATCTTGTCCCCTGCCATATTGCCTTATTAGCAGAACTATAATTCTACAGTTGTTAATCTGGCCTAGATTAATTAGTAATCACCACTCTTTATTGGCAGGAGACTGACTATGCTGTCCTTGTAGGCCTAGTATCTATGCTTGAGGCAGGATGCCAAACCAAATTCTATTACTTCAGAAGTACAAAAAAAATTCTTTCCCGGCTGAAAGCCTTTTGGAAACATGAAGAGAGCAACTTGATTACCATGGCCCTCACTGAATTTTCTCTTCTTCAGTCTAACAATCCTCAGGTGCTAGCCAGTCCTTACATTACATTTTTTCTAGTGTCCTCACAATTTTGGGTACCTTCTTCTGAATGAATGATACCTTACCAATGCCCTTCTCTAAATGTGAGCCAGAACTAAAAGTAATGCTCCAAATGTAGTCTGAGTAAAACAGAAAAAAGCTAGATTATCATCACCTCTCCCTTCCACCTTGCTCTGGACATTGTTTCTCATCATATAGCCTGAGATAAAAGTTGACTTTTTTGATTGCCATATCTTACTACTGACTTTTGCAACTAAAAATCCCTGTGTTCTTTCATACCCCAGGACTTCTAGCCATGAATCCTCTCATAGTATACTT
The DNA here is from genome assembly GCA_028646515.1 of Pseudochirops corinnae. Classification (NCBI taxonomy): domain Eukaryota; kingdom Metazoa; phylum Chordata; class Mammalia; order Diprotodontia; family Pseudocheiridae; genus Pseudochirops; species Pseudochirops corinnae. The sequence continues at coordinate 85,390,440 of CM053585.1, forward strand.
GTGTATATAATTTGTTTAACCTCTTACTATCATACTGTTCTTTTTTCTGAATTCCAAGTTTTTAAAAATATTTTTATTTTCAATTTTTTCCATTCTTCCACATTTTTGCAATCTTTTGGATCCCAACTCTTAGCTGCCCAAAATTTTCATCAGTAAGAATTTACTCAGCAAGAATGCCTTCCAAATCTTCAAGTTATTGATAAAAATGTTAAGTAGAACAGAACTAAGAACAAAATCCTTCCTCAAGCCACAAGATACGTACCTACCCCCACTGTCATGAATACCAGCATAATAAATCTATATCTAAAAGTGACTTTGAATATCATTTGGTCCAATCCCCTCATTTTTAGATGAAGAAGCTGAAACCCAACAAATTTCATCAACTTGTCTAAGATTATGCAGGTAGTAACAGAGTTAGTATTTGAAATCAGGACATTGAGTTCCAGTGTTCTTCTATAGTACCATTATGTTTACAATGTAATATATCTGTGAATATATTAACCAACATTTTATATGGCTATTCATTTTGTTATGAACCTACCTAACTGTAGTAACACAGCCCATTTTCTCCATCTGGGCCATGAAGATATTGCAAGAAACTTTGTCTAACTCAGTGCTAAAATTTTCATGTGTATTTGTTTTGAGTGTTCATGTGCATTTTTTTTTGTCACTATTGGATATAAATTGTAAGTAAAATACATATTTTCAATACTACAATATATTACATGACAAAATTTAAATTGATTTTTCTATAAAAATAAGCTTTGTAAATGTACAGATGTCTAGGCAGCTAAGTATAGAAACGTGATTCATTCAAGTTCACTACAATGACTTTTACTGTATTATTGTTCCAAATAATTAATTTGACCACATTTTAAATCATCTTGAAAGTGCATCATTTTAATCTATGCAAGGGAAAGAGGTTGAATGTTTGATGTCTGTAGGTGAGTGACCTCAAAGTTCCCTTTAAGCCTTGAGAATCAATGATCTGATAGGTTTTTTTTTTCTTCCAGTCATTTTTACAACTATTTTTTGGGGGTGGGGGAAGGTCTTTAAAGCTTCAACCAAATAATGTCCTAGTTACTTTACCTGCAAATTAGAACAAAATGGAAAAATTCCCTAAAAACACTATATACATGTGTTAAACCCATACCTTCTGGAAGTGAAATGTTTCCACAACAGTATGATATTTGAAATGATAATCAGTGTTTCATGGCCCACATTTTAAATCACTCTCTGAGAAATAGAAGCATGAGTTACTAGTCAATCAATACACATTCATAAAGTGCCTACTATGTGCCAGGCACTAAGCTAAGTGCTGGGACTTCAAAAAAGGATAAAAATCACTGCTCTCAAGAAGCTCACAGTATAATGAGAGATACAGCATGGAAACTGCTATGTAAAATCGTGATATATGTAGGATAATTTGGAGATAATCAACATAAGGCACTTGAATTAAAGAACACCAGGAAAGTCTTCTTGTTGAAGATAGTTTGGTTTAGGACATAATGAGTTTGAATTGTCTGAAGAATATTTAGTTTGAGATATCTACTAGGTAGTTGGAGATATGAGTCTGGAGGTTAGGACAGAGGTGAGGGTTAGATAAGTAAATTTTAGAATCATCAGCATATAGACTATAACTGAATCCATAAGGGCTGATGAGATCTCCAAGGGAAATAACTATATATCTATATACATACATACAGAGAGACAGACAGACAGAGAGGCAGAGAGAGAAGGAGAAGAGAGGAGAGGAGAGGAGAAGGAGAAGGAGAAGAGGAGAGGAAAGGAGAGGAGAGCAGAGGAGAAGAGAGGAGAGGAGAGGAGGAGGAGAAGGAGAAGTAGAAGGAGAAGGAGAAGAGGAGAGGAAAGGAGAGGAGAGCAGAGGAAAAGAGAGGAGAGGAGAGAAGAGGAGAGGAGGAGAGGAGAGGAGAGGAGAAGGGAGGAGAGGGGAGGAGAGGGGAGGAGAGGAGAAGGGAGGAGAGGAGAGGAGAAGGGAAGGGAGGAGAGGAGAGGAGAAGGGAAGGGAGAAGAGGAAAGGAGAGGAGAAGGGAAAGAGAGGAGAGGAGAAGGGAGGAGAGCAGAGAAGAGAAGAGAAGAGAAGAGAAGAGAAGAGAAGAGAGCTCAAAATAGCACCCTACAGGCACTCACCATTGATGACTGTAACCTCGACCAAGATCCAGCAAAGGAGAAAAGCTATAGACTATAGAGAGCTGGGGCCCAAATTTTTTGCCAACTTTGTAAAGTTAAGCCCCATGTAATGAACAATTTTTCAGAGCAAGCTCTCAGATTTCCCAAGGACTGGCTTTTATTAGATCTCATACCTATTTGAAACCTTGACATAATTTTTGGTAGCTCATTAGACTTCTGAGTGATGACAGATGAAAGAAGATGCACAGTTGCTCACTGACATTCATGCTTGCTTTTTAAACATCATACTGTATTGTTGTGGTTTTTGATTTTCCACTCAGATGGATGACCCTACATTACCATACCTCTTCTTCCCCTAAATTAATGTAATAGTATCCCCATTCGGGCATGAGGAATCCCAACCATTCATATGGTTTCTCTTGCCATTCTAAACAACATTTCTTGTATCTATCTCTTTGCTGATTCATTCATTCATTCATTCATTCATTCATTCATTCAACCTGATGGGATGTTTCGTGTTCAAAGTACCATTCTAGGCACTGCACACAAGTATTTTTCAATGTTAAATTCCCAAATGAAATGGCTGGTATTTTCTTCTTCCCCTGGGCTTGTCACCTGTCTTTTTCTTTTTATCTTTCCTTATTAAATTATGTTTACCTGAATACATCAGGTTCATTTCACCTAGGCAGGATGTCCCATTAAGCATGACAAGTAGAAGGTTTTGAGATTAATGCCCTTCTTGAGGTTGAATTAGTGTGTCAGCATTTTTGCAGACCTGGGACCAGAGTACATAGAAGTGTTCTATAATGGACCTTAGCCTTTAACTGAACTGCTCTAATATTATTCCTATAACAAGACTACTTTTAAAGAGCCTCATTATTGGCTTCATTAGATATGTTACTTGCATCAGTGGCGGTAGCTACTCATGTAATATGGGAGAGGTTAACATTGCGTATTTTTTATGTATTATATGGCATATAGCTTGAAGTAGCCAAAAGGTTTATGGCGATGTAATTGGTAGTTAGTGTGAAATTTGTAAGACAAATAGACAATATCGAGGGTAACCCCTATAATCCTCTTCTTTCAGTTTTTTACAGCCACCAAAGGGCCTCATTAAAACAGCAGTCAGCACCTTAGTGAAAAGATACAGTGCTTAGAGTGCCCAAATGTGACAGAAAATCTGCATTTTGTAAATCTGACACCTTTGATAGATTATACAGTGTGAAACCATTTCTTCTAAGCATTGTGAGATCGCTTAAGGTTCTCTTCTGAATCCAACTTTGCTATATTCACTAGCTATAACAATGTGAAAAAAAAACCAATTGAGGAAAATGAAGCTTGGAAGGTGGAGATGAACCTTTTTCTTGTGGTACAAAGCTCTTTGCATGCAATGGGGCCAGAAAGCAGCAGTTGGCATTTCCAAGGATTACTTAATCTTGGGAGCAACATTACTTTATATATTAGGATGTAGCATGAGAATACATTGATGTTTGTGGATATGAAAGTGAAACAACATGCAGGTTTCAGGGGGCAGGCTATTTTTAAAAATCTACGTGGGAACAGAATTTGGGCTTTTCATCTCCTTTTACAGCACAATATTTTAAAAGGTATGTACCTGGGGGGGAAATCAATGAAAACCTTGCTATTCTCTTCACAAAAAAGACATATGAAACCTGAGCCTTCAATATGTGAAAGCCCAATGCAAATGAATCCAGACCAAGGGAGACCTGTAATTTCCCTCTAGGTGTCCATTATGGCAGAGAAGACCATTTAAAAGAAGCAACATTAGGATAAGACATTCTTTCATATACCTTAAACAAGGCTTTCTTACTCATAAAACAGTAAGGTTACCTCCCCAAACCCCTCACCTCTTGACCTTCCCTCCCATATGCTCTGGGATTGTAAGTGCTAAGCAATTCTCTGTATGTGACCCTAATATGCACTATTCGACATCATGCCTGTTATAAAACATCTGGGCAGGTGACCATAAGAGACGATTAACAGCCTGTAAGTTTCCATTGGAATTTACCAAAATTCTAAAAGTCATTAGGTGTCAATTTCAATTTTCATTAGAACCAGGAGAGTTGGAAGAAATGACTTTGTTCCCTTTCATGACCTTCCTTCTCTGTTCTAGGCTAGGGCTTTGAGCTTTCATTTTATTTTGTTTTCATCAAAAAAAAAATCTAAGGTGTAGAAACAAATTCTGTTATGGCCATTGTCCCTGAAGACTGGTCATTGAATCAGGAGAGATGTAGAGATTCAAGGAAAATGACAAAATGTATTTTTATTCATTCTGAGTCAATCACTTCCTTATCAAAATACTATTAAAATGGTATCCTCTTCTCTGGTCATCAGTATTTTTTTAGAGTGGACATAAGAACATGTTTCTTTGTTGCTCTGTACTGTTTATGCCTATGTGTGATCTGCTTTTTACAATTCCACCCTTACTGTTTTAAAGATAAAGAAGAAAGTATAATTATTTTTAAAAGCATGCCATATAATTTATAACTTTAACAGAGGATGGACGGAAGGCAGTAGTAATTCAGAAGAAGAAAACATATCTGACCATTGTTTTTATTACCTGATAGATACCCTTTGCAGACTGACTGATTTGATGGGTTGGAGCAATAGTTAAACATGCCAAGGCAATAATCATTGATGAAAATATACTGAGAAAAATGCATAGTCACATATGCCTACTGAAATTCTTTTTTTCAAGGCTTTACCTGAACCCATTTTGAGTCTATTTATTAAAAGGGTGAGAAAGAATATTTTTCCAACAATAAAAGGAACCGGGTTTCATTTAAATTTAAATTCCATTTCAATTTTCATTATTATTAATAATACTTCTTACAAAGGAGAACATTTCAATAAGATGAGCCTTGAAACCAATCCTTGAGAATTTGGAATAGTTACTGCTTCCCCCCCCCACCCCCCCACAATGATCAGGCACAGCTGTTTATTTCTCCTGTTGAATTCAATGGTTTTCTTTTGGACCAGTTTCTTACTTTCATCCAGACTAGAGAGAGTAGCAAACTTGGTTCAAAAGTCTTCTTGAAATGATGTTTTTTAAAGAAGAAAAGTTAGAAGATATTGAAACAGATCCACTGTTTAACAAGAAAATTCCTATTTCTAACTTCTCAAGTCAAGATCCATTTTGTCTTATTAGAACCTATTGATTAGGAGGGTTCTGGGACATCTGACTCTTGACCCTATAGAGTACTATGTGCCCTTTGCAAATATAATTGTTCTGTCTCTGAAACATATGGGTTCTTAAACAAACTGAAGACAATTTCATGGAATCCAATCCAATCTGAGTAACAATTGCTATGATTATAGCACCATTTAAGAAACATTCCACAAGGCACCATTGCTTTCCAAATAGTCTGAAATACTGAAGTTCTTTAACTTCAGGAATATCTGAATCAAAGAACTGGTTTCTGTCCATTAGATATAGGAGTTAGGAAAAAAAATCCTTAAAGATGGAGATTTTCTCTGTCATTTGAGCAAAATATTTGAAGCAGAGAGGGCGTAATAAAAGCGTATATTTGTACTATAAAACATTTCAAATGAACTCCCTAAGTAAATCTAGTTTGTAACTCACACAGCAAAACAAACTTAAAGGGACAATTTTGAATAGGCTGTCTGGGTTTAAAATTCAGTGGATTATTCACATCTGTTAGGTGAGAATTAAAGAGTGCTGAAATAGTGTATTCTTATGTTTTAGATCTCTCACTGCCAAAGGCTACTGAATAGTAAGTATCAACATCTGTGTTACTTCTTCTTTGGATTTCCTGATTCAGTATGTCTAAACATTTTAGTTACTATTGGAAATTTTTTTAAAAAATAGTTAGAAGCCAGAGTTTTCCATACTATTTCATTTAAAGATATTAACAGCAAACATTAGTTAAGGGATTGTAAGTGCAATTAGCCCTAACTAACATTAACCTAATGTTGTGATTTGTATTATTGAAAGGACGTCAGACTCTTGAAACTGTAAATAATGGAATAAAAATAAATAAAAGTACCTGTATTTTGACAGTAATATTCCACCTCTGGTTCCCTGTGTGCTTGAACACACACACACCACGTGCACACACGCACACACATACACACACAAAAATCATTCAAATGCCTTTTCTTTCTCTGACAAAAATATTCATTAAAAACATTTCACTGTGCTGCCTTTTAATATAGCGCGGGCATTCAACCTGCGCAGGAAGCTTCCTGGAACCACACAAATACTGTGTAATTATCTGGTGGCTCCCTGCTGGTTGCTGCATATTCCAAGCACAAAGTGAGCAGCACATTTCTAGAGCCTGACTTCTGTCTTCATTGTCCCTGCTTGGAATATGAAGCTCCACTTCATTATAGTAGACCTGATCAAACTTGATAGATTTAGCCATTATTCTTGACTGTGTCAACTTTCTGCAGGGTTTTTTTTTTCCTTGGGCTCTTTTGTTTTGCCACCCAGGGAATGCAGCTTATTCATTCTCTCTCTCTCTCTCTCTCTCTCTCTCTCTCTCTCTCTCTCTCTCTCTCTCTCTCTTTCTCTCTGTCTCTCTCCTTTCCTCTTTTTCTCTCTCCTTTCCTCTCTCTCTCCTGCATCCCTCTACCTTTGCCTCTTTCAGATTTCAATTTTCTACTCCTTTCTATAGCTTTCCTATATTTCCATGTCCTTCTGTTTGTCTCCTCCCTTTTTTCTTTTTTTTTGATTTCTCTTATTCTTCTCTCTCTCTCTTTTTCTTTCTCTCTCTCTCCCTTTCTCTCTCTTTCTCTCTCTTTTTCTCCCCCTTTCTTTCTTTTCTCTTCTCCCTCTCTCCTCTATCTCTTTCTCTGTCTTTTTCTACCTCTCTTTCTCTATCTTTCCCTTTCTCTCTGTCTGTCTCTTTCCCCCCCTCCCCCTCCTTCTTTCCTTCTCTCCCTTTCTCACACCAACAAACCAAGGTTTCAACAAATAATGTTCCTACACATCATGTGATTTGACGAAAATGAGGCTTGCAATTTTTCCCTCAATTGTCCTTTTTGGGTTTGATTTTACAGTGAATATAAAAGAATTCTGCTGCTGTGTTGACACCCAAGGCACAAATGCTTTGAAAATCCCTTTCTTTTTCCTCTTAGTAGCACAGTAACTTCTACACCATGTTGTTGTTGTTGTTTTTTGGGGGGTCTGTTTTTGATGACTTTCAAAGAACACTTCAGAGTTCATATTTTCAAGGATCATTCACATCAGTGTCTCTTATCCAATTTTATAAATGTCTTGCTACATTTTCTTTGCAATAGACATTAGATCATTCTCTAGGCAAATACAGATGTTGATACCGCTGGTTTAGCATAACAGATTGCTTTGTAGTTTTTGAGAGTTGCTATGCAACAATAGAGAATTACAGCATAGCTCTAACGAATTTTTAAAGTATTGAATAAAATAATGTAAGCAGCATTATCATAATTAGTAGCACACAGATTCCTCAAACTGTCACAGAACAAGTTACCAATATGTCAGAAATCTGCTATTGAATTTAAAATACTTATAGGGTCAATTCCTTTTTACCATGGTTAATTAACATTTGGCGGCAGGGTTTTTTCCAGCCTTTCAGTTTTGTCTTTGTAGTATTGGTTATATCAAAGAGTATATTGTCGAAGCATTCTATAAATGCACAATAAAGAATTTGTAATTAATTTCTACTTATTAAATTATTATTAAAGTAAAAACTTTAGACCTTAGGATTTACTCCCCTCACCCTTCCTTTCCTCCAGCATACATTATATGTGAGTAAAGGTAAGGTCTTGCTGTTATAAATTTCAACAAGTTCTCTAAAAACGTCTCATTGTAGTCTGTTGTTTAGGACCATGTAAATAACATAAGAAATTGGTGTGACTTAAATTTAGTATTATGCTGTTTAAATTAAAAAATCATTATTTTTTAGAGTGGCATTTTCAGTCACACCAAAAGCTTCTCGGCATCTTAAAATGTAAATTGCAGAGAAGCAACACAAAGGATAAAGAGAAGATTTTGAAGGCAATCACAGTGATCACTTAATTCAGTCGCTGCATATCCACTTGGCATAAGGTAATTAGAGTGCCACATTGCTGTAAAGACAGAAAGCTTAGGGTCCCATTCTGACTCACCCAGACGATAATACATGATTAGAAGTCAGTGACAGATCACAACTGCTGAATGACCCACCAAGGTCTTATCAAGGGCAAATCGTATAATTAGCATGCACTTGGCTGGCAGAAGAGTACAGTGCTATTGTTCTGGTGCAATCAAATTAGCCCCACCAATGAGGTCAGTGTTCTGTGACCTTAAAGACATTTCATGTTTTATTCCCCCACCCCCACCCCCTTCATAGACACATACAAAATACACTTGAACTGAGCACAAGTTCTCATGGACACTAAAAGTATGTTTTATTGAGGCATTTTTGGAATACACTCGGCTGACTCTTTAGTTCATCATGTATGGAATGAAGGAGTCAGCTAATGTAGTCTGACCCTGAGGGACACATATGTAATGGAGCCACTTTGACATAAATTCAAGCATCTAGTGAGGCCTGGATCTCAATTTATTTGCCCTGAATACATTCACAGCATCATACATATACCAAAAAAAAGAAAGAAAAAAATTCTCTAAGTCTCCATGTGAGTCACACATATCTCTTTCCTCATGGTAATCAACACAATTAGGTCGATTTGACCTTCCACTTGTTTGAATTTTCCTACTGTTTGTCCACTTTATTACATTTGTCTTCTCCCCTGGAAATATTTTCTGTTTGGAGGAAAATGTTTTTGGGATGACCGAGGGTATCCTGGAAGATAGAAGCCTCTCTGTTAACAGTGGAGTGGATGAGATAGTTTTCAGTGATATATATTCACTTCGTTTTACCCCAAACACACTGGCTAATTAAGAACCCATAATATCTTAGTCATCGCTCACTGGCTGGACCTTGAAACGGCCGTCCTAGAACTTTCTTTTGATTTCTAATATGAGGGAGGACATGGGAACTTCCCCTCAGTGAGAAATGTGTTGACTTCCTGGCTTGGAGGCTGTTTTCCCTTTGTTTTCTAGCCCCAAAGTCATTTTTTCCATTTAGTTTGCACACTTCATAAAATGTTCACTGCACATGAGAGGCTGTTTGGCACTTGGTTCTGAACAGGAGCATATGTCTCTTCTATGTTATGATTTTCATCATTTGACTGTGTTCATTTTGGACTATGTATCACAGTAAATCCTGGGTGGTGGGATCCAATTGGATCTGTTTGTCATTGCTGTCTTGAACATCCTACTTAACACACCTTATACTTATGATGGATTCCAAAAGAAAAGTATTGAGTTTATTTGAATTCATCTCCCTAAATTACTCATGTTTCATGAATATAAAGACTGTCTTTTGCATTGTTTCATGAGGGAAAGGCAGACATCACCTACTTTTCAGAATTCATTTTTTAAATTTGATCTTAGAAAGCCTGATCTCTTCAAGATAATCACTATTACAATATATACAGGGTATAGAATCTTAGAAGATATTTTGAAAAAGCACTGGTGCCGTATTTGTGGTCATAAGGAAGAAACTAGGGATTGCATACTTGAGGATAGGTGGGTGCCGATTTTTTACTGTTGTTTTTTCTTTTTCTTTTTGGCTATAATAGCATCATGTAATAGAATAGAAACTGAAACTTAGTTTCTTGGCATGACTGTCATCAATGTGCCATGTGACCTTGGTCAAGTCACTTAGACTTTGTGGATCTTAGTTTCCTTATCTGTAAAATGTGTAGGTGAAGCTGCATGATGATAGAGCTTTGGTTTAAAAATTCTGTGGTTTTATGATGGGAATGTGTGTAAAAGATGTTCAGCCATCCACTTGCTTATATGTACTAATCAACCATAATTCTCAATTTGTCATGTCACAGCTCTTCCCACAGTAACTGATTATGATGTTAACAGGACCATGACCTTGGAATTTCAATATGCACATAGAAGAGAGGGAGGGACATTAGGAAGAGATCCATTGTTTATTAAATCCCACCTCCCATAATTAAACACTAAAGAAGGAGCACAGCCAATGAAACACACCTATTTATGTATAAATAGCATGTTTTATAAACATCACTGATCTGGTGAGTTGGTCTCTCAGCCAATTAAATTAATTTCAGCTCAAACTTGGTCTCTGCTCTAGTTGTGTTCAAGTTTCTGACAAAGGTTGTTTAATACACAATGATTTAAAAAATACACATTTTTACAACTATCTTGATAGGTACCTATACCTTCCAAACACACCTTCTTGGACCAATAAACAAAGGTTTGATTGACTTCTGATTCCTGAAGCTGAGCTACAAAGATACATAATAGAGGGGCATCTAAATTAAAGTTCAATGGTGGGGGGGCGCCTCCCGAAGAATTCATCCCTGCAATGTCTTTCATTTATTGGAAATGCCTTGGTCGTTTGTGCTAAATGCACTGATGAAACTTTTTCTCGTATGGCACAAAGATGATTTCTAAAGGTCTTGTTGATTGTGCAAACACAGGGACATTTCCTTTCTATGAGAATTAATATTGTCTGTCTATAGAACAGCAACAGTATTCAGTGCTCCACAAAAGTTACTGAAAGCATCACATTTATAATGATTGTGATAAGCTATTCCATTCCTGAGTATTTAGTTTTCATGGTAACTTCTTTTTGATGAAAAAATATAGAGAATTATGCACAAAGGAACAGTTTTTATATTTGTAATGGAAATATTAAAAAGGGACCCAGCTTTACAAATTGTCTCTGTTATAGAGATTTTTACAGCTTCTGTAAAATATAGAATATACATCTCTCTGTCCTGTATCTCCATAGCTTCCTATGTATACCCATTTGCATAGGGGGCATATTTTCATAAGTGCCATATGCATCTATATGTATATATGTATAAAATATACATGCCATAGACATATAAATCACAGTACCCTAAGTCTTAGGGGAACTCCCCTACCCCAGTCACCCAGCCCACACCATGAAAGTCCCCTAACAAACAGGATTAAAATTCACTCCTTTCAACCATCCCAGGCATTTATTCCTTCCTTTTCATTGAGCTACATTTGTCTGATTTAACAAGATAAGATTCGAGTGCTGATGCAGCCAGTTGCTAATGTAGCAGCCGCATCCACCATACCATCGACACTCGGCATCAGAGGGATGCATAAATCAGGTATTCAAAAAAAATTAGATATGCAGCACACCAGTTTTATAGTCCCAGCCTCAGAAATTGAAATGGCCCAGATTAATGTATTATATCTTACACACTGTCCGAGTGAATCAACTTTAATATATTGAACAGATTCGCAGAACAAGACTTTGTTATCTAAGGAACACTCGGAAGAAGGAATTGACCTGAGGATTTGATTTGGTTCAGGTAGTTCATGTTGTACAGCGGCATTTGAATAGTTTCACATAAAAATAAAATTTGTATTAGAAATATTTCCCATCATTTCTGGGCTCATCCACACTGCAGCTTTGCAGAGGGCCAATATTAGAGAAACAATGTCCAGCCGAGATACGATTTTAACCTTTGCTTCTGACATGGCAAAACAATATAATTGTAATTTTAATGCAGCCTGCTGTTTCATAGCAAAGGAGCTTGTCCAGACTGACTATAACTAGTTTGGGTATTTTTTTTCCTTGAAATGAAATGCCCATTGAATTGCACAATACAATAGACATACCACAATATAGACCATTCCATTCCCAAAGCCTCAGTCGGGTCTGAAGCTGCACAGTAAAGACACTGCTTTTTGTGAAGCATGGTGACATTGCAAAGGTTTGAGGATTTGGGACTCTGGGGATTAAGGTATGGGAACTCTTCTCTGTAAGCTAGGATACTTGAAAGAAAGAGTTTGAGGATGGGGGTGGGGACACAGTCATTATTCTGTGTCATTCTGTCATTATTCTGGTCCTCATTGGCTACAAAGCAAGGGTTAGTTTGGGGAAGTTTTCTCATATGGGCTCGTAGATAGTATTGTATCTTCCCAGATTCCTTGTGTTTGGCTTCATCAGTTTATGTGTTCCACAGAGCCCTTCTAATGATTAATAACAGTTATCAGTCATAATTTTTTGTTAATAAAACATGAACCATTTGGTTGGGAGGACAGGAATTCTTCCCTATTTGGTAATTACAGCATCTCCAGTAAGTTCCACATGCATAAGAGAAGGCCTCAGTAGATGCTCTTTGGAGCCATACAATGATAAATCAATCAATCGGTTGACAAATATTCCTGAAGTGTCTGCTTTGTGGCAGGCACTTTGTTAAACTCTGAGGATTAAGACCAAAAAACAAACAAATAAAAAAGACCCCGAATCAACACTGCTTCCCCTCCCCAACTTCCTACACTTAAGATATCTTGCCTTCTTATATTTTTATTGATAATCATGGAATCTACTTTTGAATGTAAGCTTCTAGATGGCAGGTGATATTCCTGTTTCACCCATGTTAACTTCTTTTGCACCTGGACTGTCTCTCATTATTTTTTTCCCATTCACTCATTGAATGATCCACTTTACAAATTTTGCTGTTTTACTTTAGGCTAATCTCAAATGGAGTTAAAACATTAGAAATAGGTTTAGATCAACCTAATGAGGCTAAATGAAAAATCCACCCAGTCTTGTGGTCTTTCTTATCAGCTTTATCATATAGTTTCAGCTGCAGTGTAAGATGGCCAGATTTAAGGGATCTTGTGGTTGGGCATTTGTGTTTTGACCAATTTAACTTTCACTTACTCAAATTTTCCAACAAGGATTAGAAAAATGGTGATAGGCATTCATTGTCTGTCAGAAAAAAGTTATTATGGCATTTAGGTATGACTGAGCCCAGTAGTGTCAAACTAAATAGAAATAGGGGTCACCAAATGTAAGGATCCCTGTGGATTGCATGTTGACTTAGAAAACCACATACCGACATTATCTATTTCACTTGTTCAGTTTCCAGTTGTGTCCAATTCTTTGTGACCCCATTTGGGGTTTTCTTGGCAAAGATAATAGAGTTGTTTGCCATTTCCTTCTCCAGCTCATTTTAGAGATGAGCAAACTGAGGTTAACAGTGTGAAGTGACTTAGCCAGGGTCACACAGCCACTCATAAAGATGAACTCCCATTTTTCTAACTCCAGACTCAATGCTCTATCCACTGTACCACCTAGCTGCCCTAATAACATTATTTATGTCTTACTGTAATTTAATTTATTTTGTTTATTATTTCCCAATTGCATTTTAATCAGTTTCAGGTCCATACTGTCCTTCATGCCTCAAGTGCTTTCCCTTTTCACCTTCAACTCTTAGAATCTCTATTTGCTTTCAAAACTCTGGTCTAGTGCTGTCTCCTACATATGGTTGTTCCTAATCCCTTCAGCTAACAGGAAGAAACAAGCACTTATTAAGCACCTACTATTTTCCAGGTTTTAAGTCCTTTACAAATATTATTTCATTTCATTCCTACAGTAATCCTGGGAGATAGGTGCTATTATTCTCATTTTCCAGGCAAGGAAACAGAGTCTGATAATGATTAAGTGATTTATCCAGGGTCACATAGCTAGTTAGTGTTATTGTTATTTGAGGCCTTATTTGAATTCATGTCTTCCCACACTCCTGGTTCAGAACTCTGTCCACTGTAACACCCAGGTATTACTAGTCTCCTCTCTGGCTCCATTTATCTTGTATATAATTTTAATTATAAGATTATTACCTCTAATACTGTGGTTCTCAACCTGTGGGTCGCGACCCCGTCACCTAAGACAATCTGAAAACACATATTTCTGATTGTCTTAGGAATGGAGACACCAAGATGCTGTTCCTCTATTGATCTCCAGGTGGGTCCGCCCACATGCAGATAAGCCGTATACAAGTATTAAAGGGTTAAGGCATTAGGAAGGTTGAGAACCACGGCTCTAATAGAATGTCATTTCCCTGAGGCCAGGGACTTTCCTTGCTGTTTTGTTATTGTCTTGTGGCCCAGTACACAATAGGTGTTTTTTAAATGCTGATTGATTGGTTCTTTTTTGGTGTGGTTGGTCATACACTATGAAATAAGTGCTTCTTGGACCTCACCAAAGATTGTGGAATTCCAGCATTGGTCAAGTAATCTCCACTTCTAGCTCCCCTCCCCTCAGTTGCCTATGGTGTATTCCCTCCCACCCTAGCCTCAAACTCTCACCTAGATTTCCCTTTGGAACAAACATGAACAAAATTGCCAGAAGTGGTCATCAGATATCAGATAGTCTCAGATTCTCCAGATCCTGGAGGGGCATACTTTTCTCTAAACTGGCATATTCAGAGAATTATTTCTCACAGAATGCTCCCGTGGTTAATATCCAGTTTTGACAGCACACATTCTCTGAGCTTGTATGGGAAAGTGTCAAAAAAAAAAAAGTGTTAACATATCTACTAGCTCTGATCATTAATTTTCTCAAAGAATTACTAAATAAAATGACGTTTTAAAGAACTCCCATATATTGCATTTTAAAAGATTTTTTTTAATGTTATAGCTATGTGCCTTTAAATTTCCTTCTTTACAAGTAGCATTTTAGTCTCTGTTTTTAATTACATAGTGAATCAACTGTGTCAGGTAACATCCCAGTACTTTTTAAAGAGAAGAATAACTGGGAGACAGTACAGTCTATTGAGTAGAGATTTGGTCTCAAATCAGAAAGACTAAGATTTAAGACTTACTTCCGACCTATCCTAGCCATGTGATCAAGGGAAAGTCATTGAAACTTGCAATATCCAAGCAATTCTCAGAGAATGAACATTACAGAGTAGGTGCTGACCTACACTGGTAGGGGTTTCCTCACTGGAAATTTCCTATGTCAATGAAATTACAGATCTGATACAAAGGAAAATATATATATGTATGTATATGGAAGTCTTTGAAAGAAAAGTGAAGCTGCTAGTAAATGGCATTACTTCACCAAACTCTTTTGAATAGACAAGTCTAAACTCTAGACCATGCATTTAGACTTTAAACTTCTTTAAAGAAGGTGCTCCATATTTTAATTCTTAGTGCCCAGAACTATTTGAGATCCTGAGAGTGCTATGCTGTTTCCTAAATGCAATTCAACCTAATCTTCTCCTTTTGTTCAATGTACTCACCTCATTGTCTATTTGCAGTGCCTCTGTCCCATGGTATAGGCATGGATTAATTAATTAGTTAGTTGGATTGGTGGCCCATCCAATTTCAATTCATAAACTGAGAACTAGTAGAAAATTTTCATCCAATTGCTTTTCTCTGTGTAAATTATTGGAGGACGTCTAAAGGATCTTACTGTGTATGAGGAGTCCCCTCTATTTGGACTCTTCATGTCAAAGTTGTGAACGAAGAGGGAGAGGAAAAGCAAAGAAAATGAATTTGAAAACTGGGTGATGTGTAAAAGATAATATATGTTCCCTAAGTATGCATCTGAAAAACACAATTGTCTCAGCAGTTTTTAAAGGGAAGACTCCAATTAACTTCCTAGCAGAGACCATCTCCACAGGGCAATCCTTTGAAGTTTAGTATTTAATACATCTGTTTTCCAGAACACTTGATGGATATTTGTATTCATGCAAAGGTGTATTGGTAAATGTTTAACAACTGGCTCTCTGGAAAAAAAAAGAAATGACCTCATGACACACTTTTAAATTCAATCTTCACTGCCTCCAACACTTTCTTAAGTCTAGATGATCAGCAAAACAATAAATCAAGACATATTTTTTTTTTAGCATTTGCCAATTTCCATGGCATAATTGCTCACCCAGAAAATTTAACAGTGGGCTTTCATGAGCTGGTTTGATCTGACTCCAGCATACCTCTGGATTTATGCCATGTGTCACTTTATATTCTTTCCTATTCAGTAAAAATTAAAACACCTTTCTTCCCACTATTACCATCATCCATTATCAATTGTGGGGGAAATTCTATTACATGGTCTAGTTGCTTCCCCTGAGGTAAAGTTACAACCAAGTGATACCAAGTGGTATCTCCTCTGAACTGTTGATCTTTGAATCCTGAAGTAGAAAGCCTCTCGGCTTAGTGAAGCTTTGAAAAGATAGTTCAACACCATATGGTATAATGTAAAGAACATTGGGTCTGAAATCACAACTTGGGGTTGGAATTCCCCCTTTAATGTTTTTGTTACCTACATGATCTTAGAAAGTTTATTTGATTCCTAGAGCCCCAGTTTTCTCATTTGTAAAATAACCAGTTGGCTTGGATGACTTTCAGGTACCTTTCATCTTTTAGCTATAATACGTCATTTCATGAAGAAATATCTGAAGTTCATTTTTCCAGGTTATATTTTTTTTTATCAAATTCTTATGAATATTTTTCCATTGAGAGAAAAATGCATCTTCCAATCAATAATCTAGATACTTCTAACCATATTGGCATTCATTAAAAACAACAACAACTGAACAACCTATATGCTTGCTTGGTATCTTTATGATGGCGATTGTTGGATGAGCCCCTCATGTAGGCTTTATAGGAGGATATGGACAGGAATCACATAGGATAAGAAGGTATGAATTCCTTGTGATATCTGCATTGTGGGAGGAAGAAGCTACACTGATAACAGTTCCATTGAAATACTCAAGTATACTAACTCTAAACAGATATTTTCCCCATTAAAAAATTCTTATTCTAGAACTCATATTGCCAAATAGACAATTGCTAAAATTGACCTTTGAGATAGCTAAAACATTGATGAGTTTTTGCTCATCCTCTTGTCTCCTATCAGGACTTTGGAAATTTGATTGAATAATTGAATATGGCTTTTGTAGCCACGGAAAGAGCAATGTATAGAGCAGTAAAGCGTAAGGAAGCAGAAATTCTTTTCTTTCCTATTCCCAGGTCACTAATCATCTCTTGTCTACTGGAACTATATTCAACAAATAGTAGACTGACTGTTGGCAAGTAGATGGTGACACTGTTCCTTCTCCGAACTGAACCAATAATCTACATCAGCTCTGGACTTTCTTTTTCTTTTTTCAGACACTGAGTGATGGAAATGCCTAACCACAATAGTTGTCACAGAAATCGGAATCAATTACTGTTTTCATGCAGAGCTGGACTTTATTTGGAGTTAATTCCCATTGTAGAATGTGCTGTCCACAGGGCCTTTAACTGTTCTCTTTTCTAAATGAGTATCTGAAAGGCAACCACAAGAAAAATCTGATTTCTACCCCATATGCATGACAATGAGGTGATGGTTTCCTGTATGCCCTTATCTGGAAGAAGAAATAACTTGGTCAAATGAAGCCCTGTGGCTCTTGGTCAGAAGTGGAGAAATTCTTTAAAAATGGAAGTCAATTAAGCAGCAAATCGAGATGCCAATGGAGCAAACATCAGCTTGCTCGGGCGCCAACTCCACCTCTGCTTTAGCCCTGCAGCACACTCATTTTCTATTCACCCAGTGATTTGGTTCTATTAATGCTCCTTACAGAAAAAAATCTCATTCCTTCCTCTGCCTCTGGTTGTCTTGAAGCTCCTCACAGGGACTCCCAGAGTGGAGGATTGTGTATATATCAATTGCATAAGATGATTCCAACAAAAGGGCTTGGGTAATGTCTAAGACACCTGGTTCTGAGAGTTTACAGTTGATTTTTACGGTGCTTTTAAAGGATAATATCTAGAGCTCTGATTCGTAGTGCTCAGGGTGCTGCTAATCTTATGTATCTATAGTGTTTTTGGTGTGCTTACCTGAACAGCAGGTTTCTCTTCTGTGCCTCCTTTAAATAGAATGCTTTGCTGGCATGACACCTAGTGGGTAATCACTACATAATTTTGGAGTGTCACGTGTAGATTTGAAAAGGGCTACCTACAGAGCTATCATTAAGCCTTGCTTTTGGTGACTCAGTCATATGGAGAATGGATGGATGCTTGGTCAGCGAACCTCCATTTTCCATTCTTGACTGCTGGACTGGTGATGTTATGAAAGACATTTAAGGGCCCAAAAGAGTTTGTAAAGCTAATGGAGACATTTTTAGTACTGGTAGGAACAGCACCCAACTATTTATATGTAAATAAAAGACCCCCACCATGCGGAAGTTTCTGGGCCCATCTATCTTCACCTTTACTCTTCTCCATTCTGACACCCTATCACCATACCCTTTCCATCTTTTGCTGAAAACTTTAATCACATCAACACTACTGTTTCACCCTGGGAGGGGCATGTTAGTGATATTACATATTGTTTCATTCTTATTCCCTGTGATTGTACAGACCAAAACAATTTTCTCTCTGTCCAACACTCCTCTATACATGTTGTCTCTCCTTCTTACAATATAAGCTCCTAGAGGTCAGGGATTATCTCACTTTTGTGTTTCTACCTTCAGTGATTAGTGTAATGGTTGGCACAGAGTAAGTGCTTACTAAAAGCTTTTTCATTCATTCATCCAACCAGATATCTTTACATTAAACATTTGAATAGTTACATAATGACAGCTTTGAATGATGACTCACTAGAGAAGAAAAGGACAACTAGCAACCATTTAAATTATGTATGTGATTATTATTTTTAATAATGAAGAGGGTAGTCTGGGATATTCATTGTCATAGAGTGTGAGAGTTGTAAAGTTGTAAAATTCTTGGAGGTCAAGAAGCTCATCCTCTTAATTTTACAAATAAGGAAATTGATTTCAGAAAGATTATACACAGAGAGTAAGTTACAGGAGTAGAATTTAGGTCACCAATATTCAGTAAATATTTGTTTAAAATATTTTGTAAATTCTGAAGAGACATAAAAAAGTAACCCAGGGGCAGCTAAGTGGCACAGTGAATAGAGCAACAGCCCTGAAGTCAGGAGAACCTGAGTTCAAATCTGGCCTTAACACTTACTAGCAGTGTGACCTTGGGCAAGTCACTTGACCCCAATTGTCCTGCCCTCCAAAAAGGAAAAAAAAAAAGTAACCCACATCACCACCGCCACCATCATCATCATTACATTGTTTATATCCCTGAAAATAAAAAAAAAATGTTAAATGCACAAAAGTCATCAGTTTAATCCACAAGAATCAAGCTTTGGGTCAAATAAACATTATCGTGTTCAGCCCACCTACTCATTATGTTAATATTTAATTTGTATGAAAACCAATGGAGTAGCAGTAGTGGGTAGTAGTGATAGTACTTATAATAGTGCTTTAATTTTGCAAAGCACTTCACAAACGTCTTGTCCTCACAAAAATTCTGGGAGGTAGATGCTATTATTTTCTTTAAAATACAGGAGAGGAAACAGAGGCAGGAAGAAGTTAACTTGTCCAGGGTCACATAGCTCGTACATATCTGAGGTAAAATTTGAACTCACATCTGCTTGACTCTAGCCCAGTGCTCTGTTCACTGGACCACCTAGTCACAAAGGAACCCAGTGAATTTGTTGAAAGTAGACTGTTACGGTCTTTTAACTTGGTGAGGTGAGATCAGAGGAGAAGCTACACAAGGCTAAGAGGAGGAATAGGTAAGATGGATAATGTAACTAATATTAGAGGAAATTTTAGGGGGCAGAAAACTGATTGGGAGCTGGAAAAGACCTTAGAGGTCATCTGGTTCACTGGAAACTGCCCCCTCTCACCCTCATACCCTCCCTAGATAAGTTACTGTGACTAGTTCAAAGTCACACAGCAAGTAAGTTTCAGAGGCAGAATTTGAATCCAGACTCTCTGAGGTGGGGGCTGCATATTACAATGAGGAGAACACTGACTCTAGAGTTGAAAACATAGATTCAAGTCTCATCTCTTGTGTTCACTTCCTGTGTGACCTTGGATGAGTCATTTAACCTGAAGGAATTGGACTAGATGACCCTGAAGTCCCTTTAAGCTGTAAATCTTTGAGCCTGTGACTCCAAAGCCAGCACTTTCTCCACCACACATTGCAGCCTCCCTAGTATAATGTGGAATCATCACCACCATTATTAAGCATTTGAAGAGGGATGCATTTATGAGAAAAGCCCAAAAGTTTAATGAAAATCAGTGAGCTCCAAACTGATGACAGTACATAGACAAATATTTTTATCACTCTGTCCATTTTTCACATGCAATTCAATTCAACCAACATTGAGTACTTATATCCTATGTACAGGATGCTCTGCCATGAACTGGAGTTACAAAGAGAAAAGCCGAACAGTGCCAGCTAGCAAAGACATGATTGTAATGACTCTCAAGGTGTAGACTTGGAGGGTCAAATATCCCAGACCCTTCCCTTTAAAGGGGTCACCCACTGAGACCTCCCATATTCTACAAAGTAAACTATACAGGCATGATTTTTATTTTCCAAAGTGTAACCTGATCAGACAGCTATTTATTATATCCACAGGTCAGCCTTTTATTAAGTGTGTTATTTGTTTGAGAGAAATGTTTTCTTTTTCAAGCCATGGGCCAGGCCATTTGTTTTCTCACTTGGTGTTCTTTTTGCCTCAAGTAGTCCCTAACGGCTGCCATCTTGTAGATCATTCTCTTTAAGAAGCATGACTTCCTCCTCCCCTCTACTGTCGTCATGATCACCACCATCACCAAACACCAGCATGTAGCACAGATTGCGGCCCAAGTTCTTGGAGAGGAGCCAGTACATTTGTCAGGAATTGAAAAGTTTTGGAGCTGGTTCGCAGAGTTTCTGGTACACAAAGTGTTGGCTTGGAAGCATGGTGAGCATTAAGTGGGATGTTAATTTTTGTGACTATTTCCCCCATGGATGTAGCTTGTGGTCACTGAGCAATTTAGCAATCACCATGTGGTCTGTTGGACACACAGTCTGGGTGAAGTTCAAGAAATTAGCACCAAGTCAGCAGAGAGAAAATGAGGCCCCCAATTAGCGCTTGCTTGCTTTTCCTATATCACTTTTGCTTCCCCTGGGATGTTTTCATCTCCATTCAAACTTGAGACTCACTCGATTATATGCCAGAGATTTGTACCCCACTTATTCTTTCACATTTTTAGCCACTTATTTTAGGCTCCAGATGCAAGACCACCATGTCTATAGATATTTTCAGATTATGGAAGAAGGGAGGGAGGCCTCCCAAGTGCAGGTGCCTGTGGAAGGCAAGTTATCTAAATTCAGTTCCTTTTTTGTGTGTGATACTGATTTCTTCTGGAAATAGTAAAATAGTCTTAAGGTCATCAAAGGGAAGTGCAGAAAATCACAACCCCCAAGTACTGGCATTTAAATGAGAATCCAATTCTGCATCTATTAATGCTCATTATATGTAATAAAAAAAAAGTGCCAGTAGCTGGAGATGCAAGAACAACAAGGAAAAGACCCTGCCCTCACAGAGCCTCCTTTATATTGCTTTAATAGAATGCAAAGAATACACAAGACTGTGAAATGAAAGAATACCACTTTATTTTGTATGGCCCTATATGTGGCAGAATCCGTTCATATCCATTGCCTTGTTTGACCACCACAGAAATGTGGGAGGACAAACAGACGAATTATTTGTCATACAAGAGAGGAAATTGAGGCCCAGAGCAATGAAAATTACCTCCTCAAGGGGTACAGCTAGTTAGTAGCAGGACCAAGATCAGAACTCCAGGCCTCCCGAATCACCATTCCACTATTTCCATGACATATATTCAAAGGAGAATTTGAACAAAGCCACAGTCATTCTAATTCATCCTGGGAAAGTATTCCATCAGAGAACAATCTCTCTGGAAATGGGCATCATCTTTTGCCCTTGCCCAAGTAAAGGGACTCAAATGTCTTTTGCTACCTCCTGAAAAATCAATGGCAAATCAAGTGGGAATACTCCTTCATGCATACAGTAAGAATCAACATTGGCCTGATTTCGTGGTTGTGACTTAGTAGGTGTGTAGGATGTTGTATGCAACAATAGACACATATGCTGGGTGTGCTAGAACCAGCTCCAGCCATGGCTAAGAGCCCATGTTAAATTTTCAGTATGACCATTGACACCTTAGAAATCAATCAATGCTACAAATGAGGATGTGGTTTTTTGTTCTGTTGATTGTCTAGACTTAAGAAAATGATGTAGAAAATGTTAATAATGTAGATTAAATCTAAAAGTATCTCATAGGTACTTCATCCATCCACCTCTGCCAAGAGAGCTGGTTGTTAAACATTTACCAGCAGACCCCTGCATGTATGTGTACATATACATAAATCACAATTATATAGAATTTAAAGTGTTGTAAAGCACTTTACATATATTAACACATTTGATGCTAACAACAGTCCTGTGAGCTAGGTGCTGTTTTAATTCCACTGGACAGATGAGGAAACTGAGGTAAAGAGAGCTAATGACTTGCCCAGAGTCACACAGCCAGTGAGTGTCTGAGGCAGAGTATGAACCTTAGTTTTTCTCACTAAGTTTTAGGGTCCCATCCACCATACCATGCTTCTCTTCATGTGCAGATAACATATATTATGCCAATGTATATTTATAGTTACATCTATAGCATATATACCATATATAACTATATGTGGTATATAGGTATATATACCATATATATATAATTATATGTCGTATGTACATTAAATATACTATCTATGGTTTTCTATATAACTCTGTGTATATAAATATATATGTATAAATTATATTGGCATAATATGTGTTCTCTTTACATGAAAAGAAGAATAGGATGGTTTTTCAGAAGTTCTCAACCTGTGGGTTTTGTTCAATTTATAACAATGAAAATACATCCTACATATCAGATATTTACATTACAATTTGTAACAGTAGCAAAATTGCAGTTATAAAGTAGCAACAAAAATAATTTTATGGTTGGGGGTCACCACAACATGAGGAACTGTATTAAAGGGTCGCGGCATTAGGAAGTTTGAGAACCACTGGTTTAGATAGATAGATATGCAGAGAGGTAGGGAGATACAGTGGAACAATGGCAGACTGCTATCTCAGAGTCCAGAAGGCCTGGGTTCAAATTCGATCCCTGACTCTGTGTCACTGGACAGGTCACTTAACATCATAGTATCCCTGGTAACTCTTGAGGATTCTAAGTTGCAGGATGTGTGCAAATCTGCCTTAATAAAGGCTGCTTCCTCACTGAAAGTGTCTTATACCAATGAAATCACAAGTTTAGTCTCTCTCTGTGTCTGTCTCTCCTACCTCTCCCCACACATCCATATGCATGTGTGTGTTTATGTTTATAGATAGCTAACATTGCTGGCATGTCAGCTGCTCCACATAAGTGAATTTTCTAGATAACTGAGCCGCTTTGAGCACCCAAACTTTGATTAATAATGTTCACAGAAATCTTTCTAAAGAGTATTACACACAACCTTACCTTCTCAAACAGTGAATACTGAATATAATTAGCCTTTTCTTGATGATCCAATGTCATTATTATGAACATTAGTTATTTTACTCTGTTGTAATATATGATGCCCTCAAGGCATATTGAACTGTATAATAATAGCTGACATTTATAAAGTACTTTAAGGTTTGCAAAGTGCATTTCATACATTAGCTCATTTGATCCTCACACCTCTGGGAGCTAAGTCTTATAGGTATCATCACCCATCTTTTACAGTTATGGAAACTGAGGCTGCCCCAGTATGTGACTGAAGCAGGACTCCAAACCAAGCCTTTCTCACTTCCAGTTCAGCTGTCTGTCTGTGGATGTCACACTGCCCATCACATTATGCCAGGTTGCCTGTTAATTCCTATTCTGAAAACCTTAAATTAGTCCCCTTTTCTTTCTGTTTGTTAATCCATCTTCCACAGAGTTCACAAAACACAGATCTATGTTGCTTGTTGCTTGACTACCCCAAAAAGATCGGTGGCTCTGTATTTCCTCCAGGATAAATTACAAAACCCTCAGTGTGGCATTTAAAGATCTGTACAATGTGAATGCCGGCATTTAAAAGCCTCTAAAATGTGGCTACCAACTTCTTTTCCAAATTGCTTCAAATTGTTCACCTTTACATACTCTCCATTTCTGTTAAACTGGCTTGCTATAATCTATCTCTCAGTTCTAAGTCTTTATCTAACTGCTTCCTCCATGTCTTCAGTGAACTACTTCCTTGCTTTTCCCTTGTATAGTTGCAATACTTCTTCAAAGAATAGCTCAAGCACTACATGCATCCTTTCCTGATTCTACCAGGTTTTAGCCCTTTCTATTTCTTAAAATTATTTTCTATTTATTACTATATACTTTATACTATTTAACTATAGACATGCTATATCATCCAGTAGAATGTTACAGTAAGACCATGAAGGCCAACTGTCCATAAGGACAAGAACTGTTTTATTTTTATCTTTGCATGCTAAACTCCTAGAAGAGTACCTTGCATACAGTTGGTACTTAAAAAATTCTTGTTGAATTGAATTGATTTCATATTGTGATCATTTTCTTGAGTTCTGACAGATATCTCCTATCATTTTTCTGTCCCCTTTCTCACTATTTTGCTGTTTCCAATAAGATGGCCCTAGGTATCTCCTTGGCCTTTCTAATTAGCTACTAATGGTTTGATTACTGTCATTTATGCCTAGGATTCCCCTCTACCTTTCTATCTTGCTGGTTCTAATCTACTATGGATTATGAAACCTGACTTGCTAGAATTGTGTCCAAACTAAGAATGAATGCTTTGAATGATAGCAAGAAGGAACCTCCCATGAGAAAAATGCTCAAAGTTCCCTCTCCCTAAGGGCTTTGTGATATCATTTTGTATGCTTAGAGGACATTTCCATTTCCTTTGTTTCTCTACAGTGTTCCAACTAGCTCAAGTTTCCATAGTCATGGCCTCTGGATAAGCCAAATGTACCATTATGCATTTAATGATATAATGACATATTATATCATTAAAAGACAGTGAAGTACAAATGAGTGGGTTTTATTCTCTTGAGATTTTTCCTGAAATGGTGTTCTAAATGGCCATGGGAGAGGGATAGAGAATTTCTGGCTGGCCAGAATGACAAGGGAATTTTCTCTTGTGGTATGTCAAAGAGGAACCTATGTGCACACATCAAAAGGACCTTGCCTCTTTAACAGGGACTCGGGTTTGTGTTCCTGGGAGCTTTGCAGCATTACTAAAGCAGCATGAAAGAGTTGATTTTCATTTTATATTGTGCTTGTGAGGCATTAACATGATGTTCTAACACTTGTAAATGAATACAGCTCTTGCCTAATCTGTCATTTTAATGCCTTATAGATTTTATTTCACTCAATGCTGTACCAGATTCTCAATAATAATAATCAACTGCTTTGTTGTTCTCTTGCAGAAATTAAATTTCTGCAGTGAGTGTGCAACTAATAAAAGATGTTGCTTGAGGAAACAAAAAATAAATATGATGAATCATAAAAGTTGGGTGGGGGTGGGGAAATTGTTCATATATGAAAGACAATTACTGAACCAGTGGTAAATTCATCTGATTCTCTGATTGTCAACAGCTTAATAAGACTCACAAAGGTTTCAGCCATAGTCATTATGACTACAATCACTAACACAATGGGCCCAGTTGTCTCCTTAGCTCTTGCTTAGCGGGGAGATAGTAAAACTAACCATTTTTTTCTCTTTCTTCCTTGGAAAACTTTGCTTTGCATGGCCATTTTGTCACTAATATACATCTTTTATATTTTCCACTGTCTCAGTCTATCTAAGAAAACAACTCAGCAGTAAGATTGCATAGGTGTCCCTGCCCTGGCAAGGACAGGAAGGTGGGCAATCAGCAGTGTGTCTCTAGCTAGCCTCTAAGAACATAGAACTTAAAGCAGATGAATGGCCGTCAATATCACTTACCTAGTCAGTTACCAACTTTGGAAGAGAAAATCTTCCACAGATTGTCTGGATTTTATGTCTTTTCAAATACTGAAAAACAAAACAAAGCATAAGGGAGAGGGAGAGAGACAGACACAGACACAGAAAAGGAGGGAGAGGAGAGAGAGACACACACACACAGAGGCAGAGACAAATAGAGAGACAAGAGATAGGGAGACAGAGAGAGATAGGGAGGGAAGGAGAAGAGAAAAAGAACTGAGAAACCAAAGGAGGCAGAGAGAGAGAGAGAAAGAGAGACAGAGACAGAGACAGACACAGAGAGATAGAGAGACAGAGAGAGACAGAGACAGAGATGCAGTGGGAGGTGTTAAAAATGTGATGAAATATGAGTTTTTCAGTGATCTCCTATACTGGCTTGTGCCATCCCACCTCTATCACTAGAAGCCCAGTAAATCATCAAAAACAAGACCTGTAATGGTAATCTTTGTTTCTTCACATTATCATGTTACATTGCAAGTAAAATTTCTGTGCCTTTGCGTAGTCCCAGACATGACTTTCCTATGATTATCTGCTCTTCCTTGAAACATTCATTTCAAGTGATGAGGCCAACCTCCTGCCTCCTTCAGTGACTTCAGCATGTGGCTTACAGTCACTTCTCTGCTCCAGACCCTTCCCTCACATTATTCTTTGGGATTTCATGACCCACACTTATGACCCACTTAGCACCCTAGTCCTTGACTCCCTCAATTCTAACAATGATTTACATTTTATTTCCCTTTTCCAGAGTGGCCATACATTAATCACACCATCATTTGAAACTGCTTTACTTTCGGGATCTTTAATTCTGAATTTCCCATCTCTAAGGCCAACCCATCTTTTTTTTACCTTCCACATTCCTTAATGCTTCCAAATCTCAGCTTTATCCTGATCAAAATTTCTAGATTCATTGACTTCCCTACCCAATCTAGACATTAGGCTAACCATTTCTTGGCTGCCCCTTGACCCTCCCTCTTGTCATTCTTTTACCGTGGGTAGTAATCTATTTCCATTTTTCTCTGATTCAGTTCCTTTTCTATTGCATACTTTAGGAAGAAGTCACAGAACCAAGACATGGAAAGATGGTAAAATAAGATAAACCAATACAAATCAGATTTCTCCCACAATTATTCCAACAAAGATCAAAGAAGAATGTTATACTGAGTAATATTCAGGAAATACTATGATAAAACACACTAGGGCATTTTTTTTCTAGCCCAAGTTAACATAGTGAGACAGCTAGATGCCTGTGGGCACTGAGGAGTAGGCTAGCCAGGAAGGTCTGTGTAGAGCTTTGGAGCACATATACTATGCTGTAGCCCCTAACAGTATAGTGGGATGTTGTTGCTGTTCAGTCATTTCAGCTGTATCCTACTTTTTGTGACCCCATTCAAGTTTTTGTTTGCAAAGATATTGGAGTGGTTTGCTATTTCCTTCTCCAGCTCATTTTACAAATGTGACACAATCAGGGTTAAGTGACTTCCCCAGAGTCACACAGCTAGTAAGTGTCTGATGGTCAGAAAAATGATTCTTCCTTCAAGCCTGACACTTTGTCCACAGCACCACCTTACTGCCCCTAGTATAGTGAAATAGGGTACACCTACCTAATAGGTATAAGATGGCAGCTGTGTCACTCTGATCCTGGACCAGGATCTAGGCAGACCAGGACTAGGACCTGAGACCTGCATCTATGTAATGTGGCAGTAAGTGAAAACCATTAGTGAGTCTGAAATTCTGTCAGTATGAACATGCAGAGCCTTCCAGCTAACTTACAGGGGAGACCAGCATCTATGTACTAGAATGCTAACCAGCAGCAACTAACCCAGAGCTAAACCTCATTCTGAGCCAGTAAACTTCAAACTGGAAGGGTTAGCAATTAACTTTCACTCTAGATTTGACCACTTAGGAGGCATTGAAAGTTTGCAGATGTTGGTCTGGACTGTCCATGAGATCTTTGAAGAACATTGTAATCCATACCCAGAGAAGGCACTAACATGAATGCTGGATAATACAGATCAGGCCCAAACAAGATCCCATCATTACCTCCCAAAGTTGGTTAAGCACTAATATAAAGGCTCAATTTAATAAGTAAAGCTGGTGACAGATACCATAGAGAAAGAAATATCATGGAAGCAGGGACATCAAAGGCACAAACCCAGAAGAAATCACTCCACAATATCTACAAGGAAGCCTCAGACAAAAGCCCAACTTACCCACAAGGACATCTGGAATTCCTGGAAGAAATGAAACAAGTTTTGTCTGACTGATGTTATAAGTGAAGTGACAGCTCCAGAGAAAAGACATAAAAGATATACCTATATAATCGACTCCCTGAAAAGTAGACCAAATAAAAGTTGACTCCATAATCAAAAAAGAAATACTGATCCAAATCAAAAGATTGAAATGAGTAAAACATAATGTAATGAATCACACACATACACATACACACACACACACACGTAGAAAACGGGCAAGGAGAAAGTAAGCAAGGAATCATTGGATTACTTGAAACCTATGACCAAGAAAAGAGCCTGGGTACCATATTTCAAAAGATCATAAATGAAAATTGTCAAGATCTATGAAAACCTGTGGGCTGAGTAGAAACAGAAATAATTTGTCCATTATCTCCTAAAAGAAACTCCAAAAATAAAAATTTTGAGAATGCCACAGCTGAGATCTGGAGCTTCCAGGCCAAAGGGGGAAGATTATTAGCCAAAATGTCACAGAATGCTATTAAATCAGTCCACTGAGAATTCATTCAGTTTAAGCTCAGCTAAACCTTAAATATAATTTTGAAACTATCTAATTTATCATATATATATATAAAATCACATTTATTAAAGTGTTTGCTGTGGTCCAGGTATGGAACTCAGTACCAGGGAGACAAATAGAAGCAAGACAATCCCTACCCTCAAGGTGTTTACATTCTAACGGGGAAGACAGCATCTATAGGTGTGCTAGAAAACTGATTGGGTAGGAAAAGCAGAGGGAAGAAGGATACCTTTGCAGAGAGAAATGATAAACAAGATGAAAGATGTGTTGTCTGGGGAAAGTTTCACAGGGGTAGGTAACCTGCAGTTTTGAAACCACTTGTGACCCTTACATCCTCAAGTATGGTCCTTTGACTGAATACAAACTTATTCTGTGAAGTTTGGATTCCGTCAAAGGG
Organism: Pseudochirops corinnae; assembly: GCA_028646515.1. Taxonomy (NCBI): domain Eukaryota; kingdom Metazoa; phylum Chordata; class Mammalia; order Diprotodontia; family Pseudocheiridae; genus Pseudochirops; species Pseudochirops corinnae. The sequence goes on from CM053585.1 coordinate 85,419,482, forward strand.
CCACACTTGAGGGCCTAGAGGGTCACATGTGGCCTCGAAGCTGCAGGTTCCCTAGCCTTGGTCTAGGTGAAAGTAAAGTAAAACATGACTAGGGTCCTTCAAAATGGTGGTCCCACAGAGTAAGTTACCAATGACTCCTATTGTACACCTGGCGGTTTTAAACCTTTTTTCATACTTCAAAAACCTACAGCCTCACTTCTAGCCCCTACCTCTCAGAAGGTGAGCTTGATTTTTACTTTATGAACCTAAATGCTATCAAACAGAACCTCTATTATTCTCCTTATTTATTCTAAATTTCTTCTGTGTCTTCACTCATCCTTGCTTCCATTCCTCCTGTCAGAGTGTTTGTATGTGTATTTCTACTGTGACAGGAGGGAAAAAAAAAGCAAGAATGAGTGTGTGTGTGTGTGTGTGTGTGTGTGTGTGTGTGTGTGTGCTTGTGTGCACGTGAATGGCTCTCCTTGTTAAGGATAACCTATTGCCCTTTGCCCTTGATCCTAGTCTCTGTTGCCTCTTTTTGGTTCTTTTTTCTCTATCAATCATTCCCTTTCTTTTACATCTCTAATCTTTATGGCAACACTATTTCTATACAAATACAAAATACATGAATGATCCCAATTGGTAAATGTTGCCATTATTATTATCATCGCCTCGTTTTTCTCATCCTTTCATATAGCAAAGGTCACTATCCTGCTATTACTCCTTTACATCCAATGCCCTTTGGACTTTTGCCCAGATCAATAAAGTAACTACTTTTTGCAGCTGAATAAAAGCATAGGCTGTAAGCTCAGCCTCCTGAGGCTCACTGAAAGCTTCCTTGGTACAAGGCCAATAGTAGACAGGACCAGAGTGATCCTATGTAATGCTTTCTGTTCCCACATGATTTTGATCTTCTCAGTCTAGCTATAATGCTTTGAAAGGTTTTGTTCCATGTAGCTTAGAAACTTAAAATATTTAGAAAGTTGACATTTATTTAAAAAATGTTAAGTTTTTGTGAATTAATGTTATGTCCAGAAGTTTCGGAGATAACAGTTCAGTCTGTGATAATGGCCTGGTTCAAGTACATTATTTTTACTTATTCTCCAGAATTCTTTTTATCATCATCATCATCATCATCATCATCATCATCATCATCATCATCATCATCATCATCAGTAGTTCTAGTAGTATTATTACTATCTCTGATAGTAGGAACTTATATCTTTCTCTTTGAATCCCCCAGCATCCTCTGTTTGACCTCTCCTATACTCTTAATAATTTTCTGACATAGACTTTTATTTGTGTACATGTCTTATCTGGGAACAGGGACTGTACTGTTTTTCATCTTTGTATTGCCAGCTTAGACTGTGCTTTGCACCCAGTAGGTGCATGATAACCGTTTATTGAATTTATTCCAGTAGAATTGGGTCTAGGCTTCTTTTCTGATAGGAATGATTAATACATCAAGATCATCAGGAGAATGAAAGGTTTTTCTTCAATCCTTCCCGTCTCCTAATGTGTCATGGATCTCAAACTTGGAATTCTACTTAGAAGGTACTTAAAATTACCAAGAGAATGTCAGGTGTTTTGTATTTCTACAGAAAGGGTTACTATAACACCCAACTACGCTTTCAAAGCTTTTTCTGGATCCTATGAAATTATTTAGCCATTCATACGTGGGAGATTCTGTTGGCTTATTTTTTTGAATTGATGGTCAAAAGGTAGTATAGTTAGTACTTAACCTTCAGGGAGTACTTAACTAAGAGTTATCACAGCTTCACTAATTAAACATGGCTGCAAAAAGTATTAAAATGCCCAACCGAGGTGTAAAAAACCCTGTATTTATTGTGACTGTAAAAGGTGGGTCTTTCACCTTTGTCAGAGAAATCACTTGGTCAGACCTGATTTTTTTAAAGTGGGGAAAAGTTCTTCTTAATTATCATTTGGTAATGGCTGCTGAACAATGTATGTTTTTATAGCATATCTTCTAGCTGAAATGCCTCATTCAGTCAGTGTTTAGTTTTATGCCTTTTATCTAGACTTTTTCATTTAAAAGGGAAAAAGAGAATTTGCCCAGTCAAAATGAGCTTTTCATCAAACTTGTCTCTTTCAATTGTTTGTCATGTTACTTAAATCCTGAACCCACTTGCTCAGTGTTCTCCAATCAAAACCTAAACCCCATCCAATCAGGGTTGGTTTTTAAAGTGAATGTTTTCTGTCTAATAAGGAATTTGCACCTCCTCCTAAATAAACACAGATCTTATCTAAGTCATATTTAATAATGCATTTTTCCAGTTCTGTGACAGGGAGTTCTGGTCAACAAACTTTACAGGGATGAGAAATTCATCTGGGATTAGTAAACCCAAAGACCTTCAGCTGGCAGCACTTGAGTGATCAGACGCCTCTATGAGTCAAAGAGTATTTCTCAGGAGGAGCGAGTAAAACTTGGTAAGCATAATGATCCTCAATATGACTGGCCAGGCACTACAGAGTGAGACTGCTATATGCCTGAGATTTATGACTGCTATTGTATAGTCTACATGAGGAAAAAAAAAATCTGGTCATTAAGCAACAGTAGCCCAGTGGTGCAGTGGATAAAGTAAAGAAGAAGCTCTACAGGAAGAGCCTAAAGTCAGGAAGACCTGAGTTCAAATCTGCCTTCAGACATTTAGTAGCTGTGTGACCCTGGGCAAGTCATTTAGCCCTGTTTGCCTCAGTTTCCTCATCTGTAAAATGAGCTGGAGAAGGAAATGGTAAACCATTTCAAACGTGATCACAAAGAGTTGGACGTGACTGAACAACAACAGCAACATTAATTGAATGAACCAGGCAAACTGGAGATGTTTTATTGTGGCCTCATGCAGACAGACTACTAGATTGAATTTTTCACCTTCCCACAAAGCTGATGATAGTAATGAAATAATAACAACAAACAACTAACATTTATATAGTATTTAATATGGCCAGGGTACTGTGACAACTAATTCATCATTATTATCCCATTTGATCCTTACAACAACCCCGAGAGGTAGGCGCTGTAATTTCTCCCATTTTGTAGATGAGGAGACTGAGATGAAAAGGTGAAGTGACTCACCCATCTGGTGTCTCAGGTCTAATTTGAACTCAGATCTTCAGTAGCCTAGATGTTGCTTTCCTAACCTGAAACTCTCCAAAGTGCCCTACGTATCTTAATTATTCATGAGCATATGATATGATATTTTAAAAATTGCAAAGCACTCTCCCCACAACAACCCTGAAAACATTTTAAAGTTTGAGGTGGGAGGTTAGGGGATTGATCCACCATCACACAGCTTGTCGAAAACTTTGGATTCCATGATACAATAATGTCCCTACTTACTCAGAATTGCTTGCCTTATTCATTTGCTGGACCCAGTTTAGAATCATCAAGGGGCCACAGGAGACTTCCAGACTTCAACTGAGGTTTTGTCCACTATGGTATAGATAACTCATACATGCCTTCCACAAGAAGAGTTTCCTGTTCGGTCCCACTCCTCACAGCTACTTGTGCATTCCCTTCCCAACTAACCTTGATTTATGTTTATTTGTACTTTCCTATTTATTTTTATTTTGCACAAACTTGCAAACGTACTTGTTTTCTCCTTTGTTAGAATGTAAGTTGTTTGAAAGTAGAGATTGTTTCATCCCTTGTATTTGTGTCCCTCACCCCAGTTAGCCCTGGTATTTTTATAGGTATGTACCAAATGCTTGCTTGCTTGCTGTTTGGATGGATGGATTGATAGATGGAGGAGTTCTAAAGCTTGGGTTCAAGTCTGGGCTCTGACACTTACTAGCTTTGTGACCTTGGACAAAACATTCTATGAAATCTTTTCTTTTTTTTTTTGCATTTAAAAAATAAATTTTTTTGATATGCCTTTTTTTTCACCTCCTGCCTTGTAGCAGAAATGTTCAGATTAGCAAGACAAATCCAGACATTGAGACTTTACCTCAATCTTCATTTCTAGTCCATTACTTCTCTGACCAAAAAAAAAAAAAAAAAAATGAGCATGTAACTCTGAGGTGAAGAAATGAAAACTATTAAAATAACTGTATTTTTAAAAAGCTTTTCACCTCCAAATCACTAGTAATTAGAGCAATTCAACACCACTGAGTGTGAAGGAAGTGAAGTATTGTGCCCATGGTCCCAGGATGATACACTAGAGATGAGAGGGACCTCAGAGGCCATCTGGTCCAATGTTCTCAAAATGTTACAGAGTACCTGCTCCAGATACATCCCTTCACGTCTATTATTCCAAAAATCTGGCACCCAGAATTAAATGCAGTACTTAAATTGTACCTTGACTAGGGCAGAATTTTTCAGTGTATCATATCCCCTTTACTATTAATTACTTCACTTTTATTATTCCATCTATAAATTCATATAAATAATAAAAGACTCACCTGCTTTAAAGAGTTATCCTCAGGATCAAATATGCTAACAGGTGAGAGCAATTTCCAGCTGTAAATCTTGTCCTATTGTTCCCTAAACTTATAAAGTGATCTGAACTTTGTACTCAAAAGAGCTTCATGTATGTGAGGGCATTGTGCCTGGTCTCTGTTGGTGGACTGCTATATGGTTATCAGTAGATCTCATTAAAAAGTATCTGTCTCTTTGTTCAGTGTTGTAACACAGATCATTTCAAGGGGAAACAGAGCTAATCCTATTAGTCATTTTGGAAGGATTATAGAAAGATCTAGTGTGGCAATAATTGAATGTATTGATCAATACCGTCAACATTTGATTACTAATATTGGAACCAAGGATGACATGGAAAACTAAAGTCCCCAAATAATCCAAACATAGTTCATTTGATTCAGACAAACTAACAATTTCAAATTTGCTTCCTGTTTTACGCTTAGCACAGTCCTTTGTACTTGGGGAGACACTTAAATGATTATCGAATTAAATTGAATTTTCCTTGACCCCATTCCAAATCTCAGAGCAGTTCTACCAATCCATGAGATACTTAAAGGATAGCATCTGAGTATAAGATGGAGCTCGGGGCCTGGACAATCTGCAGATTGAATTAAATAATCAGTCCTTAAATAGTGGAATTCTGTGGATGCTTTCTGCAGGGCTCACATATGTTGGGCAAGGATTTCACACTGGATGGAGGCAACTGATGGCACAGCGGCTAGAATGCTAGGCCTGAAGTTTGAATCTGAGCTGAGACACTAGGTATGCGACTCTTGGCAAATCCCGTAACCTCTGTTTGCCTCAGGATTCTCACCTGTAATATGGGGATAATGATCAAAGTTTCTACCTCACAGGGTTGTTGTTAGGATCAAATGAAATCACATGCATTAAAGAAGTGCTTGGCACCTGGTAGGCACTAGATAGATGCTTATTTCTTTTCCCTCCTGTCTGTCAAGAGAAGAGCCTCAGCCCAAAGGAAATCATTGCACAACGGAGAAGGGGATGCTTGGGATTTTAACTTTTTTTTAACCCTTCCCAGAGCCTCAGGCTCATGCTGCACATTAAGATACAATGTGTTTCCTGTCCTAACTTCACAATAAGGACTGCCTATAGAGTCTGATTCAGGTGCTTCTAAATGCTCCATCGTGAAACTGCTGAGTATTGGGGTCAGTGTTTTAGAGTTGCAAACGAGCATATCCATTTGATTAGTCTACTCTCTCTTTTCTCCAGAGAACTTCTTGTGGGGGTGGGGATTTGCTCATCAGAGCTCATTGTCCATTTACTGGATTTATGTCAAGTAGGGCATTATTGGGGATCCAAGATCCCATGAAAACAACCAGTACTCAAACTGACAAGTACCCAGAGAAATGATACAGAATTAGAGTTTGGGAAGCCTGTATCTGTCAGGAGATAGGCTGGGACTGAGATGCTTTGAAATGGGGATTTATTCCAATGACCCTCAGTGGTAAATCTCCCTATTAAATTTGCCATCACTCATGCTTGGCGCTGTCCAGGGAGTAAAAGAATTGAATCTCTTTTGTCCGATGTTTTCTTCTTCCCGTCTGGCCTAAATTCTGACTAGCTTTCTTTGTGGGATGCAAGTGAAAGGGTGCACTTCCTGTGGCTTGAGATCGCTCCTAAGTGGAGCTGAGCATGCAATTGCCGTCTATAATTCATGCTTCTAAAAATTAAAAATGGCTACTGGTTATTGTTCTGTCGCTACATGTTATAACTGCAGGTTTTAAAAATGAAAAACCATTAAAAAAGGGCCTTTGTGTGCATGTAATAGCATATGTAATAGACATGAAGCATATACAGTAGGGTGGAGAGGAGAAAGTCGGTTGGATATAGCATGGGGAGGAGTGATATAAATTTGTGCTATATGTCCGCTCTTCACATCTGTTTATCTTCTCCAAACTGCATGTATACCCTTTAAAACTAGGTATACGTTAGCTTTTGAGGAACTGAGAAGCTGCCATCATCTTGATGTAAGGACAAAGTCAAATGGAGCTTTTAGGAACTACCTCCAGCAAATCGAGGGTCACTTTAAATAAATTTGTAGGAGCCATTAAATCTCTCCTTTCCTTTCTGCTAAACACCCCAAAGATTAGTTCCCTAATGTATCTTTCTGTTGGATCTGTATAAACAAGGATAAATGTTAAAAAAAAAAAAAAAGGTAAAGCATACTGATCAAGAGACACAAGACATACAGTACTTAATAAATCTTGCCTTCAATTTATTTGTCTAGTATTACAAAGGCAGAGGAGATATCAATTAATATAGGCAAAGAGGACCCATAATTTATAATTAACTGGCAAGTGGTTTGTAACAAACAGCGGCACTGAGTCTAATAGCCAGTAGAAAAATAACTAGTGTTGATTTGTCCCTTGGCAAATTAATAGAGTGCTTATCAATGACAGGGTTACATAAAACTGCTAAATAAATAATCATCAGTGAGTTAGAGTGAAGTCGATCTTTAACAAGCTTAATCTGAACCTCTTGACATCTGTAGACTATGAAGAGATTAAATGGTAAGAAAGAGAAGCTCCAGCATACACATTGTAAGCATGCTCAGTAACTGTACAGAATCATGTTCTTAGGTAATGAGAAATAAGGAAACATTTTTATTACAAAATTACATTGAAAAATGATTTTCATTATAATTAGAGTGAAAATTATAAAAGATATATCAAAGAAATGCTGAATTGGAATTCACCAGATGAGAATTTCACTACATCTCTTAACAATGAAAACACATAATTTTCGTCAGTTTTGATATATTTTTGCTCGTTTTGTTCTCTTTTATTACTCACCTTTGTACATGCCATACACGCTGACTCGTATGTCACCAGAGCTTCATTGGAGAGCTTATTTTGGTGATTATGGTTTCATTAGAGTAAAGAATTAGTCACATGCCCCACTTTCAGAGGGGTCTCCCCCTTCCCTAACCACCTTTGTGAGTTTCTAATGTTTGCATTCCTGAATGTTATTATGAACTATAACTGTTCTCAATGGCCTGTGCTTCCTTCGGTTAGTGCTAATGGAGCTTGATAGGATTGTCAAATATCTTGGCTTGGATCTCTCCACCAAGGGAAGAAAAAAAAGGGTAAATAATTCATTTTTTTATAGGGGGATTAACTCTTGCAGACCATAAATATCCAGTTCCTTCAATCCCCTCTCTTAGTGAAGCAAGGGGTAGTATGTAAGTCTCAAAGGGTAGATATAAACAGAGAATACTTTACCACATAACATGAAGCCCAGTTAGGTTTCTAGTGAAAAAGACACTCCAAATTTCATGAGTTCACATAAATTCAGTACTTAAGGCCCACCCTCCCTACCTCATCCCTGGGTGTGATGTGTTCTTTCATAGTTGGTGGTTAACAAATGCTTATTGATTCTTACCAGTCATTGGGAACTTTCAGGGTACAACTTCCCTCCAAAAATGCAGTTCTGCAAACTTGCCTATGACTGAGCTTTAGAGAATTGCCTAGGACCATTGGGAAGTTCAATAATTTGTCTTTGATTATGTTATAAAGCTATCAGATCAGTATCCATATCAGAGACAAGTCTTGAGCCCATATCCTCCTGTCTCCAAGGCCAGCCCTAACGTACTTTCCATACATTTAACTTCATAATATCTCCATGACTGGGGAGGTAGGGGTGGGAAGTATTGTAACTATTGCCCCATTTTACAGAAAAAGAAGTAAAGACTCCAAAGTGATTAGTTACTCGTGGTCACATGAGTAGGATTTGAGCCAAGTCTCCATGATTCCTTGTCCAGCGCCACAAATCCAGTCTGTCATGTTGAATTCTTAATCCAGGGAATGCATTCATAGCTGTGGTGATCAGGATAACTCTTGTTCACTTTCATGAGTTTCTTGGTCAATTTGATGAGACTACAATGCATGGACATTTGTTAGAAAGGAATACCTCCCATGGAACTATATTTATGACCTGGGGAATGCAAGGATAACACAGGGATTTTCTGATTGGTCCCCAGGTACTAAGGTTGAATCACAGATAATTAATGAGAATCAAGACTCTTGTTGTAGTGATCTTCCTCATCTGGGACCTATAAAAGTGAGTATGGAAATCGTTTCATGTTTTTGTTTTTTCTTTTTTTAATTGAACCCATATTTCCAGACTTCCCTTCCCTTGGAACTTGAAAAGAGGAAAAGGAGATTTTTTTTTCTACCTGTCTCTTTTCCCTCCAGTAGCAAAGGTGAATTTCAGAGGGTTTATATAGCAGTGGGAGACCTTCTAACTTAAGTGAGATTGTAGTTTCTAGACCTAGAAGCCCTGACCTCCTTTGGTCTTTCTGATCTGTTTCTGAGCACAGGTTAATAACTGACAATCTGGAGAAATACAGGTTTTTATTAAAGGTGACTATATGTTAGTGCAATATACCTTGCAATGTTAAGTGAAGTCATTTCTTCATACTGTTGAAATTAATAATTAATATTAATTAGTAATCTAAGATGATATAAACATAATAATATAATTGTTAATTCAGTTAATAATGTAATAAATTAATAATTAATTATACTTGTTGCCCCAATAAGTGGTACAGGTTGAAAAATCAATCAATCAGAATTTCCTAAGCACTTGCCATCTGTCAGGCTCTATGCTAAGTGGTAAGCAAATCAAAACAAAAGCAAAACAGTCCCTGCCCTAAATAAGTTTATATTCTAACAAGAAATACAACATGTACAAGGCCATACAGACAGGGAGTTTAAATAGGTGAAGAGATAAATGATAGGTAGATAGATAGAACATTTATTAAATGCCTTTGTTGTTATTCAGTCATTTTAGTCATGTCCTACTCTTCATGACCCCATTTGGGGTTTTCTTGGGGAATATACTGGAATGGTTTGCCATTTCCTTCTTCAGATCATTTTGAATGTAAAGAAACCGAGGCAAACAGATTATAGTGACTTGTTCAGGGTCATACAACTATTAAGTGGCTGAGGCTGGATTTGAAGTCAGGTATTTCTGACTTCAGACCCATCTATCTGCTGTGTCACCTACCTACCCCCTTGTTAAATGCTTACTTTTGTTCTAAAAATTAGGTATACAAATAAAAAACATGCTAGACATTTCTGCCCTCAAGGAGCTTACATTCTAATTAAATTCTATTTCTTGTGACATATAAAGAGGACCTTCAAAGAGGGGAAGCGAATGTTCCATCAGTGACGCAGGTAGACATTCAGGAAAAGCTGAAAAGGCCTGTAACCAAGCAAGATTAGGCCAAATGTGGACACCAAAGGACAGGAGTGGTTCCAGGGGACAGAGTTCAATTTTCCAGTGGGCAGAAAGGGAAAAAATGACCTCAGTAGAACTAGGAGAACTGGAAAAATCGAGGAAGTGGTAAATGTATGTACATGTTTAGTTATATGCAGTTATCCCTTCCACATTATGAGGTTTAGGAAGGTGGCACCATGATCTTGAAAATACATGTAAAATTTTTTGGCCCTCCTTTGCACCAAAGAAGAAGTCTGAATTATTACGGTAATAAAAGATAAAATTTGTGAATAATATATAATACTATCCACATATTTTATACATTTCTGAGTTTCTAAACTTTTCCCATGTTGTCTGCTGGTCTTCACATGTCATCTGCAGCTTCCACAAAACTCTCCCCAAATTCTCATTTGATTTCTTATGCCAAGCCACAATATATTGAAACTGTGATAGGGAAGTCACAATGTGGAAAGGACAACTGTAGATAATGAATGCAAAATCATTTTGGAAAGAAATATGCTAGCAACTGGGGGATCACAAAAGATGTCCCTTAGAAAATGGTGCTCCTGTTGAATATTAGGGAAAATCAGTGATTCTAAGAGGTGGGAGGTGAGGGGGGAATAACTTATAGGCAAAGAAAATAGTCAGCACAAATACTTGGGATCAGGCAGGCTAATATGTCTGCATCATAAAGTGTGTGCAGAAGAGTAATGTGTTAGGAAACCAGAAAGATAGGAAGGGGCTTGCTTATAAAGAAGTTTTAACATCAAACAGTGAGGTTCATATTTGATCCTAGGAGGAATAGGGTGCTACCAGTGTTTATAGCGGGTGGGGAAGATGATCAGACCTGTACTTTAGAAAAATCACTTTGGCAACTGTATGGAAAATAGATTGGAGAGGGGAAGGGCATGAGGTCGGGTGACCAAAGAGGAGGTTATTTAAGTAATTTAGGAATGAGGTGGTGAGTGAACTACAATGGTGGCTATATGAAGAGAGAGGAGGGGGCATATGAAAAAGACCTTGTAGAGAAAGAAACCAGGCTTCATAACTAACTGCATATGTGTAGTGAGGGAGAGATGTTTATGCGATGATACCAAGGGCATAAACCTGGGAGATTGGAAAGAGGGAGGTGATTTAAACTCTAATGGGAAAGTTCAGAAGAGCAGTAGTTTTGTGGGGAAAGATAATCAGTTGTGTTTTGGATATGTTGAATTTGATGTGCCTACAGTTGGTGATATATAATTCAGATAATATAGAAAGTAATGGGTGATGTTCAGCATGTATTTAATTGCTTGTCCTTCCAGTGGGAGTAGGTGACGAGGGAGGAAGAGAAAGAATCTAGAATTTAAAGTTCTATAATCAAATGTTAAAAATATATTTGTGCGTATGTGTATATATATATATATATATATATACAATTATTATTATTATTATTATTATTATTATTAACTGCATCCAACTGGAGCCTGAGATACACAGGCACTGTGGTAGGGAGATCCATCCTGCCCTATTGGAAAGTCAGAGGGGTGAGGGGGGAGGACATAGAAGAGAATAGATTGGGGGAGGGGTTATACAATGGGATGGCTGTTTTGGGGTGGTGGGTAGGGGAAAGATGGAGAGAAAATTTGTAACTC
>CM053585.1:85431270-85471270 GCA_028646515.1 Pseudochirops corinnae
TAGGGGAAAGATGGAGAGAAAATTTGTAACTCAAAATTTCGTGGAAATGAATGATGTAACTAAATGATTTAACTAAAATAAATAAAAGTTTTAATTAAAAAAAAAAAAGAACAGGAGTTTATTCTCTTCCCCGGGAGAAGAGGGTGGTCTTCCCCATGACTCATCATGGAGGAGGGGCCAGTTACAAAAGATAGTGCCAGAGTCTATAACCTCACTTAGTCAAGACCTCCCCTGACTGTCTCCTCTCTCATCAGTGGAGAGGCATCCTTCACCAAACTCTTCCCCAACTGGGACAGCAAGAGAAGAGGAGGGGAAGGTCCCACCAAGGTAGGAAAACAGACAGAGGAAGACAACAGTGATTGACAGCAGCAATGGAGGAGGAGGGAGGAAGGGAATGTTAACCACTCCAAACCGAGAAGTTTTCACTCATCGCATATAGTTGCTGCTTCATAACTGTAATTTTGCTAGTGTTATGAATCGTAATGTAAATATCTGATATGCAGGATGTGTTTTCATACATTGGCGACCCACAGGTTGAGAACCGCTGATGGCTTCACAAAGTACTGGAAAGAGCAAGCCTAAGTATTCTCTTTAACCCTTGGGGTGCTGTTGCTTCCACATCATTTCCCCACTCCACCACTGGGCAGGAGAAATCTTTTTGGAAAAGGGCCAAAGGTCATTAAAAAAAAAAAAGTAGTGAGTGACATGGGACTAAATTGTAGGAGAGGCTAGACCTAGACATATACGTCAATAAGTCATCTACATCCACCTGGGAATTGGACCCTTGTTTCAATGGTACCATTCAAATTATTGAGTAAAAGTGTAGAAAGAAAAAATATACATAGATATAAAATAGTTTAAGTGGATATATAATTATAATAAATATATATGTATATATACATAATTAGTATAGTTAAAGTAGATAATTATAGTTTAGGGGGTGTAATGGATAGATCTCTGGGCCTGGAGTTAGGAAGACTTGTCTTAGACACTAGCTGTGTGAACCTGGGCCAATCACTTACCCTTGTTTGCTTCAGTTTCCTCATATGTAAAATGAACTGGAGAAGGAAACTGGAAACCGCTCCAGTATTTTGGCTAAGAAAATCCCAAATGGGATGATATAGTCGGACATAACTAAGATAATTTAATAGCAATGAAAGTATTTGTATATGTCTATATGTGTATATAAACACACATATACATGTATATATTTATATGTATGTGTGTGCATGTATGTATATGTATACATGTGTATATGATTATATATAATGTATGCCTATATGTGTGTGTATATGCATACACACACACATAGTTATAGAGTAGATTCATAGATGATAGAATCCAATATTAGTAAAGGAAGTCAGGATTATTTAGGTTAAGGGTTTTGCTGACCATTGAGTTTGGCACCAAGGGTTGGCCCAAACCATACAATTTTGCAGCACCTCCCAACGCCTCCATCAGAGACTCTACAATGGGCCAAATGTAATATATGGTAATTCTTAATTGTTGTGACTATACAGACCTTGGCAATTGATTTGATATTGGTGGTAAGGGAAAGGGACCCATTAAGAGATAACTAAGGCTTCATGTATGCAGAACTGGAAGAATGCTGGTGCCTTTAATAAAAACAGGGAAGCCAAAAGGAAGAGGAGAGATTTTTTTGGGAAAAACATTTGAAATTCTGCTTTGGACATTTTGAATTTGTTATTGTTGTAGCTGAAATAAAGACTCTGAAAATGCCAAGTAAACTGATCAGGTTCATTCAGCAGTGGCAGGTAGGGGATCTATAGCTTACTCTTAGAAGCAGGATTCCAACAAGATATTTAATATTCTGGTTCTTTATATAGGCAGATTAGTGATATATCCCAAGAAGGCTGAGGAGACATGGGGGGAAAGAAAGGCTTAAATTAGTTATTAGGACATTTTGGGATTATAGTGGTTACAAAACTGTTACAAAGTAGCCTAAATATGTGTTTGCTTGCTTGCGCAAAGTGGAAGCCAATTTTCACCATGGAGTAATTTATGCTAAGTTTGGCTCTATAATTATGAGGATGGTGTGAAAACCAATAAACAGTTAAAATTTGGGTCAGGAAAGAGGTTGTTGCACTGAAACTAAAGATTTGGTGTCATTAAGTTAAATCAAATTCAACAAGCATTTAAGTGCTTGCTATTTTGAAACCGTAAGAAAAATATTTTCAATGATAATTCATATTTATATAGTATTTAACTATTGCAATTCCAAAATATTTTCCTGTGAAGTAGATAGGAAAACAGAACAATTACTTTTGTTTTTACACTAGATCTATGATTTTTATTGATGAAAGTAACTTCTGCTGAGTTGCTGCAGCTATCGAAGCAAGTCTACACTTGCTTTTTAACATCCAGTTAGAAAGAGTTGCCTGGTGGCACTGAGATATATTAAATGACTTTCCCATCATCACACAGCCAGTATGTGTCCAATGTGGGAGCCTACTCGAGAACCTCTTGGCTCCAACATTGACTCAATATCCATTACATCATGTTCTTTCTCAGAGCAAGTAAAAAGTTAGAAAAGCCCAAATATATAGATGAGGAAACTGATGGCCAGAGAGTAACTTCCCACATTCATATAGCGAATGCATAGTAGAAGCATGATCACATTCATGTTTTCTGATTCCACGTCTAGGGTTCTTTCAAACAACCTACTGAATGTCTAACCTGCATCTTAAATGCATCGTGTCCAAATCAGGATTTGTTCACGTTCTCTTAATTCCACAACCTCCTCTTGACTTTCCTATTTCTTCATGGTAACAGTATGCACCATGCTTGAAACCTTCTCATAATTTTTTGCTCCTTTCTCTTTCCACTTACATCTCCAATCTTTTGCTAATGCTTATTCCTGACACAGGAATCAAATAATTGCCACACTGGGCATACTTACGTGCAGTTTGCTAGTGTGTAGGCTTCCCAATGTGTACATAATAACTCCTTTTTTTTACCACTTAATCCCATCATGGTCTACAGATGGCCAGAGGTTGACATAAATTCAATTAAAGATTTGCTTCATTCTAATTCCCTGATGAATATAGAGAGACAAAGAAGCAAGATGAGAAGGGGGAATTCAAAAACACCTACCTGATGGTAGCAGGAGTAGGAAGCAGAAGGGAAAAGAGATGGGGAGTGGCTAGAAAATGGGAACCACAAGAATGAATCCTGTGTGGTATCACAGAAACCAAGGCTGTAGAAAGAAAGCCAGATGCAGGGAATTTGTTGTCAATACTGCTAAATAATGCTGCCAAATCTAGGAGAGGATGGGGAGAGCTTAAAAGTGCTGCTGGATTTGACCAAGGATCTACTGTAGATCATTGGTTACCTTTGAGAGAACAATTTTGGTAAAGTGATTACAGTGGGTTGAGTGAATAGGTAGTGAAGATGGAATACTGAATACCTGAAAACTTTTTAGATGTGTGGTAGTAGCTTAGCTGAGAATCTGCATAACTCCAATGGTCAGAGATCTTGAGCTAGAAGGGACCTCAGACCACATCTTTCTTTCTTCCATTTGTGCCTAGCAGAACCAGATAATTCCTTTTTTTTTTTTTTTTAAATAAGAGACTCCAAAATACTTTAAGACAATTTTCTTCCCCTGTGTCTACAAGGTCAAAATTACTCTAGTTCCTTTAAGTGATCATCCTATTGAATGAATCTGAGAATCTATTATCCATGTTCCTCTCCTCCTGACACTTATTCCTTCATAAAATATTATGCCAGGAATGAAACACAATACTGTAGATGTAGTATGACCAGAGTATGGCAAGAATATCCTGTCTCTAGTCATGGATGCAGTATTTCTCTTAATGTAGGCTGAGACTGAATTAGATTTCTTGCCTATCACATCACATTGTTCAGCCCTACTGAGCTTTTAATCCACTAAAATGCTCAGGGTTTTTTTCAGGCAAATTGCTATCTTTTCATACGCTCCCCATCTTATACTTGCGAAGCTGATTTTTTGGACCCATGTGCAAGATTTACATTTGGCCCAGTTATATTTCTAGATAAATGTGACCTAAAATTCTAGACTGCCATCTTTTTTTCATACCAATTCAATTATCTAGAGCGTCAATAGTCCTTGATAAAAAGCCATTATCAGGATTCCCTTTGCTGGTCCTCAGCAGTTTAGGGTTCACTGGTCTGCTGTTACCTGACATTCATTTGTAGTTAATCATGTCTGTGATACCTTTTCCCTATCTCTAAATTCAATCAGCATGCTGTCTGTATCTTTCCAAATCAACCTTTTTTGGGAAGTTAAACAATTGAATAATAGAATAATATGGGGAGTATTTAGATTCAGTGATGGCTTTTGCTAATTGCTTAGAGAGTTTTCTTATGTATAGTCTTCCCAGTTTATGAACTGACAATGGATTTGTTGTCCTGGAACTTGTAGGATTGTTAGGTCCATCCTATTGGACTTAAGTTGTAATTCCACTGGCATTTATTTACTCTTCTAGAACCAAACAGTAAAAGTCTGATCCTTCTTCCATGTTAGCCCTTCAGATACTTGAAGATTGCTCTTTTGTCCTATCATGTTTAGAAAGGTTATGATCCATTAACAATGGTATGTATCAGGTTTGAGAGGGAAAAGGAAGAAAAAGAAGTTCTTTGAGTTCGAAATTTGCATTTTTGCTTCAGAATCCAGAAGCACCATATTCATCTGCATTTCATATTCTGCTTGCTGTTAACCCAATATGAGAAAAGGTTAATAGAGCAACAAGTGTTTATGAAACACCTACACCACGCTAGGCTCTGGGCATGCAGAATCCTTGAATGAAGCTATCCATACTCCCTCGGACCTTACAGTATTTGGAGAGACAGCATGTAAGTATAAAAGTATATACAGAATCTACGAATGAATTTCAGATAGCATTGGACTAGTGAGGCCAGAATAGAGGAGGAATCTGAAGGCTGACTTTTAACCAAACTGGCATGTTCTTCTTTCTCAAGCTTTTAGTACTTCACCAGATCCATAATTTTATAGTTGGGGACACACAGTCTCCCCAAGTCCACATCATAAGACCTGTAGACCAAATCTAAAAAAAATGTTCCCTGGGGGTCAAACATCTGGTAATGAATGCCTTTGAGCTCAATTAGGCTTCCTGTCTGAAGACAGAGAGCCTGTTTCTAAGTCTTTGGTCAGACTTTCCACATTTGAAAAGTCTGGGACATCTCCAAGCTGCAGTGAGGTATCAGCAGAGAATGTTAGTGTAGACTTCTCCCAATACATAACCAAGAGGTTGGAGTAGGTCAGCTGACCAGGGTTGGTATTTCCAGAAAAAAAAATCAGAAGCTCACAAAATGCCCCCAAATGTTTGCAATCAAAAGAAAAAAATGTATTTTTTTTGTTTGTTTTTACTAGAGCTACTTCTGAGTAAAAACAAAATTGAAACAAAGTCTTCTTGTTAGGCAACCCCTCAACCTCTCACTTTGTCATATTCACTTTAGGTAAATTAAACAACAACAACATGTATTACTATTGAAAAATTTGGAAGGAATGGATGTTTGCTGGGTAAGGGTAGGAGAGCCGGAAACTTAGTTTCTCCCAAAATGGGCAGTCTACCCTCAAGCCCTGAGAGTGTATTTGGGATAGGGCTAAGCCTTGTTTTGTGGATAAGTGCTTTCTTCAGAGCATCTTTCTGCCTTCCTCTCTCGGCATTGCCAAGTGTGCACCCTGTACCTTAGACAGCTGACTAAGTTGCAGCATAGCAAATTCCAGGTCGAGTGTATTGTCACCACCAACACCAATTATGAAAAACTGTAGCTCCCGGCCCTGTAATTCTCCTCTAGATCATATTTCTCTCATTGAGTGGGATGTTTCCCATCGCAGAGCAGGCTATAGAGAATTATTTTGGGGGTGCTGACATCCTGCAGGGAGCTCATTAATGCTGAGGCTTGAGTTGTTCCCTTCAAGAGCCCATTGATGATAGGAGGTCTGATGGCTATCGATCATTCAGCATCCATAGGTGCTGAATATTTGCTCCCTGCAAAAGCTAACTGTGCAGAAAGACAGTCCCTTGTCTCTAGGACTTCACAACCGAGTTGAGGAAAGAAGGCACGTGCATATGAAAATGTAACACCCCCAGACATTATTTGTGTAGCTGTGTGAGCTGGCCTTACATTAGCCCTGGAAGGAACTTTGGAGGTCATCTCCTCCTCCTTTTGCAGATGAGGAATATCATCCGCAAAGAGAGTAAGTGACTTATCCAAGGTAGTAAGAAGCAAGGCTGGGGTTGGAATTTAGGTCCCTTGTAGTAAGGAAAATAAACCACAAAGTACTACTATAACGTGAGCAATTATTTTAGTTATTTCAGTTCTCTGGAACGTATTTTCCTCATCTCTGAGGAAATTATCTTCTCCGAGTCCCCAATTTAAAATTCTTTCTGGATCTAATAGCCTGTAAATCTCTAAATGATCATGCTATCCATCTTGGTGAGTACTTCACAGGGACCAATGTATAAAAGCAATGCTTCACTTCATGCCTAAGACAGTTTCCTGGCCACCGTGCTGCTCCTGCACTTACAGAGACATACCTAGAGGGACTGAGCCCAGCTTTAGAATTCTTACCTAGCCTCATCATACCATCCTGATTGTCAGTGACTCATACAGTTTGCTATATTGAGCTGAACTTACCCACGGTTCACTTTATACCTTCATTATTCTGTGGCCCATCCACTCCCCACCCCCCCCTACACATATGTCTTTTTTAACTCCTGAACCAGAATTCAATCTGTATGGCCATTCCTACTGGATCACACACACACACACACACACACACACACACACACAAACACACACACACACACACACACACACACACACACACACACACACACCCTATATATGTACCTTGTACATGGAGTACACCATTCCCCCAATGGAGGGTAAACTCCTTTAGGGACTACTTTGCTTTTGTATTTGTAGCACTGGTTCTTAACACATATTTGACATTTTGTAAATAGTTATTGAGCCTTCTTCTCTCTTTCCCCTCCCTCCCTCCCTCCATTCCTTCCTTCCTCCCTCCCTCCCTTCCTCCCTCCCTCCCTTCCTCCCTCCCTTCCTCCCTCCCTTCCTTCCTTCCTCCCTCCCTCCCTCCCTTTCTTCCTTCCTTCCTTCCTTCTCCCTTCACTCCTTCCTTTCTTCCTTCTTCTCCAGTATTTGATTAGAAAGAAGTCATTTAGGACTGATGCAATAGTGAAGAGTAAATGAGCAGAAGGAGGAGGATTTTTTAAATTATTAGAACAGTATGTTTTTGTTGTTGTTGTTTTGCTTTTTGGAGGGGAGAAGGTAGGGCAGTTGGGGTTAAGTGACTTGCCCAGGGTTACACAACTAGTTTTTGTGTTAAGTGTCTGAGGTCGAATTTGAACTTAGGTCCTCCTGCTCACTCCAGGGCTGGTGCTCTGTTTACTGCACCACTTAGCTGCCCTAAGGCAGGAGGGGAACAGTATAAACAAAGTCAGGCACATGGGAAGAAAGTGGAAAGTTTTTTGGATTGCTGTAGATTCACGCATATGTTTTCTTCACAGATAAATTACTCGATCTCAGAAGACCTCATTGTCTCTTTTTAATCTATGTATGTTGATAATACTTTGCTGGAATGAAATAAATTCTTTATTTGAGATCAAATTTATTCAGAATTTCATACAGTGCTCCCACCCCAAGAAGTTTAATTTGAATGCTAGAGCTGCCAAAAGACACACACCTTATTGGCCCTTTTTGAAATCTGATGGGAATTTTCTTCTTCTTGTTAATAGCAAGCTTTTCCCTTGCTGGTGATTTTGACTGTTTTTGCCCCCAGGAAACTATCCATTGACCACAGCTGTAGACAAAAGTGACCCAGGAAGTTGGGGAGACTCATTTACCTTAATGGTTTTTGTTTTTGTGCCCCCACCCTTTAAATGAATCTAATTATATTATACTGGAAAGGAAAAATTGACATTTTTTTTTCTGACTTAAGGAGTTAGTCTTTAGTATACTAGTGTGCTAGATATAGCAGAGGTTATAGGGTAAAGAAACATTATTGGATGTTTATAACTATGAATTTTTTGTTCCTTCCAACATTTTAAGGAAGTGCACAAGCTAGTCATAGCCATTCCTTCATTTTTCTTCAACTACTACTGACTGTCTGAATTTCCTTCTCCACCATGCCCCAACTCCCTCTTCAGCTTCTTTTTATAGGTTGTCTTCCCCCATTAGAATGTAACTGCCTTGAAGACAAGGACTCTTTTTCATTTATTTCCCAGCACAGTTCCAGGCACATTTAAGAAATGTTTGTTGACTTCCTAGAATTCTCTTTATTCTAATACTTGTTTTGATACCTTCTTTTACTGCTTCCATCTTTCTCTTTAAAAAAAATTGCTGAGCAGATATTTCCTCAAAGTTCTTGAAATGCTCTGAATAAAGCTACTCCTCCTGTCTATCTTTTCATTCTCTCAACCATTCATTCACTCAGTCTTTCCTATGCACAGGAGAACTGAAGTACTGACAACCAGTTAGTTAACTAGTTAGTCAACCAATGCCCAACGATGGCATTAATCAGACAAGAGTAAAGTGTCACCTACGTTCATGCACCATGCTAGGTGCTTTACATAGAAAAATGGAAATTATCATTTGAAAGTTTCCAAGAATGCATTGCTTCATCATGTGGTGAACAATAAAGATTTGAATTTCTTCATCAAGAATGGGTAATGCCATTCCCCTCTTTTTTGACCTGAGTACTAGATTGGTAAATCCAGGGAATTTGGGAGATATTTTTGACCTCGATTTTATCAAAGTGCTTGACATAGTTTCTCAGGCTGTTCTTTTAGACAAGACATGGAGATGTGGGTTAAATAATAATCTAGTTATTGGTGGATTGGGAACTGATTAAATGGTCTTATTCAAAGAGTCAATAATTGTTTGCTATCATCTTGAAGGAGGTCTCTGCCCAAGTGCCCAAATGGTCTGTTCTGAGTATTATGCTGTTTAACATTTTTATCAGCAGCTTGGACAAAGGCATAAATAGGCATAGAATTTGCCTACAACACAAAGCTGGGAAGAGTAGCTAAAGTACTGGGTGATGGAATCAGGACCCGAGAAGATTTTTGGAAAGCTAGAACACTAGGACAAATCTAAGAAAATAAAGAGAAATGTCAAGTCATATACTTGTGAAATTATTTTTTCTTTGTTTTTGTTTTTTGAACCCAAGTACAATGCAGGGGAAGAGTGGTTAGATACCAGTGTGCATGAAAAAGAAAATCTAGTGGCCTTGTTAGACTGCAAGTTCAATATGTCAACTGTGATAAGGCGGGTTTAAAAGCCAATGTGACCTTACTCTGCATTATGAGAACAAACATATTCAGGAACAGAGAAATAATATTCTGACTGTACTTTGCCCTGGACAGACCACATAGGAAGTACTATGTTCAGTTCTGCATGTCACTTGTTAGAAAGGTCAATCTTAATTAAGTTCCTTGTCTGCAGGGGTTCTTGTTTTTTGTTCATAGCATATCATGTAATGTAGTTTTATGCATATGGGGATGCTTTAGAAACGTTTGATGAAAAATGGAAGATGTCTAGAGAACTTGTGACCAGGATAGTGAAAAGTCTGGAGATTGTACCATATAATAAGATATTGAAGGAATGGGACAGGTTTAGCCTGTGGAAGAAAAGTGTGTGTGTGTGTGTGTGTGTGTGTGTGTGTGTGTGTGTGTGTGTGTGTGTGCAAGAGAGAGACAGAGAAATAAAGAGAGAGAGACACAGAGAGACACACAGAAAGAGAGAGAGAGAGAGAAAGAGAGAGTGAGAGAGAAAGAGAGAGAGAGAGAGAGAAAGAGAGAGAGAGAGAGAGAGAGAGAGAGAGAGAGAGAGAGAGAGAGAGTATATGTGTTTGTTGGAGGGGGGGAGTGGTAGAATGACTGTTTTCAAATGTTTGAAGGGCTGTGTGGTAGAAAAGTTTTTCTGCTTAGACTTAGAGGGAAGAACCAGGAGCAATGGGTGGAATTTTCAAAGAGGCAGATTGAGATTTGATATAAAGAAAAACTTTTTAAGAATCAGAGCTATCCATAAATATAATGGTATGCTTTAGGAGACTTGAAAGTTCCTCCTCACTTGAGATCTTAAAGCAGAATCCAAACGGCAATTTTTATATAGGATGCTATGTTTATATAATTTTTTGTTCAGATATTGGTTGGACTATACTGGGATTCTTAACTTTTTTGCATCATAGTACTCATTACTGACTGTCTAGTGAAGCCTATGGATCTTTTCTCAGAATAATATTTTAAATATATAACATAAAATACATGGGATTGCAAAAGGAAGCCAAAGGATAGTGAAAATAAAAATATAATTTTTCCCATCTAAATTGAGAGACCCCATTCAAACTATTCATGGATCCTTATGAGCAACTTGGACTAGATAATCTCTGAGGTCGAAGTCTCTTTCATGTTGTAGGCAAATATTATAGGTATTATTCAGATCTATCAGGGACCTTAATAATTATGTCTTATATGAGATATCATCTGTAAAGATGTTCTTTGTTTAAATTTTTATTACTATCTTTTATTTTTATATAACATTCTTTTTCCACATATATAGAAATATCTATATCTATATATATATATACATACATATATGTATGTATGTATTGCTATATCTACAGCTCCTTCCCTTCTCTCTTTTTCATAGAGCTATCTCCTGTTATAAAGAATAAAAAGGAGAGAGGGAGGAAAAATAAAAACAAAAAACTAACGCAGGGGCCAGCTAGTGGTGCCAGGCTATAATCCCTGCTACCAGGAAGCCTAAGGCTAGTGTATATACTGGGTAGGAGTTCTGAGCTGCAGGCGAGCTAAAGCCAGTTGGGTCCTTTTGCTAAGTCCAACACCAGTATCATGAGCCTCTGGGAGAAGGACAGACTGCCTAGGGAGAAGTGAATCAGCACAGATCAGACACAGAGCAGACCACAGACTCCATGGAGATCAGGTCTGATCCTTAGGGGCTGCTGTACTTCCAGCCTGGGAAAGATAGGGAGGCCTAGTCTCCAAAAGCAATGACAAAAACAAAAACTTCAGGAAAATTTAGCAACTCTTCAATCGAATCTTACCGTATATGTGGCATTTATGAAGGTATAATCTCCCACCTCTGTGAAGAAGGAGGGGTTCTTTTTTTTCCCATCTCTTCTTTGGGACTAAGGTTGGTCATTATAATTCCACAATGTTCAGTTTTCTTATTGTTATTCTTTCTTTCCATTTACATTGTCATAGTCATTGGTATTTCATTTTGCATCAACTTATATGTACTCCCATTAGGCAACAGATACACTACTGTAATAGCTTGAGTAAGAGATTTGTACAACACAGTTTATAGTAATATTTCTTACTAGTTCAAGATATGAAATAAATTCTGAATCATTTTAATTGATAATTCAATATAAATGATCCAGACTTTTGGCTGGGATGTTGTTCATTACCCCTTAGTTCTATAGAAAAAGCAAAATTACCATATCAGTCGTTTCTTGGCTCCACCTTTCACTTCAAAGATGTTACCTCCAATAGTAGAAAGTTAGTGAAGCCTACATGACCACATCACATCTCCCCCTTAAGATAGTATATCAAATGACATATATGTATATATCCAGCCTGGAGTTAGGAAAACTCATCTTCCTAAGTTTAAATCTGGTCACAGCCATTTAGTAGCTGTGTGACCTGGGACAAGTCACTTATCCTGTTTGCTTCAGTTTTTTCATCTGTAAAATGAGCTAGAGAAGGAAATGGCAAACCACTCCAGTATCTTTGCCAAGAAAAGTTGAAAAGGGGTCACAAAGAGTCAGATATGACTGTAAAACAATACAATGCATACATACATACATACACATATATGTATATACACACAGTATGTATGTATATATGTATGTAATTATATACATATACCTATACTTGTGCTATATATAGTATATTTGCATATACATACACATACATGTGTGTATGTGTGTTGATTTCCTGTGCTTTCATTCCTGTATGAAATTACCAATAAGAAAATTCTCCTTAAAAAAGCAAATCGGTATCTACTATTCTGAAATTCATAATTCTCAACCAGTTTACTAGAGTACTGAGAAGTAATGTGACTTGTTAATTTGCATGTAAAAAGTACTACTTAAACTCATATCCTTATTCTGTGAGTGGGCTTATATCTCTTATTTACTCCTGCCTCTCCAAGCTGTATATGCTGATTCAAATTTCTCCATGTTTCTTCCCAGTTCACACATAATACTTAGTTTCTTTGTTCATATTTTCTTCTATAAATAGTTGGCCAAATCCTGTTTACATAATATTAATTAGTTGTTATTTTGAGTGTTCACATCATATTTAAGAGGGTGGTGAAGATTCATGTGTTC
Source organism: Pseudochirops corinnae (assembly GCA_028646515.1). Taxonomy (NCBI): domain Eukaryota; kingdom Metazoa; phylum Chordata; class Mammalia; order Diprotodontia; family Pseudocheiridae; genus Pseudochirops; species Pseudochirops corinnae. The sequence goes on from CM053585.1 coordinate 85,443,671, forward strand.
TCATTCTTCACCCCTCCCTTCTTTCTCCCTATAGACATGGAGGTTTCTTCAAATCCAATGGTGAAATGACTCCAGAAGTTGACAAGCTACACACTTAGGTAACTATGAGCCATGTGTCCACAGATGGATGCTGAACTCCTTTCAGTAGGGGAACTTCAGAAGCCCTTGTTGACATCATTCTAAGATCTCTCTGTCTGAGGTGCTATCAGGGAGCTTGCAGGGCATTCATCAGAATCAAGCTGATGCAAGCATGAATACTCACAGGAAAGGGCCCTTTTATTCTGAAAACTGCTGAAGGCTGGAAAAGGGGCTAATTTATTTAAATTAGCACTCTAAGTGTCAAGCCCCATAGTTTCTGGAAGGAGCTGACAACCATGGGTTAAAGAAAGTTTTTCTTAAATTTACAAATGAACCGCTGCGAGGCTGAAAGTTAACCCAGAAAATCAGAGTTACCTAGAAGTAATCACTACTGGTGTTGACACAGACATTGGAAAATAACCGTTTTCTGCTATTAAGCTTTTAAATGTCAGCAAATGGCAGTTTGGTAGATCATTTGCTAATAATGATTAAATTTCTCATTAAAATGTTTCCTTCATTATTCTTCAGGTAGAAATGTGTAATTCAATGATTGTTACATCAATTATACTTAAAAAGCTCATTAAAATACTGAAATATTATCTCTCATAGCCAGAGTACTTTAAGAGTACTGCACTAATTACAAAAGGAATAAACTCTTGTAATATCACCATTTGAATTGATGCTTTATAAATTCTTAATGTAAAGCTAACATGTAAAGTTTAAATCAAATATATAGATCCAATAAAACAAACCCTTTTTAATCTTGTTTTACCTTGGAAAGGGTTCTGATTATTGTAATTAAATAATGCATGATATAATAAAGATCTAGAGTGTGTGACTATTTCATTGGCAATTGAATATTGGTGCTTTCATTTATGCAAGCTATGTATCACAGGCCATATGCATCAAACACTAAAATATTGATACAATTACACCTAGCCTGCCGGACCAATAAAAAAAAATTCGGTGACATGACTCTGCTGATGATACAAGGAGAGTTTGAAATCCTTGTTAAATTTTAATATTCTGATGTGCAGGGTTATGCTAATTCTACTAAGAAATAACGTCCCCAAGTTCCACTGTTTGGCTTTTTATTTCTGTGATCCTACAAATCCAGCTTCACCCAGCACAGCTAACAAGTAGCGAGGATCTCTCTGTGCATTTGGCCATTCTCTGGGAGAAAGATGAAAAGACCATCAGTTATCAGGGTTTGTCTTCGGTTTTTCCTTACCAAAAGAAAAGACGTCATGCTTGGTGATTGCAAGATAATTTTCATATTGACTAAGTTTTAACATTACTTTTAATTTTAAAAAAGTCTTTACATTAAAAACACTAGATCTGTTTTCTAGAAGTAGAGTATTAGTGAGCTATTTCTGTGATGGTTATTGGATTCCTAAGGTTATGACTGGATTTGGTACCAATCTATGACTCACCCAAGGACTTTCCCAAAAGCAATTGGGCATTGGGGTTTTCTACTACTTGTGCAATTGAAGTTTGTAGGCATATTGTTTCTTTAAATCTTCATGTAGTTCCATCACATAGGATATCAGACCTATCACCAACATCTGATTTATATTTAAGGTGATCAGTCACCTTGGATCTAGTTATAATGCATCAATATCGAAATTTTGAAATGACGACTAGTGAGGACACTGTATGGGGTATACTTGTCTTTATGTTTATTCACATATTGGTTAAAAAGAAAGAGACAGGGACACACAGTAGGCTCTTAATACGTAATTGATGAGTTGAATACAAGATTGTAGGACCTGATTTTGACAGTTAAATTGATGGGATAGGCATATGTGCTTTTAGGCACCTAGCTTGGTTACAGCTTGTGATCTCCATGATTTCATTAATCAGGGGGTATGCCATGGAAGTAAATGCAAGTGCCTTCTTTGGGCCAATATCTTAGTGAGGAAAAATTGATTAGTTTCTGATTTTATAATTCTGCCACTCATTCTTCTCCTTGGTGGCACTTCATTGGGTGATCAGGTAACCCTCAATGGGAAAGCCATGTATTACACTCTTATTTGAAGGATATTGTAGATTTATTGTGGAAGAAATAGTGTAATGGGGAGAGTCTGAACATGTTAAGAAAAGATGAAAAAAATGGAATCTATTGAGTGGATTTACATAGCATTTTGAAACTCTAGAGCAAATAGCTTTGTAAGTTCCAGTCTTCACCTTTCCTTCGAGTGACTGCTGCCCTCCTTTTAACAATGTCATGTGTATTTTCCCCCTCTTTTCTTATATGGATAAGTAGTAATGTCTAGCTATGATATAACACAGTTGATCATCATGAATGTCTATAGGATGTCATATTTATGTTCTTCTGTTTAGCTTAAATCGTACTCTGCTTCTAATAACAAACAGTACAGTTACAACAGACTGGCATTGCAAGGCATCTGCTCAATTCAGATAAATAAGACCAATGTGTTTGAAGGGCAAAGTTTCAATACAACTGGCTTGCTATTTTATTTAGAGATAAAATTTCAGCAAGGAATAAATAATACAAGAAAAAGGGATCATTTGCTAATTGATTAATTGTCTTATAATTAAATTAGGAAACCAAGGAGATGCTAGGTGTGCATTCACCATCTCACCTATTTTTTATTTCCTCCTTTATAAGATTATAAGAAGGAACTGTGATTGGGATTGTATATCACAAAGCTGTTTGATCATTGGCATGTTCTCTACTATGATCTATGTATCTTTGTCATTGTCTAGGCCTTGAAAGCCGTTTTTCAGTGCATGCTCTGTGTGGGTATTTTTGGAAAAGGGGGAAAAATTATTTCACATTAAAGTACATGTTAATACTGTGATTTTTAAAAGCCTCATTTTCCTGCTTGGTCTTTGTTATACATTTTTGTTTTTTTAAGATATTGCAAATGAGCCAAAGTTGTGTTCCCACCAAATAGTGGTGCTGCAGTGGACCAGAGGATCCTTGGACCAAACAACAGAGAGATGTGATTTGGGAAAGTTCAGAAACCAGTGAGTTGCAGCACCTTGATAACCAGTGAGGAAACGGTAATTAAAATTTCTGTTTTGTAGCTAAAGGAGCAACGGGCCCTCTAAGTGAGCAGCTTACACACACTGCTTTGCCTCCTGTATCAAGTAGCTGATTTAGTCAGAAAGGTGACAGTTAAGACTGGTTGCAGGAGGAATTTTTGCATCTTTGCAGTGACTTTTTTCCCCGATTTTACCATAGTGGCTGTCCATCACAGTTGTTATGTATGCAGGCTGAGTGAGCCCGCAGGGGATCCTAGTTATTTACACTCTTTTTCAAGCTTCGAAGCTGTTATAATCATTCGCTGTCAACTTTGTGCTGACACTGAATTTTACTTTGTGTTTTTTTATGCTCGGTTTGGGTCTCAAATCCTGGCATCCATACCCTACACTGTAATTCTATGGGTGACTGAGCTGACCAGCACTCTACAGTATTACTAAGAGAGCCCTGGAAACCTGCTCCATATGGAGATTGCAGGATTTGTTGATTGTGGACAATAAACAAAGTCCTGGGGCTTTCTGCTTTTATCCTGGTGGTGGCCCTCAGGAATAAACTGTGTACTGGGTTTCATCTCATTGCATTTTCATCTTTAAAAACATGTAAATATCAGTTTCATTTGCCCCCAAGTTGTAAAGTTAGAACAGGCAAACTTTCCCCCTGCCTAGCACAGTGTGATTTCCAGGCTTAGCTGCTCTTCTTCAGGCCCTAGTGCAAAGGACGGCCTTTTTGATCTCCTTGCTCTCTTCCTCTCCATCTCCATTTGCTTAGCAGGGATTTGCATACATGACACAAAGGGCTAAAGCTCCCATCTCTGTAGAAAGAATGCTCTATGTAGTGTGAGCCACAAGGAACAAATTGGCAAGGCAGTGTGGTAGGCACACCAGAAAGATTGTCTATGCTTGTGTGAGACACCCCTTTAGACTTCAGAAGAGGGAATTTGCATGCCCAGATGTAAATGGGCTGGGTCTCAGTCATGCAGTGAATAAACACCTTTCCCTTACATGTGAATAACAGCCTTCCCATTATGCACAGGGCCTTAAACCTTTAATGATAGAGCACAGGATGATTTCTGCACGTTTAAAATGGACGATGCTACCGTGCACCATACCGATTCCAATATGAAAATTTCATGTGCGTGGGGGCCCAAAGGGAGTGATCCACAAAATGATATGACCCTGTTCTTAACTGGACTTGAAATAAAGCTGGTCAAGGAGCTTGTGTGCTTGGCCAACGTAATAAAGTAGACAAATAATTACTGAGCAAATCAAACACACTTACACCTCAGATGATTTTGGAATATTATCTATAATCGGGCACTTCTGTGCTAGGAGGAAAGGTTAATAAAGTAATTTAAAAAAGATTGTGTGGAGTATTACAGAAACAGAAGAGGACCGGTGATCATAATTGTTAATCTCCTGAAACACCAGTTCTGTATTGCACAAGGCATATATTTTAGTATATATCCTTATTGTGTATTCCACTTATTATTATATTATCCTATCTAATTATTCTTTATAAAAAAAAAATCTTATTTTATCTTTTTGCCCCTACAAATAACATTGATAGGATTTCTCCAGCAGAGTGCCAATAGGTAAGCTATTCTAAGGATACAGAGAGAAGATTAATATCTTTCACAATTATTTTTTTGTGTGTGTGTATGTGTATATATGCCATGCATTGTTCAGTACAGGGGCAGATGCTAGATAATTATTCAGTTAAAAAAAAAACAGACAAACAAACACAACAAAAACCTTTTATTTTTGTTCTTCTTATACCTGGAAAAATCCAGGGTTGGCTTAAAATGCACATTATGGTATTGTTCATCATGCTTTTGAATTGTAGAATTAGAGAAGGAAGGGGTCTTAGAGACTTTCTTTAATCCTTATTTTAAAGATAAGGAACAGAGGAACTGATAAGTTAAGCGAGTCACCCCCAGGCACATATCACCTAAATGTCTGAGGCAATATTTGAACTGAGGTCTTCCTGACTGTCTACCCAGCCCTCTGTCCACTATGATATTCTGTCTCTTGTCTGGTCTTTAAAATGAAGCAGGCTTGGGGCCAATCAGCATTTGGATGGGAGGCTGCTTGGGAATACTGGATGCTGTGAGGTTTTCATCTGGGAAACTTTGTGGTCTAGTGCAGAGAGTGCTGGATTTGGAATGAGAGGTCCTGGCTTCAAATCCACCTTCTGCCCTTTACTACACTGCTGGCCTTGAATCCTGTGTAGACCTCAGGTCCTTCTACTGCAGAATGAAAGGGCTAAGATTAGATGACCTTTGGCATTCCTTCCATCTTTAAATCACTGATCCAATGAGTACTGAAGACTACTGATGAACTTTTATCGTTTTGTTGAAGATTTTTCTAATGCATTTTATAATTTTGACGACTATACATAAATTGTCCTAATAGGATATTTTAGTTGATTGAGGTATAGAAAAATATATACCATGTATCTTAACAGTCAAATGATCTCTACTGAAATGAATCTTCTACTTGACCTTGCTGTCCCCTCTAGTATCCTTCCCTTCCTCTTTACTTCCAGCTTTCTGGAAGAATTTGTCTGTAACTGCCTGTTCTCTTTGATATCTTGCAATCTGCCAACTGTTATACTGATGCTGGACTGAATGCTTAGAGAGGATTCTCTTTAAGAATACATCAGATCCAATGACCAGGTAGACCTGGAGGCCATTTAGATGAGGATGGGGTTAGTTTGACCAAGAAGCTGTGCTAGGCAAATGTGGAAAGTTTAGAGTTATTTTCAAATATTATTTGCTTAGTGGGCTAGAATGCTGGATCTGGAGGCAGGAAGACCTGAATTCAAATCCAACCTTAGACACTAGCCATCTGATTCTGGGAAAGTCTCTCCACCTCTGTCTGCCTTACCTAAAATGGGAAAAATAATATGAGGATAAAATGAAATGATGTTTATAAAGTGCTTTAAAAACCTTAAAGTGTTATGTAAATGCTAACCAATTTTATTATTATCTATCCTTTGTCTATTACACCAACACTTTGTGATTTTGTACTTAGTAAATTTATTTCCCCTAAAAAACTTTTTTTTGAATTTTTTGCTTTATTGGAAATAACTAGCCTCTGTCTCAAGTGAAAGGGATGATGTCCAGTCTTCATCTAGGAAAGGAGAATCTGGACAAAATCAGGTGCTCCTATGTTCAAAGAGAGAGAGGGAGAGAAAGATAGAAAGGGCTGCCAGGTCTACAGCTCTGGGATGTCTAAAGGAAAATCTCAGGTGGGCTTGGGATCAGAGACTCACTGATCTTCCTTCTGGAGTTTTTATTTTTTTATCATTTTTAAATAAAATATAATAGAGGCATGCAAGCAAGTATTGTTAGAAAGTGCAGCTTTACCAAACTATATGCATACTGGAGACTTACTGGAATCTTATACTGATTGGATTTCAGTGAAAATTGTTTTATATAAAAGTTAATTAGTCTTTTAATTCCTTCTCATTGAAACTATTGTGTAAAGGTGAATGATAAATGAACCCAATCTAGGCAAAGTTTTATTGTTCTTTTGTCCTGTCTGACTCTTTGTGACCCCATTTTGGGTTTCCTTGGTAAAGATGCTAGAGCGGTTTACCATTTCCTTCTCTAGTTTCATTTTATAGACAAGGAGATTGGGGTGAATAGGGTTAAGTGACTTGCCCAGGGTCACTTGGCTAGTAAGTGTCTAAGATCAGATTTGAACTCAAGTTTACCTGACTCCAGAGCTGCTACTCTATGGAGGATACTTCCATAGAGTCACCTAGCTGCCCAGACAGAGCTGGAGCACTTTGTATAAAGATGGAGTCTTACAACAATAACATATGGGGAAGATAAGTAATAGATGAGGCTTTAGAACAACAAAATCACCAGGAGCTCTTTCCAGTGTTACAGTCATTATTTCTAATGCACTTTTTTAAAAACGGCAAAATGGAATTTTGGGATCTCTCAAACACTGTGGGCCTTGGGACAAACTGCTTCATTTTGCTGAATATCTTCATGGATCTCTGGTCACTTAATAAAAATGGTGTCTCATTCCTGTTGGGTGGTCACACTCATGCAGAGTTTCCCCATTCCAGCCTGAGAGGTATTTGGCCATTTATCCTTAATTTCTCTGACCTTGATACAGGGTAGTGTTCCCCAGTTTCTGATCTGAAGTTACTTCTTTCCTACTGGCTTAGGGTTAAATTTTTCTTTTCTTCTGGCAGCAAAAGCAGATCTTAGAGCTCTTGGCAACAACAATGGCAAAATTCCAACACTGGGTGAAAGCAAGCATTTTCAGGAAGTTGACCCAAGCCAACATTGTCTTCTTCCTCTCCCATCCCCCACCTTCTTTCCAGGAGGGGAAAATGACCATTTTATTTTGCTAAAATATGAGCGTTCCAGGTATGATTATTGGATTGTAGTGACATTGGTGACAATGGTTTGTTTTGTTTTGTTGTTTGATTGGGGTTTTTTTTTTTTTGGTTTTTGGTTTTTGGATTTTTGTAGTATGGGTGAGAATCTGGCCCAATGCCTTTGATCACAAAATAGTTCAAGTCAGGAACAAAAATGTGTGACACGTTTCATTGAAAGCATGGCTTTTCTCTGGATTTGACAGCCGAAATGAGTTGTTTCCTACCTTCTCCTGTAATCAATACCAAATCCCTACAGAGATTTGGATGCCTTTCATGAGAAGAAATCACCCTCCAGGGGTGGGAGCTGGAGAAGGGGGAATTGAGGGGGCTGTAGTTTGAGAAAGGAAACCAAGTAAAAGAAAAAAAAAATCTCTCTTGCTTCCTCTTCTTCCTGAAACTGCTATCATATCCCTTGCCCTGCTGTTCTAATTGATGCTTCTAGGGCCACTGCAGCAACCCCATCTAGCTATCCTACTTTGGGACCTGAAGCTAATGCAGGATCTGCCATGTGATTAACTTGGTGGGTGAAAGAAGAACTTAACCGGCCCGTTATAATCCACACCCACATTCTCTGCTGGACTATGAATCTGAATTAAAATCCTAAAATGCAATAGTCCTGGGTCTGGAAGGTTGATTTCTAAAGAAAAGGACCTAGACTACACATGGTTATAAATAGGCTGATACAATCCATGTGTGACCCTGGAAAATATTATTTCCTCTATCAACTAATTAGTTGATATCATTTTGTATTTTTTTTGTCCATGGTATGAGTTGTTTTTGTTAGGATTGGGTTTTTTTTAATGTATTATATTCCCTAAATGCTTAGTTGTATCTATAGGCAGATGTTTTTCCTTGTTTTCAAGACGAACAACTGCTATTACTCTATTCAATTTTCTCATCTTTACATTTCTACACCAAGGTTAGAGTTTTCCTGTAACCTTTTATAGATCTAAAGAATATAGATGGGGGGAAAACACACACATCACAACACTTGTTGTATGGGCTTTTCATAATTAAGGTCAGAGCAGAAAACCATCTAACTTTTTTTTTTCAAATGAGAACAAAATTTCACACCACGAATATCTCAGATCCAATAGACAGAACAGGTTAGAAAAGTAATATAGTCATGGTAATTACTTTCATCTGGCAAAATATTTCAGTCAGCAATGACTAGCAATAAAATAAAATGATCACCCTTAGTATATCTATTACAAAAACAATTGTCTAAAATAAAAATGGTTTAAAATACCCACTAGAATATAAAATATCAATACAAGACTCATCTCTCTCTCTCTCTCTCTTTCTCTCTCTCTTTCTCTCTCTCTCTCTCTCTCTCTCTCTCTTGCCCCTTGCTCTCTCTCTTTCCCTTTCACCCTCTTCCTCTCCCTTTCTCTCTTTCTCCCACCTTCCCTCCCTCTCTCTTCTCTTGCTCTACCTCCCTCTCCGTTTCCTCCCTCACTCTCTCTTTCTTTCCCCCTTACTTTCTCTTTCTCTCTCTTTCTCCTACCTTCTTTCCCTCTTTATCTTCTCTTGCTTTATTTCCCTCTATCCCTTTCCCTCTCTTTCACTCTGTCACTATGAACCCCCACCCACATATTTCCACCCTTTTGAGGTATCCATAGGTTTTAGTATCACCAAGACAATTTACTTAAAGTTTAAGTCCTTTTTCCAAACACACATAAAAATATTCCAATTAAGGATTTATAAATAAAAAGAATACTATAGCAATCATCTTTCTATTTTTAAATGAATTTTCTTTTAGCTTTTAGGTTTTATAGAAATCACTTATATCCTCCTTAAAAGAGATCTCTCTTCTTTTTTTTTTTTTAATATAAATATAGTGAATGCGAAACACCATTAATCCAGTAGTAATATCATCTGATAGTAGCTAATCCCTTCTTAGGCATGGCTTTACTTGGGCCTTTGGAATATAGAAATGTGCTTTTACTCTTAGGCATTTGATTTAAGCATCAATCAGTTCTTAACGCTTAATTGTCTTCAGTAAAAGACCACCAAGCAAAATGAATACTGTCTTCAAAGGTATTTCCTTGGGAGTCTTATTACATTTTTTAGTCAGTTATTTTGTATTCTAAGGTTATGGATCAAGGGCAGTCCCATGCCTGTGGTTTGGACTTGGCTATCTGTTGTGACAGGATGATGCAGGCACGCTAGAAGATCCTAATCTGTCAGAGGAAGTCTATTAAGTTCAAGCCCCTGAGCTGTCTCAGCCAAATCAGTGATACCAAAGTTACATTTGTTTTTGTGATGACCATTCATTTTGGTCAAATGAAGAAATTGCTAGTGTGGTCTCTGTGGCTCCAGGGGCAAAATCTGTGAATGTCACGTATCTTTTGGCCTCTCTGCTTTCTCTGAGACATTACTGAGAATACCATCATGGAAAAAAAAATCATCATTTTTATTGAGGGTGCTTATAAGTCACCTTGATCAAAAGAAAAAGTGGCAAAGGAGAGATAATAGGGAGCATTTTTCCTCTTTGTGGAACAATAAAGTTAGAAAACCCTCAGCCTCTCCTGGGGAGCATTGAGGGCTGAAAGTTGGAGATGAAACTAGGCTCACTTACTCAGTCTTGTATCCATACTAAAGCTTTTGACCTTTGAACTCCTTAACTTTCTCCTGTTTTGTCAAAGTTCTTGATCTGGTTAAATCAAGAAATTCACTGAAGCAGCATGATATGGTGAAAGATTGGGAGTCATCAGACCTAGACTCAGATCCCAGCTCTCAGTGACTCCACACAAATCCCTTAACTTCAGTGAACCTTATTTTCCTCAACAGTCAAATGAGGGAGTTGAACTAGACAATCTCAAAGATCTTTTCCAATTCTAAATTCTGTGATATATATTCTAAATGCCTTGATCAGTATTTTAACTTAATAAATATTTATGAAGCTCCAACTATGTTTAATATACTGCATATATATTTAATATACTGCATGTATACTGTTGTGACAATTGTGACTCTGTGCAATAATGTAATACTCTGGTCTTGGAGTCAGATGGTGAGTTCAAACCTTAGTTTTGACATGCATTAACTTCACAACCACTGGCAAGTCACTTAATTTTGACCCTTCAGCAAACTGTGTCTGACTCTTTGAATGACCCAATTTGGGTTTTTCTTGGCAAAGATACCAGAGTGGTTTTCCATTTCCTTCTCTAGCTCATTTTACAGATGAGGAAACTGAGGCAAACAGGGTTAAGTGACTTGCCTAGGGTCACACAGCTACTAAGTGTCTGAGGATATTTGAGTCTTCCTAGTTCCAAAGACTAGGATTCTATCCACCTGACCTAGCTGCCCTATATGTCTTTAGCAGCATAGAAAGAAGTACCTACCTACTTAGCACCTACTTAGCAAGATTAATTGGTTAAAATAGAAGACTAGTAGATTCCTGCCTCAAACTAAGCCTGGTTTCCACATCTATAGAATGAGAATAATAAAGATATACTAGCAAATTCATAGTTATTTAAGGAAATCACTTTATTATTGAAATACATTGTTATATTTTAAAGTGACCTATATTTCCTGCTATCTTTTTTTCCTCTAAGACCTTCTCAGAGAACAATACCCTGTAATAAATACTATGGAGAAGGAAAAAAAAAAGTTGAGGAAAACTAGCCAAGATAATGAAAAAAGCCTGACTTCTTATGCCGTGTTCCTCACTTACAGTACCCCACTTCTTTAGAGAAGTAAAGGGAGGTTTCTTCTCAGATAAGGGTAAGTACTTTAACCACTTAAAATAAATTTCTATAGACAAGTATTTATTATTATTTGTTGATGAATATCAAGGTCTCAAGCTTTAGAATGATGCCACACCATGTAGATGACTTGCAATCAAGAGTAGTTTTTTTTTTTCCTTTCTTTTTCTTTTCAGGAAAAAAGCAACAACAACAACAACAACAACAACAAGATCTTCATTGGGTATTAATGCTTTGCATATACTGGAACTTAACAGATGAATGATATAGTCTTCATTTAGTAGAGGGAACACCATTTTTCAAAAATGAGATTTATTTTTTCTAGTGAGTAAAGATTTTCCCCTGTTACAGTAGGTAAAGAAAGTAACTCTCAGGAGAATGCAGTCATTCCCTTGTCTCAGCTTAGGACCGCTATAGAAATGCAAGAGCTGGCAGGGACCTGATTCATCATTTAGGATAATACCATTATCGTCTAAATGAGGAAAATCATTCCAAAATGCTATGTACTGATTTGATCAAATTTGCATATTTAGTTGGTGATAGAGATGGGACAAGGAGGCTGAGAAGTAGCTCTCTGGAGGTGAAACTGCTGGGGCAGGAAGTAAACCCATGTAGTAACTCCCTATTTTAGCTACTTAGTCTTGCTAAGTAAGGGGCTAGATTGGTAGCTATTTGCTCTTGGGCTGTTAATAAGAATTCTCCAAATTCAGTGGGCTGAGGGGGCTAAGCCTCAGTTACTCTGCTCTTATAAGACCTCTGTTTTCCACTGCCTCATGGTGACCCTTTTGTCATTTTCTGACACAAGGACAACTTTGTATGTAGTTGACTTTCATCTTCCTCATAAAGATAAATTTAGGTTGTAGTCATTTCAGTCTTCCAATGACATCCTTTCCCCACCACACCCCTCTTTCCCATATCATTACACAGCATGGTCTAGCACCCAATGAAATAAAAGACCCAAGAAAACATCTGGGAGAATTAAATGAGAAGACACCTAGTTGCTAACTGTTTGGAGACTGGAACATAGTCCAGGAATATTGCTGTTTCAAGTTGACTTCCTCTAACACTGTAGTAAAAATTACATGTATTAAAAAAAATAAATTACATGTATAGCTTACTTTTCTTTGGGCAAATCTTATATATGAAAATCTATATTTATAAAATGATATGTTACGAGAGATAACTTTTCAAAAGAACTTACCATAAGATTCTTTTAAATTGGGAGCTCTCTTGGGTTAATTAAAGTAAGAATTTGCTATACCCAAAATCAATTTACCCATGCTTAAGAACAAGAGATAGCCTGATGATTTTGGGTGTATCCTTTATGAGAGTGTTATAGAAATATGTGGGCTAAACTTGCATGGATTGAAAGGTTATGGATGTCCTCTTTGTGAAATACACCAATTGAGCAGTTCATGGATGTATTGAAGCAAGGAGAAAAAGAGCTTTATCTTCCAAATTCCAAAGTTGGGAAGAGGTAAATTTGTGCCTTATCTAAGGAAAAACTTAACATTTACAGCTATCCCAAACTACAATTGGCTACCTTGAGTGTTAGTGTGCTATGTTTTACTAGAATTTTTTCGTGCAAAAGTTGGATGGCCCCTTCTTGTTCAGTATTGTGTGGACTAACTGGACCCTGAGGTCTCTTTCTACGCTGAAGATCAGTTCAAACAATTATATCAACATACATACAGATAAAGAGATAATTGATTGATAGATAGATGCATGTGTGCATATATTCGTGTGAGGATAGATAGATAGAAGGATAGATAATACTTCTTGGGAATAAATATAAATAGATCTAGATGGAAAAAATAAGGTACATAAAGGGTTCATATTTAAGAGTAGACAGTAGATTCAATTATGTGTGAAAAAGAGTGAAGACGTACATTTTTAGGAGCCCTAATACTTACAATTGCCCAAAGACACTAATCCCTATACGCTTCTCTTTTCTCCCCTTTTCTTTTCCTTCCTTTCAATTTTTTTCTCTCTCTCTTTCTTCTCATGTCATCCTGTATCATATATTTGTCAAATATAGTATGTGTCATCATTTATTTCATATTTCTAGAGTTACAAGGGAACTTAGAATTGAATCCCATCAAATCACATATTTCCATTTGCAATATACATGGCAGATCCTCATATTATCTTTTCTTGAACTCTTGCAATGATAGGTAACAAATAACACATGAAAGCTCATGCTATTTTATAACAGTCTTGATTACTGAATTACTTCTTTATATGCAATACTCAAATAACTCTGATTTTACCAATGCAGATGTTCCTCCAGGTGATATATGTATGTACCTGCCCATCCTGTGTGATTCTTGTCCTAATCTTTCCATAAGTTTATCACAGGGTATTCATCTAGTACAGTGGGAGTCTTTGTTGCTTTCTCTTGAAATTTCCAGGATACCAATAGAGTCCAGGTATTCTCTTGTTATCATTTATTTGCAATGTTTGACCAGCCATCTTTTTAATTATACCTACCTTTGAGAACATATTTTACTATGGTTATTCTTCAGCATTCCTTTTCTTTTTTATTAATCAATAAAGATATATTGTTTCCTATGTTCCAGATACTATGCTAAGGGATGAATTTCCAAAGGCAAGAAAAAAACAATCCCTACCCTCAAGGAGTTTGCATGTGTAGTATAGGAAGAAAACAGGAGATGACCCAGGATAGAGTCTTGAGAGATACCAATGGTTAATAGAATGACCTAGGTTAGGAGTCACCAGAAGAGTTTGAGAAAGTAGGGCCAGAATGTTAGGAGTCAAAACAAAGAAAATAGTGTCACAAAAACTCATAGAGGAGAAAGTATAGGAAGAGGTTATCAACAGTGGCCAATGGTAAAGAAAGTCTAAGAAGAATAAGGATTGACAGACATTCTGCGTGGAGAGAATAGGTTCAGTTTAGCAATGAAATAACAAGCCAGTTTGCTGAGGGTCTAGAAGAGAATGGGAGGAAAGGAAGTAAATACACTGAGAATAGAGGAATTTTTCAAGTATAGTTGGAGCAGAAATTTTAGGCTCAAATGAAGCTTTTTTTTAAATAATAGAGGACACATGGTCATGTTGGTAGGCATCAGGGAAAGGGCCAGCAGATAAAGAGAGATTAAATATTATAGAAAGAATAGAGATGACAGTGGATATAATCTTCTGGAAAAGATAGAGAGTGAGATCAAGAATGAATATAAAGGGGTGGCCTTGTCAAGGAGTAGATCTACCACCTCTCGACAGACTGAAGTGAAGGGGAAGATAGTGAGGGATGATATCAGAATAACGTGAGATGAGAAGGAAAGAGGAAAGAGACTTCAGCAAGTGATCTCAATTTGTTCAACGAAGCATGAGGCCAGTATCTCAAACTGAGTGGGCAGGGCTGTCATTGAAGGCTTGATAGGAGAGGAGAAAGTTTGGAACAGACCCTGTACTGAGGTATATAGAGAAGAGATTAAAGCAGTATAGAAATTTTACCTTGTCCAGTTGAGATCAGATCAAATAAATTTGTAGTAGTCCCTATCAGCATTGTTTTGGAACTTCTTCCAGCTCCATTTAGTGATGCTTGAAACACAAAGAATGATGTAGTCTGTAGGAGTAATCACAGGTCACAGATTGGTAAAGAACGGTCAAAGACAGAACAAAGAAATTTATAATTAGAGGATAGAATAGAGTTGAAGGGGCTCCAGATGTCAAGATTTAGAAAGAAAGAGAGTATATCTAATGAAGGGATAATGACTTGAATGTCCTGAAGGGTGATAAGATTGGTACTCAGGGTGAGGACAAAGAATAGAGTTAAGTGATATAAAGCATAAAATGATATGGGATTATTTTTTAAAAAGATAAAAGAATTTTAGAGCTCATGAAAATGGAAGTGGAACATTTATGGATGATGATAAGATTATTCACGTTAATAGTTGAAATGGATTGAAGAAGTACGACATGGGAACTGAGTGGATCAAAGTATTTGGAAGATAATAAATTTGAGATAACACCAATGCCTATGTTGAATCTCTTAGTATGAGGGAAAGAGTTGGGATAGAAAAGGAACCTATTAGCCAAGCTCTAAATTCATTGAGAAAGTTGGGAAAATGTTCTTAGAGTTAGTACCTAATAGTTACCTGGATCTGGATTGAGAGATAAATTTGGATAGTGTGAATCTCAAAAAAAAAAAAAAAAAAAAAAGAGAGAGAGAGAGAGAAGTTGATGAAGATCATAATAGGGGGAAGTGGCAATAGAGATCAAACAGTATTCTGACAGCCACACCAGATCAAATGAATGGGAAGGTATGAGACAAAGTGTAAGACAGTATTGGACAGTGTTGGATGTCCGGGAAACAGTGCCATCGGGCAGGTGCTAGGTGTTAGTGAATGCCAAAAATGAAAGGAGAAAATGACAATGAAATTTAAGATGATAGTAAATCTATTAATTATAAAGCATACATTCCAGAGGACACCGTGGAAATGATGGGATGATCTGGTTTGATACATTTAGGGATGGGACTCAAGTAGATTAAAAATAAGGAATAAACAGCTCATGTTGGGAAAGATTTTTGTTCTTTAGTGGCCAAAGTTACTGTATCTTTGGAATGAGCCAGACAACTTGTTAACTATTGAGCCCAGGACTAGAATTCCATCTCCCTTCTAGTTTCTGCAGTAATTAAATTGTAGTACTCCATGTCCATACTAGCTGTATTCTGTCATCCATTGCTCTCTACTGCAGTGTCCTGAGGTAAGAGAGTTTGCAGATCTGTGCTCTTTGAGTTTTCTTGCTGCCTTTTTTTATTTTTTAATTTTTCATTTTTTTGTGAGGCAATCAGAGTTAAGTGACTTGCCCTGACCTAAGGGTCATGCAGCTCCTACTGCTTTTAATGACATCTGCCTATCTGACAAATTAATGGAAGGATTTGGGTACCTCCAGTGTGGCAGTTGGATGTAATAGAGATAAGATGAAACTTCATTCAGCCTGATAACTGGATAACTGTATTGGTCAGTCAATAGACATATATTAAGCTCCTTTCATATGCCAGGTCCTGTGCTAAGTGCTGGGGATACAAAGAAAGACAAAAGAAAGTCCCTACTCTCAAGGAGCTCGCAGTATAATGGGGAGACATGTAAATAACTCTGTATAAACAAGTTATATACAGAATAAATTTGAAATAATTTACAGAGGGAAAACATAGACTTAAGAGTGATCGGTCACAAGAGATGTCCTGTAGAATGTGGGGTTTTAGTTGGGACTTGAAGGAATCTAGAGAATCAACCAACTCGTTTGTAATTATGTTGTCGGTTTTTACTTTTGATAGTAAGAATAATAATAAGTATGATTTTAATAACAGCTGACATTTATATACTGCCCACTAGGTATCAGATACTTTATAATTTAAGTACTTTACAATGATTATCTCATTTGATCCTTACAACAATCCTCGCAGGTCAGTACTGCTGCTGTCTTTATTTTACAGATAAAAACTGAGGCAAACAAAGGTTTGACTTGCCTACAGAGTCCCCTGGTTAGGAAGTGTATGAGGCCGACTCAGCACTCTACCCACTGGGCCACCTAGCTGTGTAGTAGTAGGAGTAATAGTTGTCATAGTTATAGTGGTAGTAGCTGGTGTTTGTACATCACTTTTTACAATTCACTTTCCAAATTTCATCTCATTTTATCCTTGTAACAACCCTGGAAGATAGGTGATATTATTATCCCCATTTTAAAGATGAGTAAATTGAGGGAGATAGACCTTAGGTGACTTTCCCTAAGTCATATGACCAGTAAGGATCTGAAACAGGATTAGAACTCAGTTCTTCCTAACTGCAAGTCCAGAATTCTATCCACTATGCTACCTAGCTCAGTAATAGTACTACCTAGTAAAAGCATTTAATTCCTCTTGAATCAGCTTACTTAGAGTTTTTGACTGTGGGAGCAATGTTATTTTTTTCAGGATACATTTTAAAATCTGTTATCCTTAAGAGTAGTCACCAACATTTCTAACAAATAGCAGATTATTAATACCCACAGTTCCTGAGTATCAAAATAAAGGACACAGTGTGCTATAGTTGAAAGAACATGAAACATTGAGTCAAGAGACTTGAGTTCAAGCTCCGACTCCAATATGTGTTGCATGACCAAGGATATATCACTCCATCAAGGGGTATAGCATGGTGCCGTAAGGGCCTATCTGTTGTCGTGAGGTGAAGTGGAAAAGAAATTCTAGATTTTGAGTCTGAAGACTGCTATTCAAATTCTGATTCTGCTGATTATCTTGGACAAGTCACTTTACTCTGAGTCTCACTTTCTTTATCTATTAAATAGCAGTATTGGATTATGTGATTTCTAAGGTCCCTTCCACCTTTGAACTATTATACTTCCTAAGCCTCAGTTTTCTCATCTATAAAACCAGAAAATTATTTTCACATTACCTACCTTGCAGGGTTGTTGAAAGAAAAGGCCTGTGCAGACATTAAAGCCCTATTGAAATGTGTGGTATTCTGATTATTATCCTTGTAGCTTTTTATGGAAATTCTCCCTATAAATTACTTGATTCCAACATCTGTTTGCCACTGGGGTCCTGGGAATAATGTCTTTAACCAGCCAGCCTGGCTGCTCCTCTCCTTCTCCTGTTAGCCTCTGCTAATCTGATATGATATTGGCAATTATCACTAATTTCTTTAACTAGATGAGGCAGCCTGGCAGACTGAATAAAGAGCTGGCCTCAGAACCAGGAAGACCTCAGTTCAAGCCCCATGTCAGGCACATATTGACTATGTGAACCTGGGTAAGTCACTTAAGCTCTTAGCATGGGAAAGGAGGAAGGAAGGAAGGAAAGAAAGAAGGAAGGAAGGAAGGAAGGAAGGAAGGATAGCAAGGAAGGTAAAAAAGGGAGAGGAAGGAGGGAAGAAGGAAGGAAAGAAGGACAGCAAGGAGGGAAAAAGAGGGAAAGGAAGGAGGGAAGAAGGAAGGAAAGGCGGGATGGAAGAAGGGAGAGAGAAGGAAAGAACAAAGAAAGAAGAAAAGGAAAGAGGGAGGAAGAAAAAAGGAAAGAAGGTAAGACGGGAGAAAAGAAAAGAAGGAAGGGAAGGAGGGAGTAAGGGTAGAAGGAAGGAAGGGAAAATGAAGAAAGGAAATAATTTCTGAAATACTATGTTATACACTGTGTTAAAGTGCTTTACAAACAGTATTTCATTTGATTCTCACAACAACCCTGGGAAATATGTGCTATTACTATTACTACTACCATTTTATGATTGAGGAAATTGAGGCAGAGAGAGGTTATCATCTGTGCCTGGTCATACAGCTAGTCTGAGACTGGATTTGAACTGAGATCTTCCTGACTCCATGCCCAGTGCTTTATCTACTGTGCTATGTAGCTGACAAAAAAATCTTGTTTGATAATGAGATTCACAATTTACACAACTCGCTGAGATAACAGTGGTACCAGAAAAGAGTTTCCTCACCTGTGAACTTCCTCTATCAATGAAATCACTGTGTAATCCCTGTAATTGTTTAGCTAGATGCCATCCCAGCTACCCTCAGGATACACCAAGAAGGAGAGAGAATGTAGGGTGAAATATTGAAAAATCAATTCTGGTCCCCCTTTGCAATTCTATTACATACTGGGTTAGCTAGGGTCTGTATATACTCACACCTATCCAAGAGCAACTTTATTAGGAAATCATAGATTTGATTAGGGTGGGGGGACAGTGAGATGGATGAGCAAGTAGGGATTAGGTAATTTTGGATCATGGAGGGTTTGGGGGCAGAAGCAATCATAGAGAAGATCCCTCAGGGGAAAGATTTTTCATAAAAAGAAAAAAAAAACTGCACTGGACACTTTAGGGGTATCTGAAGAGATGCATGAGGAGTTGGGAGATGGGAGCAGAAAATGATACAGTAACATGCCTTGTGCCAACCCCATGCCTAGGAAAAGAAACAGAAATCAGAATTTCCTTCTTTTCTTCTCTCCCACTCCACAATCCTGGTTTATAGTACTAACATTATAATACAGCTATACCAGGGCTTATATAGGTAGACTTTTATGGACCAGACAGAGAACTGAACTACAATATATAACACTGTTTATATGAGGAAATATGTTGAGTTCCAAACAATGGACTGAAAAATGAGTTTTGAGAATAGCTGGCTCATAATTTGGGTCTGCCTACATAGCACTGTTTAAATTATATTAATATGGATATATCAACAGAAGTATTGAAATGGAGGCTTATTATTAGGTGTACTCCACTGATGTCCTACTCCGACACTCCATGGTGGTAGATAATTTTGGTGTTTAAAGCCCTGGCAAAAGATCACAATGTCTGGCAGGTTTTAAATGGCTAGAAATGCTTTAAGTACAGGCCCAGATGGCATGTCTGTTGTCTGAGGACCAATGTATGTTCAGAGATGTTCACCACCTGATTGACTGTAGGGCAATGAATTGTTCAGGTAGAAGGGGTTACTAAAGTGGTCTCCTGAGTGATATAGTTATCCCGTACTGTGTTAGTGAATGGAGTGCCCACAACCAAACCCATGAAATCATTGATCCTTAAAGAGAAGTGGATGTGGGGAGTACAGTGTTCCGGTTCAAATACTCCATACTATAAAGAGAAAACAAGTCCATCATAAGGTACCATGAGTTGTACCTTAGAGTGGATAGAAAAGTTTTTCTTAGACAAAATCTTATTTCTAGATTGTTTTGAACTGTGCATTACTTGGGAAGTTTGGGGTGAATATTAGATGTATGTTATGTAATGGGTGAATAATATGAGTATTGTTGAGGGGGTTTATTAAGATTTGATCTTAATTAAATTTGATCATAGTTTCATACCTTTAGTTGTAGGCTGATTTGCTATACTGGACTCATTCCTTCTCAAGAAGCATGTTGGTAATGAGATCTTCTGTCTCTAAGGGTATACTGTCTGAACTCTCAATTTGGGATTGATCAAGTTAAGGAGAGTGTCTCAGCACCTCTCCAATTTGTCCATCTACAAGCACGTATCTACCACAGTGATGCCCTTCTATAGGAATTCCGGCAATGTCCCAGAGCCTACTTTATACTAGGTATGGCCAGTTTATTCTCAGGGGCTCTAGTCACTTGCCTGTACTCAGAAAAGGAAAGAGAGTGACAGAACAAAGAAGCAAACTGGACAGTCAAGAACTCAGACCACGTGGGCAAGCACATACTATTGGTCAAGTACTTCTCCTGTAAGTTTTTTGTTCCTGCTCTGGCAGTTCAGTGGAGAGATCTAAAAAGGACTGAGCCATTTTGAATCTCATTTTTATAGATCACAGGTGAGGTACAATTCTATTGTATTTTTAGTCACCAATTATCCAGCAGGCAACCCTAGGCAACTCGGAAGGGTTCTTCCAGGGAGATATTAGGGAGCATGGGTTGTTCCTTTTGACCAACGTCCCACTACCCCTGCAATATCAATAAGTTGAATGGGCACTTAATTTCCCCAACTATATCAGTCTTCCTTATAAGTGCATACACAAGCATCCCTAAATAGTCACTAAATACTTTCTTCAATATGCCTTTCATTTTTAAAATTAAGCTTTGATGGATTTATGAAAAAAATCTTCTCTTCAATTTATGAATTGTGGACACAAAATCTTTCTTATAATGATGCCACTACAGAAAAATTCCATATATGTAATAAAAATGGTATTTGAAAACTTCAATTAAGTCACTTCAAAGGGGGCATAAAATGTTACATCATACACTTGGTATCTTCTAATGAAACCATCTATCTACATATATATTTTTATTTCCTGGTTATCATTCCCGAAATCTAAGAAATACATCCAGTTCGAAGAATGCTCAGTTACATAGAACCATAATACTAGAATGAAGTAAATAAATAATTACTCTTTAATGTAAGTAGTAAAATTCAACTTGATTATCTGAAGACTAATTTTGTTACCCTCTGTGACCTGTAACACTATTTCCCCTTCTTGTAATTGAATAAAATGATTTATTTTATTCTGATCCTTAACAGTCAGAATTGGTAATGTACTCTGCCCCCAACACTGCACCAGCCATAATAAGCTTGAGAGACCATGCTGTATACAATTGCCAAAAGGTACATAGAATTTCTCAGAGAAATAGGAGAACAATTGAAGACTTGTGAGCTCAGGAAGACTCAGCAGAATTTCCCATGGTGTCACTTCAGGCTTAAAAAAAAAAAAAATCTAACATGCTACATGAATGCTTTCCACAATTAAAGTAGCAACTACAGGTTGAATAGATTCAAAATTGCTTACCAAGTTGTTTGTACCTGATAGGTCTCCTGAGGCCACAGACACAGGAATTGGCCAGAGTTTACCTCCTCAGTGCCTAATATACATTAATAGTGGCATCTTATTATGCATCTCTGTGTCATTTCCTTAAAATCACAGGGCATTGTCACCCAATTAAAAATCTTCCCTTTTTGTATACCAAAGGGACACACCTGGACACTCAAAGAAATCCCTTGGGTGTTGCTGAAAAGAGAAAGGGGTGAAGGGGGTAGGGGAGAAGAAGTGGAGTGCAAGGAGGCATTGTATTTAACCAAAAGTTTTCTGTATTTGTAATCTAAAAATAACACATCTTTTACATGTAAAGTCTTATTGTCTCTTTTCTCTTGTGCAATGGACAGTTTATTTTAAACTCATTGGCAAAAATAATTGACTATCCAATCAGGTATGAGCTGGAAAAGAATTCTTTGCGTTTTTAGTATAAGAAAATGCTCTACCTTAATGATGCTAGCTAAATAGACCTTATTGGTTGTATTTCCCTGAAAGGAAATTGTAATCTGGCCCTTTCTTTACTAGGATCTCAGAAAAATAACTTTCCCCACACAGTTCAAACATTCTATTAAAAAAAAAAAGCAACCTGGCTTAGAATGTATTATGTAAAATCTGTTCTCCATAATCATATTTTCATTCATAATTGTCTTGTGTCTTTGAGAGCTTTCGTCTTCATTCCCTGAGACATCTGCCCAGCTCACACCTAAGGATGCTGGATTTGGGACCATTCCCACAAGAGGGTTTTCCTCTACCATTCCCAACCCTTTTTCTAGGAATTAGATTATTAAGGGCCAAGAGGATTTCCACTACAGGATTATCCACGTGAGGGCAGTGTAGCTACCCACCTCCTAGGGAAGGGAGTTCAAAGAGTCAAACTTTTCCTTTGAAAGCTAGTTTCTCTGCTGCCTACAATCCGTTTCCGGTTTTAGATGTGATCTTCTTTCTAGCTTTGAATAAGGAGATAAGATCATTTTTACTATTCATACCTTTCAACTCTGCTTGCTCTAAACCACATCCTTCATGTCACATTACAATTCTAGTGAGTTTCCCTCCTTAGTCCTCGGACTTTGTGTAGAGCATATCTGGGAGTGTATTAATATTTGGAGGGCCTAGAGGCCTTTGGGAAACTTGAATTTGACAGGGGTCAAAACCAGCAGCAAACAGCCAACCAACAAACCCGCTCCCCCCCCAAAACCTCCCAAGTACTGATGACTATCTCTAGGTTTTTCTAAGCATCTTAACTGTTTCCTGTGCAGAGTTCAGGATTGGGCTCTAACCTGGCCTAGGCCACATGCAAAGGTAGCAAGCACCTAACAAGCAGGTCCAATCTGTTGTTGGGAGAGAGGGATGCAGGATGCATGGCAGGAGAGGAGGCTGACAACAATTAGCACATGCTACCCATTAACAAATGAGGATTACAGTGGAGTCGACATGGCAGGCCGCCAACAGTGTGATAGTTACGGGGCAGTGTAATTTCTAACGAATGTGAGCGCGGGATTAGTAACAATATTCGACAAAACGCTGCCTGCATTCTCTTATGGCTTTCATTACCAAATTGAAAATCTGTGTAGATTTCTGAAAATTACTTTTAAATGTAGCCAATCTCCTAGACTGCAAAGCTTGATTTGCTGGTGAGGGAGCCCTGCTGTGAGATTTTAATGAAAGATCATAGTGGCCCTCCAAGACCGCCAAAGAGCTATGGGCCCTGGAAGACCTGAAATAATCTGTTTTACTTTTAATGGCAGCCATTTTATATTCATTAAGATCAAAATGCAGTTTTGCAGGCAAATTGCAAAGCTGTTCCACTCACAGCTTGAGAACCTGGAGGCCCTACAGCTTTTTATCTTGTTCATAAGCAAATATGCAGTTAATATCTTTTAATATGCTTTGATGCCTGGTACCTTATGGGTACATTGTACTAGAGGTTAGAGAACTGCATGTTTCCTTGGCACTGACAGCAATGAACTAAAGCAGCACCCCTTTTATTTCCATAATGGCAGGAGAAATGAGTCTCTCTTTTTTAATCCCCCCCCCCCCCAAAAAATATATGAGCTCTGGCTCAAATAAATTGTAAAGCACTGTGTACTGTATGTTCAGGGTCTCAGAGAAGACACATTTTTTCACTGGGATCCATCTGTTGGTGGTTCATATTATTTAAATTTATACAGCCACATTATTTAAATGTAAACAGCCAAATAAGATAGGATCAAATCATTGGCATCTGGAAACTGTGCTGTTATCCTCTTTGATTGTGAGGTTGTCTGCATTAATAATGGAGTTCTAAAGACTGTGATTCTACCTGATATACTGTATGACCTTAACAGTTGTGATTTTATCAGGGTTTCACTGTACTAGAAAATGAAGGTATTTTGCAGCTCATTTCCAGCAAGGCTAGTTTGCATTATCTCCTGTCCAGAGCAGTCTTGCCAGTTTTTGTGTGTTCTGAAAGATTTTTTTTTCTTTCTTTCTTTCTTTTTTTGGGGGGTTTTCTACTGTGCAACTATACTTCCGGTCTGGAGCCATGTAGAGTAAGCTTCATCAGATTACTTTCAGAGGCTAAACGGCAGGTACAGCCTGGTTACCAGAGCAGCAGAGGACAAAGCCTGCTCACACAACAGAATAGAAAAAACATTCTCTTTTAACCTTCCATTATAAGGTTTGCTCCCTTTCCTCCTTTCTTTTACCTTAACTGTCCCGCTGGCCAGTCAGCTCCTATTAGCATGGCTTCTAACCTCATCACACAACCCCATTGGTTAGTTTTAAATTGGCCTGGAGCAATAGGGTGAAGTTCAGAAGTGTTCTACCTCATCAGTCTCTTAAGACAGTGGTAAAAAACCGAGAGATTTGGGTAGTCCAGGGTACAATGGAGAGGGAGTGTTGCTCTAAGTTCTGTCCAGAGATTCAGAAGCCAGGCAAGCCTTGACAACGGCCAGATGGAAGGTCTCAGGTTTCCTTTTTTTTTTCTAAACCCCTTTGGTTTTTGAACACTGACAGTCTCTGAGGGTGGAGTTGTGGGAGCGGGAGGGAGAGGACAGTGGAGAAGGGTATTGAGTGTTGAGGGGGGTGAGAAGTAGGGGAGAGAATTCAGCCTTTATCTAGCAGAAGGTGCCCAAACATCATGTTGTTTTTTTTCAACTTTTAGCCTAAGAAAATCCATCGGCTGAAGGAGCACTATTGAGACCAGTTGATTTAAGGATATGGTGTCAGGCCCCTTATGGGAAGTTAATACCCATTGTGCTGTCTCCAAAAAAATAATGTGCATTAAGACAGCTCTATCCAAAGGGCAGGCTCTGTGTCCCCAGGCCCTCCCAACCTTTGTACATATCTGTGCCCTACAGGCATATTATAATATTGTATGACATGTTTACAAGTTCTAACATCTTACTTTGTGCAACTGCATAGCTTCCTTGCAGGGCTGGAGAACTTGAGGCTTTGAATGTCTGGCAAAGATGAGGGAATTTGATAACCTCCTCTCTTTGGGTCTTAGGGCGAGGTGAATGCGTCTGGCCTGCCAAGGCACAATTTAATGGGCTTCTGAAAACACTCAAAAGGCAGACATAAATGTGTGGATGGGCAATCAGCCAGGCTGACCTGGGGGATGGGGCCAGTCTGATTTTAAGCAGGGTAAGGTCGTGAAGGAATGTTTTAGGACAAAGCTGGCTGGGGGGAGCTGGGGGAGTGCTCTGAAAGCCTAATGTTTGACTGTAAAGGATTTACAGAGCTCTGTAACTTAAGAGCTAAAGCATTCCCACCTGTCCAGCTCTAAAAGGGAAATGGAAAATGGAAAGAACATATAATTAATTTCAATTACAAGCCTCACATATCTCTGCCCAGATAGACACTATCTTCATTTCCTGTCACTTTGGTGAGATCCAATATAAGTCACATAAAAAAACAAAATCCTAAAGTAGCACCATTCATATTATGTCTATGTTCTCCAATATTTTTTAAGACTTTACTATTTGTTTTCCTGAACAACCAAATTTTTACTCAATTTGATGCAATAAATATTTGTTGAGTGTTTTGTAAATACAAGGTAACGTGCAAGGCCTCCCCAAGTCCCAAGCTTACATTTGGTTTAGAGGAGAAACTTAAAGAGTATAAATTAAAAGAGTACAAGGCAGAGGCTACAAGCTAGGTGAAATGGTGACTTGGTGACTTTCAAGCCATTTTATTCATATAAGAATAATTTCTTTTTCTTTGTGTTACTGAGTATGCCATAAAGTGGGCATTAATGTATAAATGATTACTTGCTAACCTTAGCTCCTTTAGGACCTTTAGAAAGCCAAAATCAATGTTTATTTGAGAAAGCATTTCCAAATTACCCCCTCTTCTCTATTACTATGTCTCATACATATGTCTTCTCATCCTTTGAAAAATAATATGGAAATTGTCCTAAAATTCAATAACCTGTTTTTGTTTAGGCTCTGTGATTACATTCCTTTTCTTAAAAACCAAGGACTAACCTAATTTCCTTTTCTTGATCTAGTTGCTAGACTGGTCATTCAGGGGAATGCCATAAGCATAGTATACTTGAATTTCAGCAAAGAAACCGACAAAACTTCTCCTACCATCCTTGTGGACAAAATGGAAAGATATAAACCAGATGAAAGTGTAATTATGTGGATTTGGGACTAGTTGGGTAGTCAGTAGTGACTTACTATAAGATTAAAGGGATGTTTCTAGTTGACTGCTGCAGGAATCTCTCTTTGATCCTTTGACATTTGTTTATTTATTTTCTTATTTATTTATATTTATAACTATTTATCAGATCTGTAAGGGAAAGAGTGCCAGAAAGGACCACTAACAAATTAGGTGGCAGGATCCAAGAAGATCTTGACAGGTAAGATCATTGGGATGAATCAGATTAAATGAACTTTAACAAGAATAAATATAAATTCTCCTGTCTGGGTTCAAAAAATTAATTGTGTGGAAGGGGAGAGGGAGCGTTTATCCAGCACTTATTATGTGCCAGGCATTGTGCTAAACACTTTTTGCAAATATGATCTCATTTGAAAGTTGTGATGATTTGATAATAAGTACAGGGTATGGGATGCATAATTAGATGATAGTACCAGTAAAAGAAAAAAAGATCTGGGGTGGGGGTAATATCTCTACATGAATCAATAGTCTGATACGGTGGTCAAAAAAGTGAATGGATTTTAGGTTACATTAAAAGGAGCAGAGTTTCTGGCAGTCTTGCCGAATTCTGTTCTGGTCAGATCACATCTGGACTATGATGTTCCCGTCTGGGTGCCACATTTTCAGAAGGATATTGACAAGGTGGAGTGTGTTCAGATGAGTTTGACCAAGATTCTGAGAAGACTGGAGACTATGCCATATAAGAATCAGTTAAAGGAATTTGAGAAAGAAACTCAGATGAGGATGGGGAAAGGCATTATAGTTTTCTTCAAATGTTTGAAAGGTTATCACATGGAAGAGCAATTATACTTTTTATGCTTGTTTGCAAGAGGAAGAACTAAAAGGTAGATTTGAACTAGAGTCTTCTTGATTCTAGGTCCACCATTTTATCCAGTGTACCACCTAGTTGCCTCTAGGATAACAACTAATAACTAGTATCGAGCTGATAGAAGTTGCAGAGACAGATTTCATTTAGATGCAAGGAGAAAAGTCAATAATAAAAGCCATCCAGATGTGGAAAGGGCTGCCTCTGGAAATAGTGTAATTCTATTCACTAGAGGTCTCAAAGGTGGAGTTGAATGACAACTTTAAAAAAGTTTTATGCATAAATTTTGCTCATACATCATGGTCATTTCCAGATATATTTGCAGTCTTTTTTCCAGAATGGTTGCACCAATTTACAACTCCATGTAGAGTTGTAGTAGAGAGAGTGTTGGGTTTTGAATCAGGAAGAAAACTGGATTTTGAGTCAAGAAGACTGGGTAAAATCTTGTTGAATAACTATTAGCTTGTCCATAGTTATATGGGTAAGTCAAGTCACTCTATCCATCTGATTATTAAATTCTTCATCTGAAACAAATGGGGGAAATAATACTTGTTTTACTTAGCACATAGGGCCATTGAATACTGTATTGATGTCAGATAATAATAAAAGGGGGTCCAGGATATAAACACTAGACTGGGAGTTAGGCAGACCCAAGT
>CM053585.1:85476270-85485438 GCA_028646515.1 Pseudochirops corinnae
TGAAGTGGGCATGAATGTTTCCTAACCTTCTCTTCCTGTGGGCAAAGATTGACCGCAGTGGCCAATTATACATATAGAGTCAAAATTCCATAAGAAATCAAACGGAAATCTTGTCCAGGTTAATAGTAATCCACTTAAAACCTGAACCCAGGCCTAGGAAATGCAATGGTGCTAGCCTGCTCTGATTATTTCTCATTTGTTTTCTTTTCTTTTTTGCTGTATCCCCCAGCAGAGGCTTATTCCAATAAACTTGGATACTAAATGAGTCTTTATTAATTAGGGATGGGCAGAAAACCAGCTGTGACATACTGACCCTGGGTAGGAAGCTGGACCAGAGTAATTAAGACATAACATGGTAATGTGAACAAATAATGAATACATTCGGTGACCTTATGGGGAACAGTGCCCCTCACCAGTCCCAGATTTTTTTTTAAACTGCTATTTCCCTTGAAATGCCTTCTTGTTTCATGTTGGAGCACATCTTCCCTGAAACAAAGAAGTTGGAGCAATATGTGAGCTGAGGTTGGGACAATGGGTTTAAAAAAACACTTCTGTTTATGTGCTAATGTCACTAGTACTTGGGAATATTAATGAGTTCTGCCTTCTTACCAGTCATTCAGTAGGACCTGGTTTGACTCTCTTCTGAAAATAGGTGACTACTTTAATAGTTAACCTTTCTGGTCACATAGGAATGTGGGGGGTGGTACTTCCTTCAACTCGGATGTTTGAAATTGGAACAAACTACTGAGATAGATTCCTATGGGTAAGGAATGGGACAAAACATGTCAATCCAGAGTATATAACCTTACACACCCTTTTTCTCTCTTTGCAGAGGAGGAAGATGACAAGAAAGCTTGCACACAATGATGTGTCTATCAAAGGCCAGTGATCCACAGGAGTAGCCATTTACAGGTGTTCATATATAAATAAAACAACTCTGCAGAATTTTAAGCTGAAAGGGTCCTGCAGATCATCCAACACTACTTTCTCATTTTACCAGTGAGGTAAGGAATTCAAACCCAGTTCTTCTAACTGCAAATCCAGTACTCTTTCCCTAAAACCAAGGTAGCAATTTGTTCCAAGAGTTTCTATTAAGAAATGGAGACAGGTAAATTGATTGGTAGTGATAAAAGTAAAAATAAAGAGTATTGATAACACATTTTTAAAAGTATACAGAAGAAAGAAAAAGTTCCAAAGGGTACACATTTTTGTTTATGAAATTATTGTGTTAGTACCATGTCAAATATACATATTAAAATAATTTATATAACAAGATCACAATTTCCTATACGATCCTCTTTTCCTCTTCTTTGTATAATAAAATGATTATGTTCATTGATGACTAAGTTCATAATAAAAAAGGAAAACTTAAATTTAAAAAAATGTACTTGCAGACTTCCATACTCATGTATTCATTACCTACTGCTCATTTCACCTTCATCACATTTGAATATGGAACAAGGATGATTGATCTTGTGTACATTAAATGGCTATTTTTTTTAAAGTTAAGACTGCATTATCATAAGCCTGTATTTTTAGAAACACTTGCAGTAGCCCAGAAGAAATTAATCAACAACCTGGAACCATCCCCTCAGCTCTAGGTTCCCCACCCTAATTGTAAGAACATAAAATTAGAGATTGTCCCTAGGATGCCCAGTGTTACTGCGGGAATAGGTGGAAGAGCTCTGATCAAATACCACCTCGGATGTTGACTATTCCATTGACCTTGGTTAAGTCACTTAATGTCCCTAAGCTCACCTTTCATTCATTATAAAATATAGGTCTTGGGATTTTTTCTAGAATACCAGGGGAAGAGGAACAAAAAATGTATTAAGCATCTCTCATGTGCCAGACCCTGTGCTAAACACTATACACTTTTCATCTCATTTGATCCTCACAACAACTCTGGCAGGGAGGGGCTATTATTATACCCATGTTATAGATGAGTAAACTGAGGTAGGCAGAGGTTAGGTGTCTTGCACAGCCAGTAAATGTCTGAGACTAGATTGAAACCTTTCTATCTCTATTTCTCTATCTATTATCCTTCTTAAATCTCCATCCTGTACTTCATAAATGCTTCCTAACTCATCAAGACACCATCTACACAGGAAAGGAGATGCAGCAATGAAATTCAATAAAACATTTTGGCCCAAGTATCCAGATCATGTAAGCAAAAATGGTGTAGCGTGACTTGATTATACTTGACAATTCCTTTAATTCTTCCCTTTAGTTAATGTGTAGGAAAGTACAGTCAATTTAGGCATTTAAGTTCATGTTGCAACCCCAGAGAGTATTTCTTGATAGGTAGGGTCACAGTGTGGACTTGGAGCCAGGAAGACCTGAATTCAAATTCTGACTAAGACACTTTAACCTTGTGACCTTGGGCAAGTCATTTTCTCTCTATGCCTCAGTTTTCTCATTGGTAAAATGAAGAGAATAACAGAGCTGTTGTGAAGATTAAATGAGGTCACTCACTAAAGGGTTTCACAAATCTTAAAATGCTACATAAATGTCACTTATTATTAATATTATTTTTGTTATCATAACTCAGAAACTCATGACACATATTATGCTTTATTTGTTAAAAACCAAATTCAACTAAATTAATTCAGTTTCCCAAACAAGAAAGGATTACTAAATACAGTCCAGCAATATGATTAAGGAAAAAGCAAAAAAGTAAGGTCAATTAGAGTTGAGATAAGTTTAGGTAAGCTGTCTGTTAGTTTCAGAGTTTCATATTTTCTAAATTCCCAAACAGTTTTGATTGAGCCATAGAGCCTTATGACATAACATGCCTCTCTGCTATCTGGGCTTTTATTTTTTTTTTTCTTCTATGACTAATTTCATTGCCAACATTCTGCATGAATGAAGAAATAGAAATATCATCCTGTATCAGTTGATGGTCAGCTCTGAAGTGGGCAAAAATCTTGGGGGAAAAAGTAATAAAATTAAGAAGGAAATGTGCAATTTGAATATTAAACAGCTTTCTTTCTCCCCAAATCCTATTGAGATAATAAGAAGACCATACTGTAGAAGTACCATGTATTTTTCTTACCATATTAGCATTTTAAACATTTTGATTCAGGATGATGTTCAGATGATTGATTTAAGAATTTCATATAGGACCATTCTGTGTCCTATAGCCCTGACATATTTATGACATCGGCACTCTGCATGGAGGACATAGATTTTTATGGAAAGATAGCTTATGTGTACTTTCTTCTTGCACTTTGAAGGGGGACGGGCTTTCTTCCCCAGAAGCATCTTCTCCAAGGGATTTGAGAGAGTTTCTTCTACTTCATTTCTCCTTTCGCTAAACAGAATATTTCATGCAACCATGAGGAATTATTTTATTTTACCTTCTGACCTTCATTGTGGTAGGTCTTGTTTAAAAGCCAGCCTGAGAAAAATCAGATTCTAGCATTTATATGCTTTAAAGGAATGTTTCCAACATTCTTTGGAATTAATAGTTATAGTATTCCTCATGCTCTGATTTTAGAAAGAAGGTAGAAAAGTCCTTTAAATAGAAAAAAAATAGGTCCTTAAGATGTCTCAGTTCATTAGTTACTTTGAAAAGAGTAATGCAGATAGACAAGTAGATAGACATGTATACCTGGACATGCATGTGGGTATATAACAGAGCACTCAGAAACATACTCAGTGATAACCACACTCCCACCCCTCTTCATCTCTCGCTCTCTTTATTAATTCTCTCTCTGGGTTCAAAGGTAATCTAGTGGGTGTTCTCCGAATTCCCAAACACATAGAAACTTTTTAATTGTCTCATAGCCACCCCAGGGTAAAATGAAATAAATGTCTTCTCCTGTAGGCTACTTTCCCCTCTTTGCGTCTCAAACCAAGCTGTATCAAATGATATAGAAATGCTGATAAACATTCAAACAAAGTATAGAAGGCTATACCTTGGGATTTGCTCTTAGGGTCACTTCATTCTCCCTTCATCCACTTGATATAAAGCAGGGTTTACTGAAAAAAATCAATTAAGTTTTAAATTCTGGGTAGAAATATTCCCAGAACTGTGATCTGGGAAGAACAGGGATGAAAGGGGCTACAGACTATCTGATTCTTCTTAACTTAGGTTCCATTCCTGTAACATTTCTCTCAGTCTTTTGGTCCGGAGACTCATCCACTGATATCTTGTCTGTGCTTCTGTGTCTCCTATCCAGTGTCACAGACACCAGGTGATCTTTCTTCAAAGCCAGTGAAAATCCAGAACAACCTGAGCTCTCCTTAATATCAGTAACGTTTTAGCCCAAGGATTCCCTGAAAAATTTCTGATTCTCTGATCACCTCTGAAAAGTCCTCCAAAGTTTCACAAAACTTGCTGGATCTTTGCCAACCAGGGCATTATACTTATGTGTGTGTTTATATGTATATGTGTACATGTAGGTGTATATACACACATATGTGTATATAAATTTTTATATGTATGTATACATACACATGATTATTATTCCTTATAATTCACAGACATATGTACATTACAAAGTATGTATGCTAGAAAGTAGGACTTTCACATAGATGGATGACTGAAGGAATAAAATGGTTGACAAGTTGCAAAAAATAGAAGGTGAAGAGGGTGGTGATTAAAGATAGAACTTAGAAAACTATACAAATTATAACTTATACGCTCATGGAGATGTTCTGGGGCTTCTAGGAGTAAGCAAGATAGGCCCAACACATGGGGCAAACCACACGAGGGGCTGAGGGCAGAAACAAAGCAAGGGTTCTTTTTAATATGATTTTTACAAATACATATATCTTTGATGCCAGGGAATTTTGACATTTAGGGATTTATTTTGAAATATGTTAAACTATGCATATTATGTATGCAGATGTGTATGTATGTGTATCTATCATGCTTTGCAATTCATATATACACATGTATCGATAGTTATGTATCTATTTCTCATGTGTAGGTATATATCTCTGTGTGTATTGTGTATATCTATCTATATGGTGAGAGAAAGGGGGGGGGAGGGAGGAAGAGCACTCATTCAATGTGTGCATGTTTTTAAGATAAAATTCATTATACCGAAAAAACATGGGTTTTAGATAGTGAGACAAAGTAGGGGATACAATTTTCATTCTGTATCTAATTCCTGGAGAACCTAGAGTTCCATGGCTGGCTTAACAGATAGTTGCCTTATTTTTAAAAATGTCATTCACCATCTCAGTTGGAAGTGTTAGAGGGAAGTCCTAACTTCTTTCTCTATAGGGTAGTAAACTGTCTTTGAGAGTTACCATGACCATTATTCTGAAGGCAACCTAGTGAGGGCCTTCTCAGAATTTAATTATGCTGGTCCTTGGAAGAAAAATAATTAACATGTAGTCTATTGCTGGTACTATACTTGAAGTCTTTCCAGAATGTCCCCTTAGGACTCTTCAAGAACCCAAGATCCCCAGAATGCCATGATCAGTCACCATTGTATTGGCTATGGTGAAGAAGAGATTCTTATGGTTGTCCAGAAGGCTGCTGACTCTGAAGATGGAGTTTATCACTGACATTATTCCCACACAACCATTGGAAAACCCAACTAAGTCTTTTGAATTTAGTCATTGGGAGTATGGCTTTAATCTATGTATAGCTTCATATCTGCAAGTCTTTTGCATAGTGAAAGCTTCAGTCAGTGCTCAAAGAGAACCATAGCAGAAACAGAATGAAAGAAAAAAGGCATTAATACGAGTTCCTCCCCCTTTTATATTTTAGCTACCATGAATTTGTAAAATATTTTGGAATTGATTTTGTGATGACAAACTACCCTTTTAGCTACTGGAAAAGTTGTTAATCAAGATTCTCAAAGGTTTTAATAGACATAAGATATTTTTCTGATAAATAGGATTTAAGAACTATATACCCCCCAGATTGGTAAATGATACAATATCTGATGAAATAAATATCCATTGCTATCCTATGGAAGAATTATGAAGATTTTGCATTCATGTTGTACTTCCATCTAAGTATATATAAGAAATGACAAAGACATATGTCTAGGTCGATCTTTGGATCATTATTTCTTTTTTGGGACTATTAAAAAATTCTCCTCAGTCTCTCTTTCTAATCTGCCTTTCACACAGATGTGAAATTGTATTGCGAAAACACAAGCAGAAGAAAGACATTCATCTACTCAAGAAGTTTCAGTGAACTCCTATTATTTATAAAATAAAATATGAACTCTGATATACAAACACCTTCAAAATATGGCTTCTAGCTCCCTTTCCACTTTTATTGTATATTACTCATTTTTATACATGTTCTTTTATTTTTCAAAACAGGCACAAATGTTTCTCTATGCAACACTGCATGGAGTATTGCATCTCCCAGTCTTGTGCCCTTAGGCAGATAATCACCTACATACAGACTCTTTTCCACATCTTAGAATCTCAACAACTTAGGGTATGTCTTTAGGTACCATTTCCTTTCCTGATTTCTTCCCCCAACACACAGTCAGGATTTCTCCCTTCCTAAATTACTTTTGATTGACTTTGTAATAGTTTGTGTAAGGTGTGTGTGTGTGTGTGTGTGTGTGTGTGTGTGTGTGTTGTTGTCCATATTGGTTATGTGTCCACATTGGTATTACTACTTGGGGCATGAAGAGATATTTCTCTCCAAGAGAGACTTTGGTTCTTGCTAGAATGTATAATGCCAGTCAACATAGCACTTGAGGGCTGCTGCTGTGAATACACACATATCTATACATCTCCATCTATCTATCTGTCTATCTATCTATCTGTCTATCTATCTATCTATCTAGCCATCCATCCATCTATCTATCTATCTAGGGTCAAATAGCATAGTATAATAAGCACTCTACTCAAAACCAAACCTTATTCAAGAAACTAAAGCAATCATAATTCATAACAACGTAACAAGTTATTACCAGGCTGGCCATGTGGTCTTAAACAGACACAAAAGTCTACAATGTAACATAGCATACCCCCCACTTTATACATTCTTTGGAGGGGGGGCAAAATCTTTGGGGAGTGAGCAACCAGCTCTTTCTCATTCAGTTACTGTTCCAAAATACGTGTTTATCAAATCAGGGGATCCTGGGCCAGAATATTCCCCTAATACACAACATCCCCAGGGATAGCAGAGAACACAACACCCTCCACCCTTAGGTCACAGTAGATTACAATCCCCTCAATCCAAACAGCGTGTTCAAGTAAAATCCTCTTGGGGGTATATCTTTCTTTCCACACTGCTGTTGCAGGCTCCCACTTGGAACTCTCAGGTTCATGAATGCTCAAATGAGCCAGAGTCCAAGTCCTAACACTGCTCCAGCCCCCGCTTCCAAGTCTTGACGGGTGGCTGGGCAACAAAGTCAAAGGGTGGGTCCCCGGGAGCCATGGCACTTCCCCTCCCCACCCACAGACAACTCCACCCTCTGGGTCCCAACCCATCCCAAGGAAAAGTGGCAGGAAAGCACATTCACTGCTCCTGCCCTGCTGCAAAAACTCCATCTTGACTCAGGGCTGAGTCCTGAGTTTCGGGTTCCTCCTCCTGCAGGTCCAGGGGCTGACTGCTCCTGGCTCCTGCCTGGGTCCAGGCACAGCAGGCTCCAGGGGCCCCTGCCCCCAACTTCTGCCTCTGGCCCATACCTCCCCAACTGTGAGGCAACTCATCCTCCCCCAGCTTTACATGGGGAGCAGCTGCTCCAGCCTAGGCTCTGGGCACAGCAAAATGACACATTAAGTGGAAAACGACACTAAAGGGAGAATGGAAGTTTAAAAAAAATTTTTTTTTGATGTTACACATAGACACAAACAGATGGAATAGTTGACTTTTTCCATTGCCTTTCATGGAGTTTTGCAGAAAGCACCTTAATAAATACTTGTTGGATTGTGGTAAAGAGAATTGCTCCCTCTGAAAAATGTTTCCCTCTAGGCAGGTAGGTGGTTCAGAGGATAGAGTACTAGGCTTGGAACCAGGAAGCACTGATTTCAAATCCCTTCTCAGATACTTAGTAGTTGTGTGGCCCCGGGAAAGTTATTTCACCTCTGTTTGCCTCAGTTTCCTCCCCTGTAAAATCGGTATATTAGCAACTACCTCCTAGGGTTGTTGTGAGGATTAAATGAGATAATATTTGCAAAGCAGTTAGCAAATTATCTGGCACATAGTGGGTATTTAATAAATGCTTGTTCCCTCTCCACCCCCAGGGCACCCCCATAGATTAAGCCCATAATAACTCTGCCATCTGTATTCTTTCTTGCATTAGGTTTATTTCAATACCAACTTATACATGCTGTTTTCAGAGGAGCTAGTCAATATTTTCCTTTTTCTTTTTTGCTATATGACTGTAGTAGACAGTTGCGTGCATTTGGCTCTGCCTTGCTAATGTTCTGTCATTTCTGGCAGCTATAGAATTTTAAGTTTATGGTGTAGATATTTGGCTCCTCCTCAAAATAAAAATAAAATGCAAAGGGAAAAAAAGATCTTGAAATAGGCAGCTTGTCTCTAGCAAAAATACCCAAATTCCTAGAAATGGTCAGCCAGAGATAACATGTTTTGTGTTTTATTTAAATCTAGGGCCAATTTAAGAAGATACTATCAGGATGTGATTTTTTGAAACGGAAAATTGTTCACACTAGCTCAGATTTTATACTCCTAATAACGCAACTTAATAAATCTTATTCTTGTCAAGTTCTTCTGGAGGCAAATGGTTTTAAACTCCCAGACAGGAATTAAGACATGGTGGTCCAGTTTGTCTTAACTCTGCAATATGAGAATGTAAATGGATACTGAATGAAACCATCGTCTTCTTTTTTTCCCCCATTGCAGTTTTTAGATATTGTATTGTTATAGTGGAATAGCCTCTTGCCCAGGGCACAGAAAGATTTATTCTAGGTAAGTAAGAAAGAGTATTTAGTTTGTTATTTGGGAAAGAATGGGTTTTAAAAAGATGTTTGTAGACTAGTAAATTTTCTCCTTGTATAACAGTTCATATCCATTTCTCTTTGTGTAACAGTCCATATTGGAATATGTTAGGTGGTAGCAACACTTATTTCTGAAACTTGTTTTCCCTACCTCACACCAACTTTCATGAAAAATAATTATCTCCTTTGTCTAGTGCTAGAGCTCTCTTGGAAGGAAATGAAAAGATGCTGGGTCTAGGAGATGTCAGGATATTAGGAGAATGAATCAGGGAA
>CM053585.1:85485938-85502496 GCA_028646515.1 Pseudochirops corinnae
CCTGCTTATGTCTTTTTAAGAAGTCTAATTTTGCGTTTGTCTCATCTGAGATCATCGTTCTTCCCCCTGGCCTTTTTGACTTCGGTTGAAGCATAATGGATTTTCTTCCAACTCCTTATTTTAACTCTGTGATTTTTTGTGTTTTCATAGATGTGTCTTGTAAATGACAGTTTATTGAATTTTTCTTTCTAGCCCATTCTGCTACCTTCTTCCTTTTTAGGGTGAATTCATCCCATTCTCATATGTTTCTCTCCCTCTTATTCACTTAAACTTTTCCTTTTCTTTATTGCCCAACCGCTCTTTATAAAGGAGAAGGTGATGAGCAAGAAAGAGTATAATTAGTACCAATGCTCTTTTTCTTCTCTTTCCCTTGCCTAAAAACCCAATCACAATTCTTTGTTGAGTGATTTCGCTGTGCCAAGCACTGTGCTAAGACCTGGGGATATAAAGAGAAAAGCATATGATGCACTATTCTCAAGTGGCTCACATCCTGATGGGGAAAGGCAACCCATAAAAGAGATTATAACAATTGTTGTCTGAGATGGGCTCTTGCCCCTTAGGGCATAATGGCAAAGCATGTATCAATGCAATGTCTTTGATTACATTTCCATTAATAAATAAAGAAACAAATTCTCATATTGAACCATTTGAAAGTGCCAAGGACTTTGGTTGCAAAATTATACTTTTCAGGGTCATCCTTAGCTCTGGCTAGTAAGGGAACAGAAGCTATGGTACCTGTAGAGGAAGTTGCCAGCTAGGATACATGCAGGGGTTGCTTCCTTGGACTGTGGTTTGGGGAATGCTTACTCACAGGACTTTTAAGTTTATCTGACAGCATATGCCAATTGTTTGGCAGTTGCTATGGGGTGGTGGTAGGGAAGGCAAGTCCTTTCTCCTCAAGAATTATTCCCTTC
The DNA here is from genome assembly GCA_028646515.1 of Pseudochirops corinnae. Lineage (NCBI taxonomy): Eukaryota > Metazoa > Chordata > Mammalia > Diprotodontia > Pseudocheiridae > Pseudochirops > Pseudochirops corinnae. Next base: position 85,486,853 of record CM053585.1, read on the forward strand.
CATCATTATGCTTAAATAATTTGAGTTGTTTTGAGCTCAATTGTACCATTGGTTAAGTCTTCTTTCTAAGATATCAAAATCACATTTTGCTGAAGGAAGTGATATTGTAAGAGAAACAAGTCACATTGGTGGTTTTATGCAATAATTATCCATGAGTTTTTGTCCTACATGTGTTCCTCTTTCTGACAACAGTTTCTATCAATAGCCACACTGTGTGAAGTCTTGCTTTTCTTTTTGACTCTTTTTTCCCTCTCACTTCTCATTAATTGGTCAAACAATGGGCATTTCCTCAGTGGCCGCTGTGTGTTAGGTGCTTGGCATAAAAAGACAAAAATGAAGCAGTTTCTACAGTTGGTGCAGTAGATAGAGCAAAAATCCTGAATGCAAATCTGATCTCAGATTCTTTCTAGCTGTATAACCCTGGGTAAGTCACTTAATCTGTGTCTTCTTTAGTTTCATCATCTGAATTATGCAGAAAATAATCACATCTACCTGTCAGTGTTGTGAGGTACAAATGAGATAATTTTTAAAAAGAACCTTATAAACCTTAAGCGTTAAATAAATGCTATCTGTTGTTATTATTGTTGTTATACTTACATTCTAGCATGCCAGGCAGTAGGCAAGTAGGTTAATATATAGGAAGAGGAGTAGTAACAGGACCTGTGATATCATTGAAATAGGGTGCAACCTCTACAAATATAGGCCAGCACCTTCCCTGCAATGTAAAGTCTTAGTGAGTTGTCAATAGCACTGAACTGTTACATGACTTGTCCCAGGTCACACAGTTAGGTCATGTCATATTTTATGTGCACAAGATACACATATGTGTGTGAATATTTAAGCATTGTCCAATTCTTTTCACTTCTCCTGCTATCACCCTAAAATATAAGCCCTCATTACCACCTACCTGAATTATTGCCAGTTTCCTAATGCCTTTTCCCCACTGAAATCCAACTTTCATGAGTGTTGATAAGATATATCTTCCTTGTAAAGAAGGTGATGCATCAACTTACTCAGACCTGTTGGTATTTCTTAATTTGTAGTTCTCAGGTTATTCCCATCTACAAAAATTAGTGGCTCCCTATCACTTACGAAATTCAATTTGCCATCATTTTATCTCTCAGATTTTTTTCATATCATTCCTTTTTATGTACTCTATGCTTTGGTGAAGTTGAACTAGCTTCTGTCCCATCAGGTGGAATCTGGAACCTGTCTGCTCTGGAGTTCTGCCTATTGTCAATCTATTGCCCATGTTAGGCATATTGCCATGTTGCCATGATAGGCAATAGTGATAGGCATAGAGGCTAAGATGTCCATAGGCCTGTCTTTATCTATTGAATTCCTGTCCAAGCTTCAAATCTCAATTCAAATGCTACCTTTCTCTCCCTCTAAAGAACTTATCAGGTATCATTATGTTACTGTTATTTATGAAATTTAAACATTTCCTGTATATAATATTTGTCATTTATACTGTTTGCAAAATTTAAATTTCCATTTCATATTTTCCCACTGGGACTCAGTAAAATTATTTCAAAATAGTTTATAAAAACAGACAAAAACCCTTTCTTCTTCAACCCCTGAATCTTATCCCAAGATATATAATTTTAATGTGTAAATCCTAGGAGAAATAAATAAATATTTTCAAACCTCATTTCTGTATTTTTCCTTTTCTCTAACTAAAATTTCTTACCTTTCCAAGGTTCATTCTGTTATTCTAACAATAAGAGATTCTTATAAGTTGTATATTATTTTCTTTTTGTCTTGGCCACCCATTACCATCTTCACTTTTATACTTATTTTAATTACTTTTAAAAATCACATCATAAATGTGTTAACTAATATAATTAAGGAAGTTTATAGATTACAATTGGAGAGGTAGGTTGGGAAAGAAGTAATAAAGGAAATTAGGTAAAAATTTCTTTTGACTAGAATGATCTAATGGGCTTCTGAACTGGCTAATTTTGCTGTTCCTTTCATAATATAATGACAAAGTTACTCTACATACTAGCTAAAAACTAGATCAGAGGTGTGATTAAGTGATCCATTGAACCTCTCTCTCTCTCTCTCTCTCTCTCTCTCTCTCTCTCTCTGTCTCTGTCTCTGTCTCTCTCTCTGTCTCTCTGTCTCTGTCTCTGTCTCTCTTTCTCTCTCTCTCTCTCTGTCTCTCTGTCTCTCCTCTCTCTCTTCCTGTATCTTTTTCTTTAATTTTTCTTCCCTTCTTCCCCTGAGCCATGTGTGCCTCTCCCTCAGGACTTTGCCTGGGCCATGCACCTGGAATTTGTTCTGGAAGAAAGAGTGTAGATGAAGTGGCTAAAAAAGCAATTATCACCTTTCCCACCTTTTCAACTTTTGTTAAGCTACTTTGCAGAAAGATCAGTTTACAACAAATGTTTAGTGTCAGGAATTTTGAGCATCATAGGCCCTGACAGCTTTGTATGAAAAAGAGGTTGCATTATGTCAATTGTAAATGAGTATGCTATTTACATACTAATTACACTTTGCACTAGCATGTGAGAGTACCATTCGAAACACCTCTATGATATTCTGTTTATATCAATGTTGTGTTTTTTTAAATACTGTAGTGTTTGTGATATCAGCCTCAGCCACTAAAACTGATTCCATGATGTTCTTTCATTACTTTGGACCGAATGCCCAGTTCTAAGATAAGACAGCAAACCAATTAACAAACCACAGAGTCAAGAAGGTGTCTTATCCTTGTCTAGGATAGTACAGTTCAATTCAGTTCAACACGTACTTACTGCTAGCTGGGTATACAAATCCTGCCCTCAAAGGACTTGTATTCTCCTTCTCTGCTGGTGGTCTTGGGAAGCCAGGCAAGGCATATGCGCAAATATACAAATAAGTATAGCATGGGGAAAATTGAAAAAGAAGACAATGGTAACAACTGGAAGACTGTGGGAAGGCTTCATATATTCAGCCAGTGGCATTTGAGTTGAGCCTTGAAAGAAAGCAGAAATTCAGAAGGGTAGACAAAATTGATGGATTCAGAATTTTCATGCCCCAAGACTGCCATCAGTCACACCACAGTTATTGAATTCCTCAACTAAATGGGTCTGTAGTGCTCATCTGAACCTATTTATTTATGCAAGATAATGATTTAAAACATACCAAATATGAGTCGTGATATTGTTCCTTGTTGACAGTAGGAGTAGGTTTCAAATTCAGAACTCTACTGTATACTTTAAAAAAAAATATTCCTTCAAGTTAGGTTATATTCCATAGTGTATGAATATGTGACCATTTGATACCATCCCATCATTATATCCATTCTGTTGGTATATTGGATAACAACCTGATTTGAAAATCCTGGTACCCTCTGCTGGGTTATATCATCATATGAACTGATTAATATCCTATTCTATGGTTATGGATATTCTATGGTTAGACTTTACTTCTGGGTAAGCATGTTAAAATAATATTTTATATTTATACACAGTTTTAGTTCTCATCACAGAGGGAGAAAAGCAAACTTGTATACATGTAACAGCTGGTTTAACAAGATTTACCCTGATGAAGGGCTGCCATAGTTCAGATCAGAACTTCCTCTTGCTCTTTCTCATATGGATATGGAGGACGACATTTTTGTTATAGGATGATCCTGGTGCTGATACATGCAGAGTTTGCTCTCATTGGACAATGTCAATAGTGGGCTAGTCTGAGGTGTTGCTGTTATCATTGTCATTGCTGTTTTTGTAGTCATAGCTCGATCTTTTGAAAGGACAGAAATAGAAAACCTAGGCATTTGGCATTGAAATAATTTGCTGAGAGAGAATTTAGCATATGATTCTTTACAATTATTTTTTTCTTGGTGTTTTCAGCAATCTTCAAAGTTGAAATAATTGCATGATTAAGTAAAAAATGTAGGGAAAGGGACATGTTAGACACTGCCTAATTCAATCCACTGAACCACATCTCATGAAAAGTGGCACAGTTTTGTTTGACAGTCTTGTTGGGGGAAAAAAATCCTAAATTTTAAGCTGATAACTTGAATGGTTCCAGAGATACCAACTTGTGAAAAGTCACAATTTTGCATTGTGCTGAAAAGCCACCTTACAATATAGGGACTACCATCACTCTTTAATATCCAACAGAGTCCCCCTGCTGTGCTTTGTCAGTCAGTGGCAACATCCAAGGCTTCTTGTAAAAGTAATTCACACTTTTTTCACAACACTGTTGCTTTAATTACCACTGAACTCTGCTGTTGCTCAGACAGGCCTAGCAGGACCAAGAGTGGGTCAGCATTGTAAAAGAAGCAAATGGCTTTCTTTCCCCCTCCTTACTTTATTATTAACAAACCATCTTTGCTTGAAATGCTTCCTAGCTTCTTATCCCTGGGCCATCTTAGGGTATTCATTATCAAAGATGATCCACAGATATGAGTCTTAAAATAAAAGGCAGGAAGGCAGGAAGGCAGGCAGGCAGGCAAGAAGGGAGGAAGGAAGGAAGGAAGGAAGGAAGGAAGGAAGGAAGAAAGAAAGAAAGAAAAGAAAGAAAGAAAGAAAGAAAGAAAGAAAGAAAGAAAGAAAGAAAGAAAAAGAACCAAGAACTAAACTCCTAACGAGAAATGTTGAAACAATCTTAGCTATTCAAAATTGGCAAACAAGTGATTTTATCTATGGTACACCCTATTTTCCCTTCAAATAGGCATAAATTTTCATGCCCTCCAGTCTTGCTGGACAAACTTCAATCTATCTTCTTACCTACCATAGATTTTTTTCCCCTCAGAATTAGTTGACACAATAAATCACATACCAACTGAAACCACAGGACCGCCCAAGTCCACCAGTGCATAAAAGTGATACAGAGAACTCATGCTTTATTTGGTGATGCAATAGTGACTTGAAACTCATAACATCATGCATGTATAAGATACTTTGCATTTGAGAAGATTATGAAGTTTTTCTTCATCCATTCTATACCCAGCATATCAGAATTCTTTGGGAGGAAAGTGACAATATCCATCGGTACACCCTTTAAGGGGAAGAGAGCCTTAGCAAAGTTAGTTAAGAGTTGTACTTAGGTACAGTTAGGAAGTTTTACCAATTCTTTTAGTGATAGCATTGCACATAATGCATGATATGGTTTAGCAAGATAATGCAAAATCATCAATACTATCCCTTGGATATGTAACCTAAGGGATAGCATTGAAGTTTTGAAGATATATTGCTACAGAACATCATGAATTATGTGCAATGTTATCACCAAAGGAGTGAGTGAACTTAATCATCTATGGTTGTATTCACAGGCAACATGGCATAGCAGATAGGGTATTGAACTTTATTTTTGGAGAGGGCAAGCAAGGGAGTTGGGTTTAAGTGACTTGCCCAAGGCCACACAGCTAGTTGTGTGTCAAGTTTCGAGGTCGGATTTGAACTCAGGTACTCCTGACGCCAGGGCCAGTGCTCTATTGACTGAGCCATGTAGCTGCCCCTGGGTACTGAAATTTGAGTCAGAATGATCTAAGTTCAGATTTTGCCTCAGACTCTTCTGAACTACATGACCCTGAGTAAACCACTTCATCTCTATATACCTCAGTTTCTTAGTCTATAAAATGAGAGACTGGGATGCAATAGCCTCTTCAGGTCCTTTCCAGCTCTAAATCTGTGACATTATTATCCTATGTACTAGCCACAAAATTGTTTTGAGTGAGGGGCTATTTCACAACCTGTGAAGTCTATTGCAGTACTCTCATTTCCTTGTTCATATTGTTAAAATGATTCATTCTGCCTCATTATTGACTCAGTCACCTGGCCCTGACAGTCCTCTGATGAGGACCCAACTTAACATTCTACTCTTATGTTCTGTTACTTCTCTACACACATGCTACACTATTCAAAATGTACTATTTTCTATTTTTATACTGCACCCTGATATTTCTCACCTCTGTACCATTGTTTTTATTATTACTTCTACCAAATATACTCAACTATGTCCCCCTGCCTCTTTTATTGAAATTCCATCCTTCAAGATCCAGCTCTACTGTCTGTTTCAGAATTTCTGTGTTCTCCATCAATAGTCATTATCTCTTTATCCTCTGAACCACCATAGGTCACTAGATTTCTCTTGTACTATACTTTCCTCCTATTATGATTTTCTGGCATTTCCTCAATTTTTCCTTCCAGATTACATTCACTGAAGGCAGATACTATGGTCTGTTTGTCTTCATATCACTTACTGCATTTTCCTTTATCACTTTGATCGAGTAGATACCATGTAAATAAATATTGAATGAATATTAATGAGTGAATAGCACAAATGAAAGATGATGAGACCTGAGTTAGGGCATGAGTCTATGTAGAGTGTGAATAAAAAGAAGGGATCAGGTATAATACATGTTACAAAGGCAAGGTAAACAAAATTTAGCAAGTGATTGAATGTGTGGAGAGAGGAAGATAATGCCAAGGTTACAAACCAGGGAAACAGAAAGAGTTGTCTGAATAGAATTAGCACAGTACTGAATAGAGTTGTAGGAGGGGAAAAAAAGATTGAATTCTGTTTTGGACATGTTTAAATTGAGATGTCAATTGGATAGCCAGGTTGAAATGTTCAACAGCCAGGTGAGGATAACAACTGAAGCTGAAGAGAAAAGGTTTGGCTAGATGTATAGATGTGGGAGTCATCTTCATATAAATGATAATTTAACTTGATAAGATAACCAACCTAGGGAGAATAAAGAGACAGAAGAAGAGGGTCCAGGACAGAACCTTGAAGTAAATGCAATTACGTAGAATGCTGTAGATGATGACTCAGCAAAGGAAACCGAGAAGGAAGGAAAGGCATGTAGGCAGACCACTAAGGGAGAACAGTGTCATTAAAAAAAAAAAATCCAAGAGGAGTGGGTGTTCAACATTGTCAAAACATTCCTGAGAGTTCAAGGAGGTTAAACACTGAGAAAGGGCGATCAGATTTTGTGATTAAATATCATTGCTGTTTTCAGAGGGAACAGTTACAGTTGAATTAATGAAAAATGAGTGAGAGTGAAGGAAGTGGAGACAATGAACACAGAAATCTTTTTTCCTAATTCATCAAAGAAAGGGAGAATGAGGTATAGGAAAATAGCTTGTAGGGATGGAAGACATTCATTTATTTTTGTAGACAACAGGTAAGGAACATGTAGAGTTTCAAACACTGAAAATTATCTAACAGGATGATTGTGATTGGCAATCTACTTCAGAAGATGGGAGGGACAGTCTTAAAGGAATGAATGAATCTAGATAAAATCTTTACAAACAGATGTAATTCAAGGGATTGAACCTCTGTTGATAATTGGAAACCCCCTCACTCTGTCAAGGGTACCCTGATCCCTTTTATTCAAGCTTAAGACAAATGGAAAAGCCCAATTGGAACCCTTGTTGTCTTTCTTGGGACAATGGCTAGATACCTATTAGGATAGGAAACAAATGCCTTTCAAATTTAAACTGTCTCCTAAAGTCATCTGGAGTTATTATATACTTAAATAATAGCGATTAATACCAGGAAAAATATGATATTCTTTTTTTTTTTTTTGCAGGGGGGAAGGCAGGGCAATTGGGGTTAAGTGAGTGCCCAACATCACATGGAAAAAATATGATTTTCTATGTTGCTTTAATATGAAATAGACACTTATGACAAAATTTGTGTAGCTCTATCTTGTCTAGAGAGACTCCCACTCTAATTCCAAGCTTCATTGTGATATAACTGACATTCTTAGATCTTTGTATTGAGTATTTCAAGGAGTTCAGGAGAATCACATAATATGGAAAAAGAAAAATCCTTGGAATTTATCTTGTCCAGCCATCTCATTTTACAAATATGAGGAAACAGAAGCCTAGATAGGTAAAATTTTGCTCAAGTGAGGTCACAAGGAAAATAATTGGCTGAGCTGATATTCAGAACTATCTTCTAACTATAAATCTACTGAAATTTTCATTCATTAAAGTTTTTAAAGTTTTATTCATTAAAGTTGGTGTAACATCACCGTTTATACAGCTCACATTCTGAGTTTAGAAAGGACAGTCTCAAAAGAATTGTAGACAATTCAACAATTAGATAATTAGTTAAGGAAATATGAGAGTTTAGAGGGGAGCCAATCCTCTATAATTGAAGTTGGTAGATGACCTTTAATTAAGCCACTACAAGATAGTCAGAAAAAAAATGATGAAGATGTAAAAGCAGAGGAAAAAAAATGCTGCAAGTTCTATGTCTTTTTCTTTTGGCCTTCTCTTCGGCCTCCATGCCTCAAGACTAACCCTTCTCCCCTCAGCTGTCAAAGTCCTACTTGTCTAACCTTCTCCAGTCCATTGTCAAAATCCTACACAGGTATAACCCTACTCCAAAGTTATCTTTCTAAAGTTCAGTTCAAGCCACGTCACCCTCTGGAATTCAGTTACTCCAGTTGTTTCGTAATATCTTCAGGATCAAAAATAAAGTCCTGTTTGGGTTTTAAGGACCTTTGTAGCCTGATTCCTTCTTACATTCCCATCTTCTTACACTTTACTCTTTGGCATATACTCTACAATCGATGGCACTGACCTCCTCTCTCTTCCTTGCACAAGATGTTCCATATTCTGACTGCTTTTGTACTGGTTGTCCCCTATACCTCAATTACTTTCCCTCCTCATCACTGCCTTCTGGCTTCTCTCAAGTCTCAGCTAAAATTTCATTTTCTGCAAGAAGACTTCCCATGTCCTCGTTAGGGGCAAGTAGAGAGGAAATGAGCATTTAGTAAGCACCTACTGTGTGCCAGGCACTGTGCTAAGTGCATTACTAATATCTTACTTGATAATATTGCATTTGGTCATCTCTTTAATGTTTTGTTTTCCCTCTAAGAACTAATTTCCCCATATATGTATGCATATGTATATACTTAACAATATATACCATATATATGTACGCAATACACTCATGTATGCATCTGGATGTGTGCACAGACAAACATGAAATGCTGTTTGTGTGCCATTTTTGCATGTTATCTCTCCCCATTAGAATGTGAGCTTCTTGAGGGCAAGGGCTATCTTTGACTTTCCTTGTATTTCTCAGTGCGTAGTACAGTGCTTGGCAATATGAAGTACTTAATAAATGTTTATTGACTTGAAGACTTGATGACTTCTATTATCTTCTTTGTGGGTCTGGGAAATGCAAAAATGTAGGAAATGTAGTAATGGGAATGGGAAAATGTATTCCACATCTGAAATTATCTAGTAAAGGGTTTAAGAAGACTATCTCAATTAAAGGTTAGTGTCTGACTCCTAGGAATGCATTTGCAAAGGCTCTCTATATCTAATCTCACTTCCCTGCATTTTTTGCTTGCTACCCAATGATATAGTGCTAAAAACAATGTGAAAGATGAAATGGAGTTGAAGGGAAGGGATGATGCAATTCTTAAATTCTTTGTTTGGGGGGTTGCTACTTTAAAATAATATCTTTTTTTGCCCATTGGGAATCACGTTTGAGGTAGAGATTAGCTGATATAAGACAATATCAAAAATACTTTTTTGAGATATAGCAGAATCTGATCCTGCATGAGAAATGGCTTCCCCAAACTATGCATGCTCTTAGTCTTCTCAAAACGTATATTCTTTCAGATATATATGGGTTTTGTATGAGTAAATTGTGAATCAAATCACAATAAAGCTGGGTACAAGTGTAAGTTATCATTTGCTTAATTCTCAGATCTTCTAAAAACCAACTTATAAGGCCAAGAAAACATCAAAAACAGTCAATTATTTCCTAAAAATTGGTGGAAAGCATTTTGACTTTTGGAGTCAGAAAACAGAGGTTTGATTTCTGGTTCTGAAACATATTACTTATTTGACAAGTAAGTTAGCCTCTCTAGGGCTCAGTTTCCTTATCTGTTGGACTAGTTGACCATAAAGTTCCCTTTCAGCTCTAAATCTATCATGACAAGATGATGACATGATAAACCTGAATGCTAGTTTTTGTTATCTGAAATTTTCTCTGGTTTGGTATTCCACTAATCCAGTCAGAGAATGAGTTGTGGTTTTTGTTTGAATATTATGTCAGTTTACAGAAAGCAAAAGCTAATTGAATGAAAAATCCATGAGGACAAAGCATGTTGTATTGTTGTTTCAGTATTTATAGAGTCTAGCATTATGCCTGGCACATAGTAGGTACTTAAATGATTTTTTATTTCATTAACAGCAAGGAGGTGCAGAAATTTCTGTTTTTTGGAATACATTAAGTGGGGATGCTTGTTACATAGATATTGTTAGATAGATGATTAAGGTTACTTCTAATTGTAAAAATTCTACAATTCTGTGACACTTTATGAAGATCTTGATATCACTCTCCAAATTAAATATACATATTCTTTAATAATGAGAGGATGTAATGCAAGGGTGGTCATGAAATGGGCAAAGTGGATTGGTACCAGACCTGTCATTTCATTGTATAAAGAACTCTTAAAGAGGAAATTCATTCTAGTAATTCACTGCCAGCAGCTGTGGCACCCACTCTGCCTCTGTTAGTCTTAAAGAGAAGGCTAGGGGCACTAGAGAATACCAAAAATGTTGTAAAATAATAAAAGAGAAAGAAATGAGAGGCCAAAGTATTTTCTACTTTAAAAAAGTCATATCTATATGCCTGACAAACTTTTCTCATGAAAAAGAGTTGTGAAGCATGGGAAATACTGCACATCACACGAAAAATAAAATTAAATATATTTTAACAAACAGAAGATAACTAGATACCAATGAAGAAGGCTTCTAAAATCATATATTCATGTCCAGAGAACTAGTGAACAAGAAATAGAAATTAATTACAAACTAGAAGAAGGAATAAATAATGAAAAGAGTACTTTTTGTGCAGTTAAGTCAACCTGAACCTGACCTATTTAAATGAGTTGTTTGTGTTTGAAAATGGAAAATAGATACAAGAACAGATATGGATGTAGACTTTCATGACTTCCTAAGAAAGTTTCGCCATAAATCAGTCACCATAAAAAGGAGAAAGAATCCAGAAAATACCTCTTTCCCAAGGGAAAACAAAAATACAAGATGACTAATGGAAATCTCAGTTTACAATACAAATTCATTTGTTTAAACTTTAGGAATGAGAATGATGTTGACCATGAGAATTATTTCCACATAAAACAATAAGAAAAAAAATCTTTAAAAAGCTTATAGAAAACTTTTCAAGAGACCTAAGGAAACTACATTATTTTAAGGACACTTAAAGGATGAAATTGGGAGGACAACAATCAGAGTATAAAAGTAAAGGAATGTAGAAGATTATTATTACCAACCAAGAGGTGAATCATCATATAAAAGAAATAATTCTAGATTTAAAATCATAGGACCAAAGTTCTCTAATCCTAGTTTTTCTGCTTACAATCTGAATGACCTTGAAAAAAATGCTTAATGTCTTTCCACTTCACTTTCTTCATCTATAAAATGAAAAGACTAGACCAGATGAGCTCTGAATTCTCTTCTGGCTCTAAATCTATAATTCTATGGTCCCATGAATTATATTGAAGGATGTTCTTATTCAGATGTAGTTTGGATGAAATGACTTCTGAAGTTCTTTTAAACTTTGAAATTTTATGATTCTCTGAAATCCAAATGATCTATCTCAAATTAAACTGCTAATCCAAAGAGAAGAGCTGGAGCCACAAACACCACAAATTAAAATTGATTGGACAGTACCTAGCACTGCTTTTGGCATAGGAAAAAGCAGTTACTCAGAAAATTCAAATAATGAGCATTTTGGATTCCAGGCTAATTGTTGGAGTTTGAAGGTATTTGGTTTGCTCATATCAAACTGGAAACCAATAATGTGGGCGGTGTCCAATTAGCCAGGATATCTCAATCTACTCTCAGAACTAATCGAATTGTTGTGCTTCCCCAGTGTTCCTCTGAATTGTGCTATAACTGGAGGTTAACTGACTAAACAATGGCAGTAGCAATTAAGTGGAAATAACCGAACATGACGAGATAATTCTCACAAGTGGATCATCAATGTGCCTATGTCAATGCATGGATACACAGAATAAAAAAGAGCAAATGATAGAGATGAAGAGGTGGACAAATGATGATACATAATACATGACTGTACATGGATATTCACCAACTTGACTGGTTGGAAAATTCTTTGGAGGTAAGCCTGAAGAATAAAAATGAATAAACTATAGTTGCCCTAAGCCAAAGACCCTCCTTCGAGTTGATGAGAAAGGAAACAAAGTACTTTAGGATAAATATTACATTAACAAGTGATTTGGATGATTGGGGGAAGGAATAGAATAAAATATATCCTTCTACAATAAGGGGAAGGATAGTCTTATATCTGAAAAGGGCAAGAGCCCCCAAAAGAATTACAGACAATACTACTAGTCTTTTTTTTTCCTTCATGTGGAAATGGGGATGTTCATGGTGAGTGCTATGTATAAGTTTTATTCCAAGTTTCAGTTTCCACATTGCTCTGGGACTTTTCCTATGTAGGTACCTGTGTAGTATTAATAAAGAACTGACCTAGAGTAAACTTAGGATGTGGAAAGGCTTATTACAATATCATTATCATAGATAAGTACCCCTCAATGGGTTTTTCTATATGCATTGTGGGTAATCTCATATGCAGTTACTCTGTGGCTGGGACTCCTCCATTACCTAATCCCTTAACAAACTCCTCCTGACTTTTTAAGATTCATGATTTCTGTTATATAATTGCATCTTCACCCTATAAAAATAAACAGAGTAGCCAGAGGAAAGGGGAGAGAAACCTTGAAACAGAAAGATTGGGTTTCTTTTTTGGTTCTTTTACTACATTTTGTGAAATCTTGGGGAGGTTGGCGAGTTTCACTCTTTTCCGCACTTCTAGGTAACACTGTTGCGGGTATTGGGAGAGAGGAAGAAGTTGACTGTTAGTGGCTGCTCCTTCACAGAGAGGCGATGAAAATGCATGTGATTTTGTACACTGCTTCAGAAAAAGAATTCTGTGAAAAATCTGTGAAAATTCTATGAATGGGTTTTAATCCATTGGAATGAGAAATATTATACAAACACATCATATTCTTCTTGATTCTCTGATTCCTGATCTGTAGGGTATAGAAATGTATCTCCTGGGATGTACTGGAGGTGGGGAACTTCCTTCTACTGTTATTGCAGAAGGTGTCAAATTTTCTCACCCTTGAATAAATCCATAAAGGGCTTCCTTAAGTGAATTTGCCATTGTGGCCTCTGACCTAGGACTCAGGAAATTGGGTTAATGATAATTATTATTATGAGCATATCATCAAAATTCAAAGACTATAATAAGACAATGCAACATTTTTCTTCTTTTTTATAAACCTAATAATAATCAGACAGCACAAACTTTTCAATATGCCAAGAAAAACAATAAAGAAGATTTTAAAAGAAACCTTACATTTCTGTTATTACAGTCTTTTTAAAAAGTTTTTTTCTGTAATATGACATAATCAGATATGACATGATGTAACACAAAGCAAAAATGATATATAATATTTAATAAGGTTAGAATGCAATTGCTCTGTTTTATCCTATTTTGTTTCTTATTTATTTTCTTCTGTGAATTAAAAAATATTTTATCGATTTTCTCTTTTTTGCACATCTGTCATTATCTATTAACCCACAATTCCAAATAGAATTCTTCTCTTATAAAAACAACAAAAAAAAATTGTCAATAAAAGCAAACCCATACATTGTCATGTCTCATCCTGTAGCTTCATCATATACCAGATGTTGAAAAGAAGAAGATAAAAAGAGAATTAAAAAGAATAATGACAGTGTGGATTGGTTTTTGGTAGGTAATAAAGGGCATTTGAAGAATGAATGAGTGACATTTATTAAGTGTTTATCAGTTGCCAAGCCCTTTGCTTAGCAGTGTGCATCCAAATATAAAACTGAGCCAAGCCCTGCCATCAAGGAGCTTACATTCTAAGAGAGGAATGTACATGGAATGTGAAAAGACAATGAGACTAAGCAACAAATATAGGAGAATGGTGGCCATGGAAGCCAGTTATGATTTGAGAAGTCACAAAGATGGCAAATACAATGACAATAAGGTCATCCATAGATACATCATTTCTGGAGGGAATGGGAAGAGAAAGAGTAGGTCAGAAAAATGAATAAGGAAATCTGTTAAAATTTATTCAGTTAGCCAGTTTGTACTCAGCATTCATGACACATTATGTAGTATGCCAATTTAAACCACTTAACAAAGATGATCTTAAAAAAAATAAAAGCAGGAACAATAAGTCCAAAAAGTGATGTCAATATGTCCCATTAGCTTGAAAAGATTTGGAGACAATTTGGAAAGTATGTATAATTTTATAAGATTGTAAGCTAAAAAAATAGGACTTGTGTTTAAAGGTAATGGAGATTCAAGAAAATAGAGGAAAAAACAAAAAAAAAATAACAGAAGTTGCAACATTAAAATTTTAAGTGATTTTGGTAAATGATAGATACCAAGAAGTTCAACATATGAAATACACTATGAAATAATAAAACAATTTGAAAGAAATGTTAGAGCAATGTAGTCTAAGAAAGCAGTATAACTCCAATAGCATATATTTAAATGGGAAGGAAAGATGGCATGTAAATCTGACCAAGTTTAGCTAAATTGCACAGATGCTCTGTTCTAACTCCTCTCTGTGTCAAGGAGGTGACCTTGAATCCTGGAAAGGCTATGCCAGTAGTGCAGTCTTGGAAAAGTTCTTCCAAGTTAGAAAGACTTTACATTTTGTGATCACAAAACACCAATAGGTTGATTACTAGTTTTTGAATTCTTTGGCAATGGAGGCTCATGGGACAAATGATACAAAATGGTCCTCATTCTTTCTCTTTTGTAGGTATGACAGTGGAGTGGGAGAAAGGAGGAGAGGGGCAAAGGATGTTTAGTAGAACATGATTTTCATGCCACTTGTAATTCCATTGTTGAGGCTCCACTAGTGAGACCTTTGATGATTAATGAGTAGACTTGATACTAGAGGAAGTGCACTAAGCCAATATTGACATAAATAAGATTAAAAATACAGAGAGTTAGAACAATGACTCTAGGAAAGTCAGGGTGCCTCTTTGGTCCATAGTTTTTTCACATGCACAAGAAACAGGGTGACCTCTAAAGGATATTTTAGATTGGATAATCTGTAATACTATTTTTAAAAAATAGAAAGCACATCTTTTACAAGAGTAGTGTAATTAAAGATTAACATAATCAGGGAGTCCCTCCCTTGGCCTACCATTACATAAGGTGCCTAGGACATGCTCACTACATTTCCAGCTCCACTCCTCATTGTCTAGACTTCTCTGTCTTTCTGTCAACATGCTTCTCATCCTGGAAATGTTTTGTTCTGAGGCTCCTCTTCTAACTGGTGAGTATCTGCCCAGGACAACATTTCATGAGGTGATTAGGATATACTCATTTCATTCACAGCTCTTCTCTTCACTATCTGTACTTTATTTCCTTGCCAGTAACCTTGCTGCAACCCCATCAGCTTTTCAACCTAACTTTATGTATTGTCCAAAGATTAAAATATATTTATAAGGTCTTTAAGGACAAAGTCCTTTTTACTTATATTTATTTCCCCAACACTTAGCTCAGTGTAGGAACACAGTAAGCAATATATATATCTATATATCTATATATCTATATATATCTATATATCTATATAT
>CM053585.1:85502996-85552254 GCA_028646515.1 Pseudochirops corinnae
ATGCATACAGTATATATAATGTATGTGTGTATATGTGTATATACTTATACACATACATATAAACATACATGTACGTATGTGAAATTTCTGGAAATTTAACTATTTCCCATAAATTTAAATTCATCTGGAAGAAGAAAAGGTCAAGAATAACAAAGAAAACAATTTTAAAAATGTGAAGGAAGGGAGCTTAGCAGGATAATATTTCAAACTATTTTACAAAACTTTAATCATCAAAATAATATGATAGTGGCTAAGAAATAGAGTAGTTGAACAGAGGAATAGATCAAGTAAACAATATACAGTAGTAAATAACCAGAGTAATCTAGTGTTTAATAAATCCAAACCTACTGACAAAAATTACTGGGAAAACTGGATAACTGTTTGGCAGAAATTAGGGTTAGACCAATATCTAATACCCTATACTGAGATAAGGTCAAAATAGGTACATGATTTAGATACAAAGTGTGATATCACTAGCAAATTAGGGGAGCATGGGCAAATTTACCTTCCAGATCTATGGATAAGGGAAAAGTTTATGACAAACAATAGGTAGAGAGGATAACAAGAAGTAAAATGGATGATTTCGATTGCATGAATTAGATGTTTTTGTACAAACAAAGTCAATGCATGAAAGCAGGAAACTGGGGGAGTGGTAGAAATTTACAGAAAATTTCTCTAATACAAACCTTATTTCTTAAATCTATAGGGAACTGAGCCAAATTTATAAAAATAAGAGCTATTTCCCAATTGATAAGTAGGCAAATGATTTTAACAGGCAATTTTTCAGAAGAGGAAATGAAAGCTATCAATAGTCAAATGAAAAAATGCTCTAAATCTCTACTGATTAAAGAAATACAAATTAAAACATCTCTGAGGTACCACCTTACATCTGTAATATTGGTTAACATGATAGAAAAGGAAAATGCAAATGTTGGAGGTGATATGGGAAAACTGAGACAATAATGTACTGTTGGTGGTGTTGTAAACTATTCCAGCCATTCGAGAGAACAATTTTGAGCTATGCCCAAAGATCTATGAACTGTACTTAGTCTATGACCCAACAATACCATTACTTAAGTTCGTATCCTAAAGAGATCAAAGGCGGAAAAAAGACCTATATGTAAAAAATATTTAAAGTGACTCTTTGTGGGTAGCAAAGAATTGGAAATTGAGATGGATGTCTATCAATTGAGGAATTGCTAAAGAAGATCTGGTATCTGATTGCAATGTAATAATATTGGCCTATAGAAGATGCCAAAATGGATGGTTTCAGAAAGATTGAAAAGGACTTATATGAACTGATGCAAAGTAGAGTGAACAGAATCAGAGAACATTTTATACTGTAACAGCAATATAGTAAGGATGATCAACTGAGAAAGATTTAGTTACTGTGATCAATAATGACCTAAGACAACACCAAAAACCCTTAATGAAAAATCCTGTTTTCAGAGAGAGAACTGATGAACTCTGAGTGAAGATACTCTTTTTTTACTCATTTATTTTCCTTGCCCTTTTTTCTTTTGCTACATGGCTAACTAAAATTTTTTTTTTCAGGACTTCACAAGTATAAATTATATCATGTTGCTTGCCCTTTCTGTGGGTGGGAGAGAGAGTGGAGGGAGAGAATTGGGAATGTAACATTTCAAAAAATGAATGTTAAAATAAATGAAGAATGATTATTTAAAATAAAACAAAATACTGATAAATATTTTTGAGTAACCATTATTGGTTTCTATGATTATTTTTCTCTAACCTTTTCATAATTTGAGATGTCATTAATTTTCCTTTTATTTTTCTCTTTTGGTTATGTTCTCAGTATTAATGATTATTTTGTTGCATTATAGTCTATAAACAATATGTTTAGTATTTCCTATTATGACCTTTATTTATAATTTCTACCTTTCTTCATTTCTGCTCTCAAGAGAAATGGAAGAAATGTAGAACAAATGAGGACTATATAATAAGATCAAAACAGATTAAAAAAATACCTTCAGTTTCAACTTTGTTAGCAGTTTGTTCAGTTGGATGAATTCATGAAAAAACATTTCTTAAGTGCTTGCTATGTTTATATATTTATTTCTCAATTAATAGTTTTAGTTCTGAGAAAGTAAAGCCTCCTACAATTATTGAGTTACTATTCTTTGAAAATCAATATTATTTTATGAATTTAGATGGTATGCCATTTTACATAAACACATTTAATAATAATAATACTGTTTCATTATTTGAAAATTCATGGAACTTGGAATAAACTAAGTAAATGGAAATAGTACAGGTAAGTCTATGGGAATAGAATAACATCAAAATATAATATTAGTGTTGAGTAGATCCTCTACAGAAAAATTTATGGAATAATATGAGTAATATTTGCATTCATTGAAAAGGTATTTGGAGGTTTTTTACTAAGAGTTCATAGATTCATGGATTATTCAAGTATTGAGATATGTAGATTATTGATTGTATCTAAAGCAGAAAGAACATAATTGCATAGATATAATACAAGAGAGCCTAGTATCATAATATTTACATAGATAATAAGCAAATATTGATTAATATCCTATACAAAAATTGAGTGGAAACATGTAGCGTTGTGTCTTAAGTGGTTTGGTACTAGAAAGTAAAAAATTTAAAAGCACTGGAAAAATTCTGCCTTGAATGAATTTAGAAATCTTCGTTTGTGCAGTAAAATGATAAATTGTATTTAATGCTTTTTCTCTAAGACAGAATTTTTTTTTAAGCAGGGTAATTGGGGTTAAGTGACTTGCCCAAGGTCACACAGCTAATAAGTGATTAGTAATAAGTAAAAAGATGTTTGAATATCTAAGTGTGAATTTGAACTCAGGTCCTTCTGACTCTAGGGCTGGTGCTCTATTCACTGCACTACCTAGTTGCCACTAAGAAGAGACTTTTAATACAGTATTGTAATTATCTTTGTGTCTGCCTTTTTTATGTCTAAATTATAACATCCTTTATTAGGTCCTAAAAGACCACTGTTATACAAAGGGCCAATGTTATATGTTTTGGGGGGAGAAAAACTAAGGGCTACTTAACTAAGTTGTATACAGTTTGTGACTGGTTAGTGACTAATTATTCTTTAGCACTGGAGACCAGTTTATCTTATGATTGTCACTATTAAGTGTATATAAGGGAGTATATAGTATCTTTACCAAAACAATGATATGTTAATATGATTATGTAGTTCTGTATGTATATAAGAGAAATAGAAAGTGGGGAGGAAAGAGAGAGAATGAGAAAAAGAATGAAGTGGGATGGTGGTTCAGGACTAAAAAGAAGCTATATGTAGACATAATGATGTTAAGGAACCAGAGTGATAAAAATATAATAAAAGGAATGTAACTAGTCATACTATTAGCTCAGTTCTCCAGTATTTAGGATATTTGATTTCCTTCAATACTTGGGTCAGGTACTATCTTCTTCATGAGGACTTTCTTGGTTTCCTTTTTCCCACATCCCCAGTTTCTAGTGCCATAATAATGTGTATATATATATATATACACGTTACTTTCTATCTGCTTTCTATATGTTTTGTATATGGCTATATTATGTGTTTTGGTTGCTGAAACTCTTGAAAACTGTTTGCTAAGTCATAGATGAATAATGATTATATACAGGCAGTGAGAACTCACACTAACCAAATCTTGGGTGCTTCAAATATTAAAGTATTATATAATATAATTTTGGGTAAGTTGTGTCAACCATGTGAGATGTATATGTCCACATGGATTGTCTAAATGTGAATCACAGGGAGGCATTTGTAAATATCTATAAAGTCTTGCTTACCTCCTCCAAGGGAGACTTAAAGACTGACAAGATTATCTGCTCTGTCCTTTTCTGGGGAGGAAGTGTCCATACTAAAATAAGATTTCTCTGCCCCTTAAATATTGCTTGTCTAGGAGTACAATTTTTTTCCCCTTTCTTCAAAAGGAATGGAATCACCAACTTCCCTGGATTCTGTTCATTAAAATAGATCAGCACCCTAAGCATACAACTATAGGTCTGAATCCTTCCTACCACGTGATAGTTACAGAAAAAATCGTATACAAATAGTGAATTAAAAGTAAACCCATTTAGCCAAGGAGATAACAAACATAATTCAGAAAAAGTTCTACACGTTAGGATATGTCAGGAAATACAGAATGATTGAGCTTTTCCAATATGAGTGAGAAAGCTTGTGTAAGAAAGACTCCAAACCCATCCAAAGGGAATTTCCAAGTCTTCAGAGAGGTGAGTAGGAAATCAGGTACATGGTGACGGACTCGCTCCTCTACATTTCTGTCACTTCCCAGTCTTTTCTCTATCAATTGTTTTCTCTCAGGAGGGATTCTGGACCCATGTGAATTTTCCCCTTTAAAAGTTAAGATGAAGACTATGTCTGCTTTCCAAAACATTTAGTGTGGGCATGGAGTCAGTCATCATCATTGGCATCATCTTCCTTTCCACCAATCTGACATCACACCAAAGCAGCAGCAAACAGAACTTCTCTACCTGGCTTACACTTAACCTGCCTGGAGAATGGACCTGATAGAATGGATCTTTTTTGGTTCTAATTCTAATCAGCATCATACTTATGATTTATTTTTTCCCCTTTTAGCTCACTAGTAAGGAGGCAGACTGCTGGAGACATTAAGACTGCTACTACTTTACAGTAGAACACCTGTCTTCCTGAAAGTCAAATTCATATTCACTTGTCATGAGCTATGATTTAAGTCTTGTATCCCCTCCACAATTAAATGGTTTGTTATTTGAATCCTTGGAAAGAAAACTTCAAAGCAATTTTTGTAGTAATTTTAAGTCTCTCCATAACTCATATGGGCAGCTAGTAGCACAATGTATAGAGTGCTGTGTCTGATGTCAGGAAGACCTGAGCCCAAAATCTGACCCCAGACATTTACTAGTTGTGTAACTTTGGGCAAGTCACTTTACCTTGTTCACCTCATTTCCTCACCTGTAAATTTAGCTGGGGAAGGAAATGGCAAATTTCTCCGGTATCTTTACTAAAACAAACAAACCAACTTCGAAGAGGTCACAAAGAGTCACAGACAAGAGTAACAAAACAACAAAACAACATAACTCATGTAACTGTACAAGTTGTAATTTTCTGGATTCTTTTTTATTTTTTCTTAAGAAGTTTTACAGACATGGTAAGGAACTGCTTCTTGTTTTGTTCATCCTTACCATAAATTCATACTATTGGCACTATGTATATGTCTCATTGTGAACCCTACAAGGTAACATGACAAGTGTACCATGACAGGATACTTCTTGTACCCTTTGGACAGACAATGAAGCCTACTCGGCAAGCCAAAACTTTTGCTCACCTCTTAGAGGAGAACTTGTGTTCTACCCTTTTATTTAACGATAAGGTAATAGATAAAGATCCAGAAGGGACTGCGGGACTGTGGAATCCATTTTCTTACTTTCATTGATGAGGAAACTTAGGTCTGGAGAATTAAGTGACTTGCCCAAGGTCACATATAATAAGCAAGTGGCAGAACTGAGATTTAAACTCATGTTCATCAATTCCAAATCTAACACTCTTTCCATGGTGCACAATGTACAAAAATGCCTATTTGTTTATCATTCCATTGTTCTAGGAGTATGTTAACTTGTTAGCTATCGGAAAGAAATCTCTCATTTAGAATAAAAACACTTTAATTGATTTTTGTAGAAAACCTGAAAAGAGAGATTTCTAGAATGAACTAGATTACAGTATTGCTGAAATGAACATTTTGACCATCTTTGCAAATGATACAAATCTCAGCAGTTCAGTCAACTATGTGGTGAGCCGCATATACCCTTAAAATGGTTAAAACAAGTTGAGTGAGCATTCTTAAATTCTATGCTTACACATACAGAATTTCATACACAATCAAAATTCATTTGTGTAGTATGTCATATGCTCAAAAGGTAGTCTATACAAAATTTGATGGCTTGTGATCAAGGCTAACCAATACTATTTACATTCAGAAACAAATGACTGTTATCTAACTCTGAAATGGGAATTTCCAGGCATAAATGCAGACAGATGGTTTCTAACCAATTGTGGTCTGGTAGATATGTGCAGAAACCTGTATTTGTGAGGGAGAACACACACACACACACACATATGCAGAATCCAATACTCTCTAAAAAGCTAAGCGCTTGTAAAGACTTTAATGCAAAGTACTCTATCTGGGGGTCACAGGAGTTTGATCCAACTGTTGTGTGCCAATCAGTGACCTCCCCGCATGTGGGCTCTGAGGTTGATGAGAAATGACAATCTTAGCCCAGTCTGTCTTTTCACTAGTCTTATCACCAAGATGGGAGCTGCCAAGCACTCTTATCCCAGTTGCCATTGCATGGAGATTAGACTGTCAAGTAGAGGTCACTGACTTCTGGGTCATGTTTCAATATACACCATATATATGCATATGTTTATTCTAGGGGAAAAAATCCCTATACATTTTAGGGCATACTACAAAGTCCTGATTCATTCACAGGAATTGGATTTTTAAAACATTAAATCCATGTAGATGAAGTTCATTGCAGTGAACTCAGTTGAAGATGAAAGAGTTATAGTCACAAAATATCGCTAAGGAGTGAGAGCAACTTTTTGAGCTCTACCACAGAATGAAAAATATAGTGATGGTGTTGAATAATGTGTTACAGTCCATAGAGTGAATATACTCACATCCCAAACTGATCTTTTTTGACTTTGTCCTAATAATCTGACCTTATTGAGCAGCAGCAAGACTTGACAGCCATATGAAGCACACAAACAAATGGGGAAATAGTCTCGCCTTTTTTCAGATTTAGGATCGTGTTCAAGCTTATGAATCAGATTTTCAGTGTGTGGACATGACAACTCTGGAAAAACTGTAATTTAGGACATATTCTCTTTATCCTTTTATGTAGAATTTCACTTTAATGTAATGCAAATGACAGTAAGAAATACATTCAGTGAATGTTAAAGCCTTCCCATTAAAAATTCTGTATGCATTTTATATTCTAATTCATGTACAGTCAAAAACCCTGATAAAATCACAGTGCTGATTTGACTGCTGCACTTATCGTATTAATGAGGATACTTTATGCCTTTTGAAAATTGGGATATGGTCCATTATGTGATTGTAAATGATGTGATTGTATCGCATAAATTTGTTATTCAACCCCACCCCTCCCTTCAGTCAGCTTTGTATATAAGAAGAATCATTGGAGAACAAGAAATCAAGCAGGAAAAGCAAAACTCCAAATAAGCCTTTTTTTTCTTTTGTCTTATTTCTGATTTTTTTTAGATGGGGTAAGATGGGATAATATATGTGTGTGTATTCAGATATATATATATATATATATGTATATATATATAGTGTGTGTGTGTATTATATATAACACATACATATATGTGTATATACACATAAATACATTTATTATATGTATATACATATGTGTGTAGGCACATATCTTTCTCAAATACATATATATGCAAACAGAAGATATATGTATAAATGTATATATATATATATATATACACATATATATATGAGTGCACAGTACAGGTATGTTATATAAACATATATAAACCTGCAGGTATGTACATATGCATAACACAACTACATCTATATAATATGTGCTTATACACATATGTATATATGCTTGTATATACATAAGCACATGCATACATCCCGCATGTACATGTGTGCATATACACATGTATTATATATGTATGTGTGTATGTATGTAGTCTGAAAACTCCCTTGAAAAGGAATTTATAAACTTAAAAAGAAGCATTTGAGCCCGGGGTTCCATAGAATATTTATGTAGTTTCTTCCTCAGTGATGAGAAAGATCAGATCGCTAGACTTTTGACTGATCTGTAAATGACCATCCTTGGAAATCTTCACCTTTTCCCTTCTACAAGACGTCAAAGGATTGGGAATGTAAGAACTATTATTTGGCAAGACTTTCTATTTTCTTCTGCACTTGCATTCCTCAAAACAACACCTTTTCCCTTTTATATTCCACTCATTTCCATAATTAGTCATCTTTTCCTCCTAGGAAGATCTGATGGGTGTGATCTTTTAAGAGGATTGGCCAGTTGCCTTTGGGCTCCTTTCTCCTCTTATAGCATCTGAATTGGTAATGTGAGATATCTAACCTAGTAAAGGCCCTAGATGTGATTTTTCCCTTTTGGGGAACCCTTCCTGCTCATCTGGAGACACAGAATGATCCCACCTGTCATGATAAAGTAAAATCCCTGCAGAACAAATTCCAGGACTTAACTCTAGAAGACTTAAAGCAAGCAGAGACTGAGACTATTGGCCATCGTAGCATCTTAACAACTCCATGTACCACTGCCTTGGTGTAGCTAATTGCTTATCCCGTGATTGCTAGAAAAGCCAGTCCTAAAGTGTTCATCTTCTCCACTAAGGTTAGCCGCCAATGCCTCTGGTTTTCTATTTCCAAAATATTACTTTCAGGTTTGGATTCCTGAACATTTTTAGGTTTAATTTTTTTAAATCTCTTCATAAAAATTACCTTCTGTTGTTTTAAACTCTATGGAAGTGACTGCCAGGCCCAAAAGAACAGGCACCTATGTGGAGTTATTAGTTTGAAATACAAATGCCCAAGTTCTTAACACCCCCTCACAATCTCACATTTCTGAGTCTTGTTCTTGTTCACCTAAGAACCTGACCTGAAGGCTTTATCAAGCTTTATGTTTTCTCAGTGCCCAGCTGTCTTGGGTGAAACTGTGTGTGTGTGTGTGTTTTGTGTGTGTGTGTGTGTGTGTGTGTGTGTGTGTGTGTGTAACAGATCTGTCTGTATCATGCCATGATATCATAAATGTGATATCTCCCTGCTTCTTCCCTTAAAGCAGCATTCTCAACCTGTGGGTTATGTTCAGTTTGTAACAATGAAAACATATCCTGCATATCAGATATTTACATTACAATTCATAACAGTAGCAAAATTACAGTTATGAGGTAGCAACAAAAATAATTTTATGGTTGGGGGTCGCCACAACATGAGGAACTCTATTAAAGGGTCGCGGCATTAGGAAGGTTGAGAACCACTGCCTTAAAGGAAATGCTTCTGGGTTGGGTTATAGATGGATTTGCATGTGAGAACATTATTGTACATTGATTTTTAAATGACCTTTAGGCGAGAGGTAAGGTGCTTAGGTAAGATATATTAAAAGATCAGAGTGGGGTATTTAATGATGGTGGATACATTTTACTTATTTCAAATTCAAGGCCAAAAAGAACTTTATACAATCTTCCGGACAAAGCTTGCTACGTTCTAATCTCTGCAAATCCACTCCATACCGTTCACCACTCTCCTTATTAATCAGTCCTCAGAGCTGTGCTCTCCTCAGCACTGTTACACACACTGCATTTTTATTCTTCTGATTCTGCCTGGCCTTTTCTATATTTTTGCTTCGTCTTACATTCAATTACCCACAGCTTGGGCTGGAGAATAGGATACCATCGCTGCCTGCATTTAGGCAACAGCACATTATGTCATCTGGCTTCATATATTTTACTTCTCTCTCTTTTGGGAGGAAGCTCATTTGAGAAATCTTGGCTCTGCCTTGGGGGAGAAATTATTTACCTTCTTTTATCAAGCTGAAATTTGCCTTCTCAATGCCTTTGTTAATAATAAAAAACTCCACTTATTTACATTTTCTTGGATCCTATTAGTTAGCTCAATTGCCTAATTGTTCCAGTTTTAGGACATACCAAGTCATTTTCTTGCTCTTCATCATTGTGGATCTGCTTTATGGTTTCTACAATACCACATTGAAAAAGTCTACTTACTTTCTTTTTGTATTTTCTTCTGCAAAACATGTGAAAACCGTGTTTGCCTCCCAGGCATATGGAAAATATGATAAATATCACTCTCACGAAAGAGCCTAGAGAAGGGAGTTAGTCAATCTGGACATTATCTACTTCTTCATTTGCTCTAAGTCTTGGAAGTGGGGGGAGAGGGCATCTTTTAGTCCTTAATTTCAAGGAGGCCGCCCTGATTTTTCTTCCCCTTGTCTGTGAGAGTATCTTAATAGTTCCTTAGAATGAATTTCCCTATCCAAGATGAATCTCTCTCTTTCTCTCTTGACAGTACTGAGTAAATCAGGGTGTAGAATATTACCCTTGCAGCCGACGTTCATATGCCACTCCATACTCAGCTGTAGATAATGACAGAATTGATTTTACCCTAGGAAAGACAAAGGAACCTCAGACCGCTTTTTTGCATCATTTTGTTCTCAGGGTATCTGAACTGAATGGAAAAGTCCTGAACTTGGATGTTAGTCCAGATTTTTTCTCCTTTATGTCAAGTCTACTCAAGGGACTTAGCATTGAACTATAGGTGGTTCCTTATCTAGACTGTTGTTTACACCTTGGAGAACCAAGTTTTTGTTGGAGACTGGTCTTGATGCCTC
Source organism: Pseudochirops corinnae (assembly GCA_028646515.1). Classification (NCBI taxonomy): domain Eukaryota; kingdom Metazoa; phylum Chordata; class Mammalia; order Diprotodontia; family Pseudocheiridae; genus Pseudochirops; species Pseudochirops corinnae. The sequence continues at coordinate 85,513,434 of CM053585.1, forward strand.
CTCTATCATACCCCTGAACATTTGAGACATTTTTAAATCATGAGGATCATTTTATTTGGATATAAGCAGGAATCCACTAAAGTGGTGGCATGTTACAGATAGAGAACTTATTTCAAGTCCTACCCCTGATGCATCCTGACTTTTTGACCCTGGTCAAGTCACTGAAGTTCTTTGTCTCTCATGCAACTCTCCAAGACTACAAGTTACACAGAAGATACTGGTCTACTGTGGTAAAGGAAGTGTCTCCCTGGGAGATCCCTAAATCAATGAAATCACAGGTCCATTCCATTAAAAACCAAAAGGAACTGAATGGAGGAAGTAATGCAAGGAGAATTTGGCATAGAGAGGACAGTGGATTGGGAGACAGATGACATGAATCCAAAGTCCCAGTTTTGCTACTAACAACTTTGGTGACTTTGGGCACATTGCTTAACCTCTTTGGGTCTTAGTATATGTATGGGTAAAATAAATGAATAATTGACCTCCAAGTTCCATTCTAGTTCTATCTAATGATTCTTTAAAAAAAAAAAATCCTTGGAGAACCTGATACAAGAGATGTTATATAAGTAGATGAGATGAAGTAGTGTGCTTGAGGTGGGATGTCATTAATAAGGTCACCATTGGACCCTGGAGAAATCAAGTTAAAAGAAAAAGAAATAATAAACCACTTGCAGGCATGCAAACCAGGACCCTGAGAATCTCACATTCAGATATTTCAAGGCACTGCTGACAAAACAGCAAACAAAATTAACAGGTTTACTTTCTTGACTCACAGTTATGATGCTTTTAACCATGTTATCTCATCCATGGCAATGTAGCCTAATGAGTTATCCAGAGCATTATAACAAATTAGCCTGTGATGTTTATGGCCTTGTATTTCTGTGTGTGATGTATTTTGAGTTACTGTTTGGATTTCTATTCATTAGTCTGACTGTTTATTTTTTTTCTCTTTAAGTGGCAGAAAAAATACTTCCTATTGCTGCTTACTGGTGCTTTTGAACAGGGGAGCCAGCATGGTGTAGAGAATAGAGGACTGGATTTGGAGTTAGGATGATCTGGATTCCAATCCTTCTTCTGACACTAACTAGCCATGTGATTGCAGACAAGCCTTTTTAACCTCTTTGGGACTCAGTTTCTTCACCTATAATACAGGGATTATAATATTACAGCAGTCCCTGATCCCCAGGGTTATCATGCAAAGCAGGTTTGCCAATCATTGTATAAATGTCAGATATTATTATTTCATACAGTGCATATGACAGTCTTAGAGGTATGAGCCTATTGAATCATTCTCTAGGAAGTGCAACAAGCCTCTGAGAATCCTGTCTCCCTGCTAGGGTCGAACACAGGCACTTCCAGAGGTGTGCACACATGCTGATTTAAGCAATTAGGTGTTCATCTTGAAAGTTAGTCAAATGCTCTCAGGCACGTGCTCACATGGGCATTTCTGAGCATTATTAACTTTGGGTCAGTTTCTCTCATTATATAGCATGCCATGGGTGTAGGGTTTCTGGGAGAACATACGAGAGTTCTTCACACACAAGCAAAGGGTGTGGGGGAATTTTGCCAGTCCAAAGAATTTGGGCTTTTATATGTAGAAAATTGTCTGGAATGCAATGAGGCTATGGCTTAACAGAATGCTAGTACTCATGTGTGGTAATCAAAGCATCTAAGCTATTCAGGGGCAAACACCTCCCCCCTTCCCCCTTTTTTTAGTTGTTTAGGTATGTGTGTCTTTAAAAAGAGCAGCTTGTCTATAGATTTTATTTCATCATAAATCAAAAATTTCTGTATGTAATTCATCTTAAACTTTACAAAATTATGCATACAAATTTGGTTTTGATCTATAACTGAGCGTAGTTGGCTTTTTTTTTTTTCTTGCCTTACTCCTCTCCACACTAAACAATTTCATGACTCTGGTCTATTTGCCTTGAGTAGATATAAAGGGAAAGGAAGGGAAGGGTAGGGGAGGGGAGGGGAAGGGAAGGGAGGGGAGACTCCATCGTCCTACTCCATATATATTTACTGGCTGCTCCCCCCCCACCCCATACCTGGAATTCCCTCCTTCTTCACCTCTCTCTCCTGGCTACCTTGGGTTCCTTCAAGATTTAGCTAAAATCCCATCTACTGCAAATAGCCTTTACTGGTCTTCCTTAATGTTAGTGTCTTCCCTCTGATTTTTTTCCCCATTTTATCCTGCATATATTTTGTGTCTATATAATTGTCTGCATATTGTTTCCCCCATTAGATTATGAGCTCCTTGAAAAGAAGAATTATTTCTGCCTTTTTTTTTGTATCTCCAGCACTTACCATAATACCTGACCTATAGTAAGCATTTAATAAATGCTTATTCACTTTATTTGTTTTTCTTATTTAGTTGTTTTTGCCCTAAAGGGTTAGTCACAAATGACAGATATGATTCACTTGCTGACCCTGAACAAGTGTGGCCTGTGAGAATTGCCAATTAATAAATGACTGAAGTTGCACAGGGGTTTTGGAAGGTATAACTAATCTAATGAAACTTTACTAGGATTCACTAAAGTTCTCATCTTTCACTGAAACCAAGCATGTCTACTGCTTCTGATCACTTCAGATACATAATACAGTGGCAACTGAAAAGTTAATGCCATCCCACCAAAATAATTGTCTTTAATTAATATCATTATTGATCACACTATGGAAGTCACTGTTGGAGTGATATAAGGATTTTGGGATTCCATGGGAATGCTTTGCAACTTAATTATGTTTCCCTGGGAGAGTATAACATAATTCAATTTATTTTTCCCTTGTGTTTCATCAATCATGATGTGAATAGAAAGGATATCAGAGGTTTGTTTCTATGTGAATTGCCCCAGAATTGAGACAAGCCATTTCAGTAATACATAGACAGAGAAGAGAAAACTATGCCCTATCCACATGGAAAGCAACCCTGACGTCACTGGGAATTCAGGGGCCAAATTCTGTTCTTGGTTTTAGAGGTCTTGATGAAGTCCTGCTACAAAAATCTGTGGCCTGGGAGGGTTGAGGCCTGGCTTACATCATGGACAGAATTCAGGTCTATGTGTGGTATTTTGTTTTAGTTGCTGCAAAGATTATAATAATAATAACTGACATTTATAGATTGCTTTCAGGTTTATAAAGCACTTTAAATGCATTTTCCCATTTAAGCCCCACAGTTACCATGAGAAATAGGTACTACAGGTATTATTTCCATTTTAGGAAACTCAAAGTTCAGAGAGATTAAATAACTTGTCCATGGTCACAAGGATAGTGAATTAATTAAGAGCAGGACTTGAACTCATTCCTTCATGATTTCAAATCCTATACTATGTGAATGGGAGTCACTTAATCCCTCTGAGCCTAAGTTTTCTCATTTATGCAAAAAGAGGACAGAGTAGATCAGAGGTTTGTAGCTGGAGCCTATTAGCCATAGATATCCCACAGGGCTCCATCTTGGGGCCCCTGCTCTGCTCTATATATACTGTTTCATCTGCTGATTTTCTTAATTCCCATGGATTCAATTATCATCTCTATGCTGATGATTCTCAAATTTACTTATATAGCCCTAACCACTCTATTGTCCTCCAGTCTCATATCTCCAAATGCCTAAAGAACATTTTAAACTTGGTATTACATAAACATCTTAAACACGACATGTCCAAATCTCAATCATTCTTTTACTCCAAACTCTCCCCTCTTCCTAATTTCCTTAGCAATGTTTGGTGCACCACCATTCTCCCAGTTACTTAGGCTCACAGCCTAGCTATCAACTCCCCACTCTTTCATCCCCTCATCCATATCTAATCTGTTTACAGAGCCCCTCATTTTGATCCTTTGTAATGTTTCTAAAATATGTCCCCTTTTCTTCTCTGACACTGCTACCACCCCTGGTGATTGTCTTCATCACCTGCTATCTGAATGAACTACTGTAGTGGCCATCTGGTTGGTTCCAAAAATCTCTCCTCACTCCAGTCCATCCTCCACTCAGCTATCAAATGATCATCCTAAGAGTTAGGTCTTACCATATCATCCCCCTGGCCCTAGTCAATGAATCCTAATGGTTCCCTCTTACCTCCAGTATCAAATCTGAAATTCTGTTTGACATTCAAAGGCCTTCATAATCTGATCCATCCTCCATCTTTCTAGTCTTCTAATCATTTTCTACCTTTTATCCCCCAAGGTACTTGTTGATCTAGTGATGCCAGCCTCCTTGCTGTTCCTCAACCAAGACTCTCCTCCCAAATCTGAGCATTTTTCACTGGCTGTCTGCCATGCCTAGAATATTCTCTCCCCCTCATCTTTGCCTCCTGGATCTCCTGAACATCCTTCAAGTCCCAGCTAAATTCCAGCTACCTAGAATAAGCCTTTCCTAATCCCCTCCAGAGTTGCTGATTATTTCTAATATAGACTGTATATAGCTTGTTTGTGCATTGTATCTACAGTGTCCCCCTACCCCTGTCTACCCCTACAATAGACTGGAGAGCAAAGACCATATTTCACTTTCTTTTTGTATTCCCAGCTTTTAACACATTGACTAGCACATAGTTGTTGTGTAATAAATGATTGGTATCCATGAATTTTTTTTTTAGAGATTTTGATAACTTGTATTTCAATATAATTGTTTTGCTTTATAATCCAGTTGAGGCTCCATAGACTTCATCTGACTGTCAGATGGGTCTGTGACACAAAACAATGTTAAGGACTCTGCATCAAGAGGCAGGATAACTATGTTCAAGTCATGTTTCTTTTTTTGGGGGGGGGGGAATCAGGAGACTTGGCACCCAGTCCTACTGTAATCACTCAATCAATAAACATGTACTAAGCATCTGTTGTATACCAGGCACTATGCCAAGCATGGGGGATAAAAAAAGAATTAAAACATGGCCCCTGCCCTTAAGGAGCTTACAGTCTAATGGGGGAGACAACAAAACAGAGATGAAAAATGCTAGATGTGTATTTGGAAGTCCTTGGTATGAAACCTGCCCTAGATGTTCATTGGCTCATGAGACTTACAGCTGGAAGAAACCCCTTCATTTTGTATATTTAGGTAGAGATTTATCCAAAGTCAAATTGGTAGAAATGAGTACAGCATTTCTCTTATTGTTAGTGATCTGAAACATTTTTTTTCCTATGACTGTTAATAGTTTATAATTCTTCTTTTGAGAACTTTTTGTTCGTATCCTCTGACCACTTATCTGTTGGGGAATTCAAGTCTAAGATTCTTCATCAGCTGGTCTGCCTCACACATAGATGGGAGAAAAGGCCTTCACCCTGATCAATGGGAAACCATGGAGCTACTCCCTCCATAGATTTCTGACATCCTGTTCTCACTGCGGGGAGGCTAGGGAAGAATGAGCCACACTGTTTATTAAGCCAATATGCTAAGAATTCATACAACTGAGCAGGTACTTTCAGGTCCAAGTTTCCCATAAGGCTCCAAGGCACCAAAGTCCATGGTTTTAATTTCCTAAACATTGTTGAATAAACTGATTTCTCTTTAGGGCTCAATGACCTATGGAACCCTGCTTAGCAGGAAGCTATAGAGGTGACTGATGGAATTTGCCCTGACAGGAAGATGCTGTGGTTTCCTCTGGTGGTGTTCCATCAAGTCATGTTTCTGACCAGCTAACTAACCATGGGCAAGTTAAGTTTTGTAATATTCCTGAGCCTCAGCTTCCTCATTTGTTAAAATACTGATGCTTGCTCCAGCTATTTCAGAGGGTTATACCTTAGAATCTATAAAGTTTTATATAAATGTGATTTTTCATCATTTCAAAAAATAATAACTTCCTTTGCACTGGTTACATCAGGGTTATTGCAGAGATTGAATGCTGGTTGAAATATAATAAATAGTATTTACACATTCTAAAATATAATACATTTATATAATAAAATGAATATATATAGTATATATTATAAAATAAATCTACTTTAATTAAATAAATACAAGCATATAGTAATTTATGTAATCAATTAATACTGTTTCAATAACTATTTCAATATAATTGGTTTTCTTTGTAATTATACTCTATTGTGTTTTATGTGTTTAAAAACATTTTTCTAAGAAAGGCTCCAAAAGGCTTCACCAGACTGTTACCAAAGGGGTCCATGACTCAAAAAAAGTTAAGAACCCCTGGCTTAAAGGGTCTCTAAAGAGGATTCTACAAGCAATAAAGCTCTGTAATAGAATTGGGCATAGTGACATACTGTCATTCATTTCCTATAGGATGCCCACATAAAAATGAAGACAGGTATTGGCTCTCTTATATCATCTCTGAAGGAGCTCAGGCCTATAGATCTAGTGTGCAATAATGAGCAGACTTTTGGATTGGAAATCAAAAGCTTTGATTCTGAATCTTATTCTTGGCATTTATTACCTGTGGGAGTCACTTCATTTCTTGGAGCCTCAGTTTCTTCCTCTGTAAAATGAAGAATTTAGATTAAATAGATAAGGTGTTCTTAATATTTTTTCATCGTGGTCCTCTCTGGCAATCAGGGAAAGCTTGTAGATCCCTCCTTAAAATAATGTTTTTAAAAACACAAAATAAAATATGTAAGATTATAAAGGAAATAAATTAACACAATATTAAAAAAAATTGTGTGCCCTAAATTAAGAAACCTTGAAGTAGATGAACTCTAAAATGTACAAAAGGGAACTCATTTTCTTTTTCCTAAAAATCCATTACTCTTGCTTACATCACTCTTTTCTGTCCAGGGCACTACACTCATTTGAGTTACCCAGACTGGCAACTTCTGAGTCATTGTTAACTTCTCCCTTCCCCTTATCCAACATATCCACTCAGTTGGTATGTCTTGTTGATCCAAGTTCTAGCATACTTTTCACTTTGGTCCCCTCTTTACGTTAGCATGCCTTTCATTCTAGTGCAGACCTTTATCACCTGGTGCCTGGCCTATTGTTAGAGACTCTATTGTTTTCAATGTCCCAAATCTCTGCCGTCTCTATTCCAGCTTCCACAGAACCACTAAAGAAATCTTCCTATAAGAGAGAACCACATCACTGCCCTGCTGAATGGGGGGGCCTCCCTCTTACCTTTAGGATTAAACATAAATTCCTCTAGTTGGCTTTCAAAATCCTTTGCAACCTCTAGCCTATTTTCCTCGATATATTTTAAATCATTCTCTTTCACATTCCAAAGTCCAATAAAATTTGCCTTCTTGCTATCCTCACATACCACATTCTATCTCACTTAAAGTAAATGACAAGACAATGTAGTCATATCTTTGTCAAAGTGATAATATATTTCAATTGAATCAATCAAAAATATGAACTAAGTATGAACAAGGTCTGGTACCTGTTCAATCAAGATATTGCTACTAGATGGATCAGGAAGTTTGATCAGACCAGTTAAGTGATTTGCTTACATCTTTTCGGTTTGTATAAGACCAGGAATGTATTTTGGCATACAAACATTTAGTGTCCAACAACATAGTGTTAAAAGCTGCCAGCCAAATTTCTGAGAAGGAATCCCTTGGGTACAGAGAAATAAGAGAGTAGGGAGTCAGGGTGTGTAGGGAGGAGAGTTGGCCTCTTTTATCATACCTCTTGACCTGAGGAAGACCATGTGACTTTTTGAGCATTGGAGGATTTGGGATTTTTCATTAGTGTCCTAACTGCTTCCCCAGGACAATATGGCAAGAAACTCTTCATCCAGAGGTGAGGGCAGAGTGGATATAATGAGGATGAACAGATTCAAGGTTCTACAAAGAGCCCAGAAGAACCATTTTAATTGATTGTTCTAAGGTCCCTTGTGACCTTAATTGTATGTCTTATCATTCTCTTAGATCACAGGATCTAGAGTTTGGAAAAAAAAATCACCCTTAGGACTCATAAAATCCAACCTGTTCCTCTTATAATTGAGGAAACTGAAGCCTTAAGAGATTAATTGACTTTTATTCAGTTTGTTCCAGGAAAAAGTAATAGATCTTGAGTTAGAAGCCATGTTCTCTGACTCTAAATTCATTGTATTCCATTCCTAAGCTGAATGTCTTGAAGACACTAGCAAAAAGACTACCAGGAGGTATGAGTTACCCTTTGCCATGTGTATATTCTAACCTTTAGCCCACTTTTCCTTGGACTCTTTGTGTGCTGGTGGCACAGTGTGTCACAGATTTTGAAGGGGGGTGAAGTGGGATATTTTGTACCAACTATACCTTTTTAGTAAATATCAATTTGTAAAAGCTAATTAAATCTGGCTGACTGATAATCATAGAAGGAAGCATGTTGATGGGCCTTGCGAGTTATAACATTAGAAAGATGCCCTTATCTCCAATCTTAGGGCTACCTCTTGCCTTGGAATGAAGACATAGCAGACACCCTCTGGGGACCAAATCTACCACTTTGAGTAGGGGTTGGTAGAGTAGCTCCAATAGTCTGTGCTATATTTTCTGTCCCTAGTGCCTTGCACAGCGTCTGCCACATGGTAGTGTTTGCTGAATAACTTTAATTGATTACTCTAAGGTCCCTTGTGCTTTTAAATTGTATGTCTTTCCATCATCTTAGATACCAGGGTCGAGAGCAGGGATTCTCAACCTGTGGGTCACAACCCTTTGGGGGTTGAACGGGATCGCCTAAGACCATAGGAAAACACATATTTCTGATGGTCTTAGGAACGAGACACTGCTCCTCTATCTGTCTCCAGGTGGGTGTGCCCACATGCAGATACGCCCACATACAAGTATTAAAGGATCTTGTCATTAGGAAGGTTGAGAACCACTTGTCTAGAGCTTGAAAAAACATCAAGGCTCACATCGTTCAAGCTGTTCCTTTTATAGATGAGGGAACTTGAAGCCCACTTCCTCTGACTCCCAAATCATTGTACTTTCTATTCTACCACGTTCCTTTCTCCTCACCCTTATAATCAGGACTTCATGGGAACACTCTTCATCCACATTGAAAACTGTGCCCTAGAGTCCAAATTCTGTGCTGCTTTTTCCTCTAAGAAAAGCCCCTTTCACTTCCTAATCAGAGACAATAGGAATAGATACAAAGCTATGGGAGGCTTTCAGAGGTGTAGTACACAGAAAGGGGGGGAAAAACACTTTTCCAGGAAGAAAACCAGTGAGCTTGTCAGGAGAGACATCAGCCTCCAGTGTCTGGCGTCCTCAGCCACTGCTGGAAATATGAAAATAAATGAGGTGGAGTTTAATTTTAGGGTCTACAAATTTGTAATGTGTTCATCATTCCTGTTGCCTTTTTACATGGCAGGCTGAGGTTGTCGGACATGTTTTGTGAGGGGAACAGCATTTGAGTTTCAAGTTAATGAAGCACTCCTACCACCTCATCCTCTTGCTCCAATCTGTACTCCTGGAAAAGAAAAAAAAAAGATGTCGTTTGAATGAGATGCTGCTATCACCAGAGGCCCCAGTCGCAGCTTTCTCCCAGGTTTCCCCAGGGCTTGGTTCTCTCTCCCTGGGGGCCCACAGCCAGGCTTTTCGGGGCAGGGATTCCAGCAGAGGGCGCAGTGACCCAATGACAAGGCCCCCAAGTCCAAGTTTGCTAACTTCTTCCCCTCAAACCCCCAACCTGACTTCTCTTACCTCCAGGCAATTTCCTACCATCAGGAAGAATCAGAAAGGATCTGTTATGAGATAAAGGAGCTTTTTAAGGGGGGGGGGGGGAGAAAGGAAAACCAAATAATTTCAGATCTTAATCCGCAACTTTTAAAATGAAAGATCTCCTCAGCTACTGTCAGACTTTTATAACTCTTTGCTGTTACAAGATGTAACTTCCTTTCTTCAAAGCTTGTCTGAATGCTGCATTGTCCAGCATTTGTATCTCTCAATTTAATGAGTGCTAAATAAGAATTATATAAAGAAGTTTAATAATTCTCCTTGGATGGTTACTTAAAGCAGCACCATGTCTTAAGAACAGTCAACTATCACCTCCTTTTACAGACAAGCACTTTCACAGATTCAAAGGAAAAGGAGGTTTTATATACACACACACACACACACACACACACACACACACACACTCATGTATGCATATATATGCATATAGGTATATAAACACATATATACATATGTGTGTATTATATACATACATTTAGATATACATATGTATACATATATATGTATAAATACATACAAGTAGATGATATAAGGGTTAGCAATTTTTCTTTATAACCACTGATCTCACTAACAAACTGAAATAGATGAAAATCCACCTTTCGCAGGCCCATTGTCCTCAATTCTATTCTTCATTTTTCTCAAACTTTTTTTGCCCAAGAAATGAATCCCCTTTGACTTTGGGGGTCTTGAATATGTTTAACTAAAACTTCAAATTTTTGCTTTCTTCTGTAAATCACATGAGTACGGCCAGCCTACTCATTCATTACATATTTTTTTAACAGCTCCTGTTTTTTCTCATATTTGATAGCTCCTACTACAAACTTTAGCTACAGTGAGTGCAGAGGACCATAACACTAGTCTTACACAGAGGGTATTTTATTAAGTCCAGCAGTTAAAAATGTACAAAGTTCCTTGTAATAATCCATTCATTCTGTTCTCGCCTGATTCTTGGAGTAAGCCTGCACAATTATTCAAATCCCAGCTTTTAGCTACAGCATACACCTCGCCATGGGGCTGTGCCTCTGTAATCTTGCTTTGGTCTTGCATGTCAAATGGAATTAACTCCCATAAGAAATGTATGCGAAGACAACCCAAAGTGTCTAATCCTGCTGCTGTCTTAAATTTCTGAAACTCTGAGCTGTCATCTTTTTCTATTGCTTTGTTGAAGTTCTCACTTATGCTTCAGTCCATCCAAAGCTGAAGTTTAGGAACATTTGCATTTTTATATATTTTTCAGTTATGCTCTCCCATGGCCTTTTCACAGGTTCTCTTTGTAGGAGGATTTTTTCTTTCTTCCTTCCTTCAATTCCAAACCCATTTTATACTCAGTGGAATTTCAGCTGGAGGTAAATGTAGGGGTGTGTGTGTGTGTGTGTGTGTGTGTGTGTGTGTGTGTGTGTGTGTGTATGTGCACGCACATGCACATACACCCCATTCCTAGGTGTACATTACTTGAAAACATAAGACAGCCTTACTTGATGATTCAGATTCTAAGCCCAAACAAAAATGGGTGTAGGAGAGAGGAAATAATGATACCATTATTGCTACACCTTAACCACTCAACCTGGCTAATCACAGAAACTCATTCTGTCTCAATTGAATCTCCAAGTGCATCATCTTGCTCATGAATAAAATTCATGGTGAAATGAGCTTGGTTAGTCTACTTGGAGGTTGTATTAAGAACAGATTAACTCAAAGAGCAATTTTACTTTTTAAAGTTTTCTTTTTTTCTCTTAGAGACATCTTTTTTGTTTTTGTTTTGTTCCTAAAATTTTAAATACTAGTCACGAGTCTTCAATTCATAGCCAAACTACCTAGGCCAAGCAATCTAATATCAAAATGGGAAAAGTTCATCCAGTCCTTTCTCAGTTACTCATTTCACAGCAGAGAATTCACCATGGATAATGCTCTTCTTGGAAAAAAGATCTGGCTGGTTCTCTTCCCTGAACTCACCACAACAGTTTGTGTTTTCTGTCTGATGAAGAATAATTTTCTGAAAATCACCAGTTGGGTATTACAGGTTCTTGAAGGTGTCTTAGCTAAGTGATATGTGGACAGGCAGAATTGCAACTTTGTATAGTGGATATTTAATAAGTGGTAAACCACAGCCTTCAACGTTTGAGAGTTAATTAAGGCCACAAGCTGACCAGGCTCATGCAGAAAAACGTGTTCATGGTTAAGCTATGAAAATAGTCACAACAAAGTCCAGCTAAAAATAATGGCTTTTAGAGTCATTCACACCGATTATATCTGAAATCCTTATTTATTAATTTTTTTTTATAAAAGAGTGGTCACTTTTTTGATGAAATACCCAGTAGCAGAGGCTCCTCTGGAGATTTTACAATGCTTTCAGGAGCCAGAAGAGTAGATACTAAAATGAGCAGGAATATCAAAGGACAGCTCTGTGACCAGTTGTTCTTGTTGGTTAATGGTGTATTTAGGCAAGTATCCTCCAAGACAAACATTCATTTCAATTCACATCAATTCAACAAATATCCATCCATGGCTACCACCTACAAGACTCTACTGCAGTGGTTCTCAACCTGTGGGTTGCAACCCCTCTGGGGTCAAACTACCCTTTCACAGGGGTCACCTAAGACCATTGGAAAACACATATTTCCGATGGTCTTAGGAACCGAGACACCACTCCTCTATCCGTCTCCAGGTGGGTCTGCCCACATGCAGATACACCCACATACGAGTATTAAAGGGTCGCGGCATTAGGAAGGTTGAAAACCACTGCTCCACTGAGTTGAGGGAAAACAAAGACAAAAATAAGTTATTCTTTATCCTCAAGGAACTTACACTCTAGAGGTAGGACTGGGGAGGGAGAGGAAATTATACCATGCATATAAATAAATAGTACAAGGTAATAGAAAGTGTTTGGCACAGTGCCTGGTGTTTAATAAGTGCTCCTTGATTGACTGATTTCAGAAAATAAAGAGTACTTTACAGGAATCAGGAATGGTGTTTTGTAGGAGGTGGTATCTGAGCTTTGAGGAAAACTGGGGAATTTTAAAAGGTGGCAATAAAGTAGGAAAGAGGGCATTCCAGACAATGGAGGAGGAAGTGTGTCTATTCAAAGGCACAGAAGTGGGAGATGAGATGTTATAAGTCAGAAAAAGCAAATAGATCCAGTTAACCAGTATGTACAGTTAACATACAGTTCACAGTATGTAAGGGGGAGTAATGGAAGACAACTCCAGAGAGTAGTTTAATTCAAGATTATTCAGAAGGGTTTATATTTTATCTTAGAGGCAAGAGGGAGCTATTGGAGTTTCTTGAAAAGGGAAGTACATGGTCAGATGCATGTGCCAAATGAACATTATATTGGTAGTGCTGTAAAATGCATTAGAAAGGGGAAAGATTAGATGCAGGAAAGCCAATTAGTTGGCTCTTAAAGTAGTATAGACAAGACAAAATGAAATAGTTGAGGGGAATGGAGAGCAGCTTTGTGAGAGGAGAGAAGGGGACCAATGGAAAAGATATTGCCATGAAGGCAGAACAAGCAGTACTTGGTAACTGATCGGAACCTCAGGATGAGGGATGTTCTCATCCCTTTGTATTCTATTGGTTTAGTTTTCATGCTTAAAAAAATGACTTTTATGAAGTAGATCCTACTAGTCATGTTCAAAAGAGAACTTTCTAGCATCTCATACTTTATTTTATTCGAAGAAGCAATTGGGTTTAGTTTGTTGAAGAGCTCTCTCTCTTCGTAGTGACAGACGATATAATATGAATGATGTTACTGTGTGCACATTGTATCTTCATGATGAGAGTACTGTAATAAGATAATATATTTTACTGTACAATATATTACTTTGGCTAATAGTATTGAAAAAGGACATTAAATGTAAACATCCTTTCAGCACCTGGACGATGAAGTTAGATTGTCTTATCAAATTTCTTTATGATGTTCTAGGACCTAGCAGTATTTAGTGTTGTGAAAACAGGTGATAAGGAAGCACAGAAGGGAAATGTTGTGAAGCTTCAGTCAGAGTTTTCTCTTAACTCCTAACAGAGCAGCATAATTTCACTACTGAACAAAAGGAATTTTGTGCCATGGTTAGCTCTTAAGACTTTCCATTACATTATCAAAATTCTACTGTGAATTAACATTACACTAAATAGAAGCTGAATGATTGTTGGTGAATTATGTTGAATCTGATAGTATACCAATGTTCAGACTGACCTGTGTGTCCTGTCACTTTTGTTTTTACAAAAGGAAGGCCATAGAGGTAATAATATTGAGTGTAATTTAGGAACTCTTGGAAGCAGCTTGGTATAGTGGACACGGCCAGGAAGACATGAGTTCTGCTGTGTATGTATTCACTTTTATCCTGGGCAAATGAAATAAACTTCTAGGGATCTAGAAAGTTCTCTAACACTGAAAGTTGTAGAACAGTAGCCAATTTATATCCATGGAGAGAATTTGCTCATTTTTAGTTCCCTATACACACTATTGAAATCACAGAGCTGGATAATAATAAAAATAATTAATAATAATAAAATTTAGGAACAGGCTAAAATGTTTTTTCAACTTAGAATAGTTTCCTGCTTTGCCACCTTTAAAGGGACCTCAGTTATAATCTTTGCCACTTTTATAGTATTGATTCCAAAAGGTGGTTTGACCATTGTAGAAATATTTTGTAGGGAACAGGGAAGACTGCAATTGTAAAACACATTATCCCATCTAGGTAAGACAGTTTTTTTTTTTTCCCCTGTCCATGGATGGTAATCATTAATAATAATAGCAATAACTAACATTTACAAAGCACTTTAAGATTTACAATATGTTTTATGCATATTCAATCATTAGATCTTCACAATAATCCTCGAAATTAAGTGTTACAATTATCTCCATTTTATAGATGAGGAGACTGAGGCCCTGAAAGGTTAATTGACTGCATCAAGGTCACATAGCTAGTAAGTGTCTGAGGCAGGATATGAACTCAGACCTTCTTGAACAAGCTCCTCATTTTATTCACTGTACAATTTAGCTAGCTCTCTTTTATTAGACTGCATAGTGTCTAATAGTGTCAGTCATAAAAGGCAGAACTAATGTCTTCATCACTGGCAGGAAGTATGTGGTATATATTTGGTAAATGAGTATGGGGAGGAATAAAATTAGATGATTTCCTCGCTGTCCTTTGAGGACATCCATCCTCTCATTCAAATAGATGTGTCCACACTTTCAGATCTATAAAAGATGCTCTTAACAGGAATAGCCAGAAGTCATTTTAATCCCCCTACTATACTTCATTCACTCCAAACACTCACTGATGGTTTTTTAAAGTATGGGATTGTATGACAAACATGAGTATCCCACAGGATTGGTTGAGTTTTTCAGACTCCGTGTGCCTCACTTGTTACTTTAAGTAGCATTTTTGCTGTTCTTTTTTTTTATCCTCTTCCCACCCTCTCTCTTTCTTTTCTTATTTGTTTGAATTTAATTTGAAATGCCAAGCATCTGACTCTAATCTGGTGAGGAGGTCTCAGAAGAGTTCCAGAAGGAGCAGGTCTTCTGAAAAGGGCCTTTTGGACAGAACGGAGGGAGCCTTTATTTATTATCTCAGGGAAAACAAAAACGGAAAGAGCAAGACTGCTCAGCAGCCGGCCTGTTAAGCTGCAGCTCACTTGGTGAAATACCCCCAATCCCTTGGGTGTGAATGGACCGCCCCTTGGCTCACAGTTGTCCTTCTGTCCCAGGCTGATGGTTCTCCAGGCCAACAAAAACAAGCCTAACAAAACACAGAGAAAAAAAATGTCAACAGAAATCCCCTCACTTGGAGTCTATCTTTTGGCAACTGGTCAGGTTCTCCATCCATAGTAAAGCTTCTGGCAGACCTTGCCTGGCCATTTCCTAACACGTCAGCCTGTGATTTCCATTGTCCTCCCAGCAGCCCCTTGCAGTGTCCGGTCAGTAGGGTGTTTGGCTTGTGAACCACAACCTTCATTTCATCTTTGGCTCCCCAGGGATGGATCTCAGTTTCCTCATCTGAAAATGAAGATAGTATTATATCTCCTGCCATCATTTCAGAGTTGTTAGGGGGAGAAAATGATATGTGTATACTAGACATACCTAAGACATGGAGAATTCTTTTTCCCCCTCCTTTCAGGGAAATGTGAGGAGTCCAGCCTGGAAGCTTTAACCCTGGATCAGCCAGGCCAGATGGTGGTCCCATTTCTTTCCAGAGGGGATTAGATGGTATCCTGCCTTTATTGGCAGTCTCTGGATGCCCTGTCACTCTGCAGAAATGCTTGCAGAGCAAGTATGTAATGGGAAATGCAAGAATATATCCCCAGGGTTCTTCTTGCTGCAAACACTTCCAGATAAGCAATTATCTTGGGTATTTAATGTTCATGTTTTGTGAGTCTCCAAGGAAAATTAAGGAAAGGTCAAAAGTTCATGACAAGCTATGGTTCAATGCCTATAGGAGGGAAACATGATGAGGTGGGCAAATGGCAGCTCTGGCCACTCAGACCATGGCCAGGGCCAGTCTGTGACATCAGCAGGATGGGGATAATTCTACTGTAGATGTAGCCATGTAGACTTTTCAGTATCTGTATATGATCTTACCATAGAACTCTACACAAGATTTCTTTATTTGAAGCAGGGATAGGACTACTTAGAGAGAGGAAATAACTCCAGTGGAAGAATGAAAAGCAATGACTTATAACTAGAGGTTATATCACAATTCAGGGTTTGCAAAGTGCTTTACAAATAGGATCTTCTTTTATCCTCATAACAACCATGGGAGGTAGGGACTATTATTAATCTCCATCTTACAGATGAGAGGCAGCTAGGAACACTATGCAGTGGATATGGTGCTGGGCTTTGAATCAGGAAGATTCATCTTCTTGAGTTCAAATCCAGCCTCAGACACTTACTAGCTGTGTGACCCTGGTCAAGTAATTTAATCCTGTTTACCTCAGTTTCCTCATTTGTAAAATGAGCTGGAAAAGGCAATTGCAAAGAGCTGGACATCACAGAACAGAAATAACAACAGCCACAAATTTTACAGATGAGGAAACCAAGGCAACCAGAGACTAAATAACTTGCCTAGGGCACACAGTTAATAAATGTGTGAGGCCAGATTTGAATTCATGTCTTACCAATTCCAGGTCTAACACTCTGTTCCTTATCTTGTTCTCTCAAATATGAAATGTCACACACAGAAGCACTTTAGAGCTTTCCTAAAACTAAAACCAAAAATGAGAGGGGTGATTTAAAAGCATTTTTTTTGAATCCAGGTACTATGTCTTATTCTACTTCCACCTAATGCCCACCATGCCAAAAGTAGCACCATGTACAAAAGGCTCCCTTGTCTAAATTGCTTACATTCTAACTAAAAATTTTAAAAATTAATTAATTAATTAATTGAAAATATGAGAGAGGAAAAAATCATCAGAATTTGATTTTTCTCTCATGGAAAAATGTAAAGACATTATATATTTTGGAATGGAGTAGAAGATAAAGATGTGTTGTGTTTGTGGATAATGTGGTTTGGATTGTGGAATGCAGATGGGTATTTTCCTGATAACTTCTGTGATAACCTGCCCTCTGACACATTTCCAGGGTGAGAAGGGATTGGGGGAAGTGGCAATAAATCAGAGTCCCTAAAAATTCTGCCAAACTTCCTGGCATCTTCAAATCTTTTCCAGCCAGCTCTCTGAAGTATCTTCAATTGCACTTGGTAGATATCTCTGTGAATGAATGGTAAGTAATGGTAAGTAAAGGACTGATTAAGAGGGATAGGGAAGGAATGATATAACTCTTCCCTTCAGAGAAGTAACCACCTGCTTCATCTTTAAGGACTCTTTGTAGTCCTGTGTCAACTGCTGGACATTGGCATCTATCTGCACTGAAATATGTCATTGTAGAAGTGCTTCGTGTGTCATTTATTGGTATTCTAAGGCAACATCCCTTGCTTCTGGTGTTTATATCCTAAGTAGCTTGCTCAAGGCATAGTAATGCACAGGCACTAAAGGGTGAATTACTGTAGGTTTCTTAGTCTCTGGACTAGCTGAGGCTTGGAGTGCTCTTGGAAGACAGTATCTTGCATCAATCAAGAGTGACCCCTCTGGCTGAATATGGACAGACATAAACAGCCTCTTAAATTAACCTCAGTTCTCCTTAGCTAGATAGATGGCAGATGAAATGCAGTCCCCTGAGTGGGAGTAAATGTGTGTGTTGGGGTGGGAGGAGGGAAGCAGGATTGAGGGGACTCTCATAATCCTGTATTATCTACTTTTTCCCAAAGCAAAACTGGACTTCCATTTTTTGATACTAATTTGTATAATTCCGTTATTTAGAGGCGAATGCTCTGAACTATCTAGTGGGATTATATAGTTAAAATAGAGATAGGCTTGGGGATGAGTTAAGGCTAACTTTAAAGTATTTCCAAATATGTATTGGTGTGATGTCAGAATGATAACGTCAGAGATTCACTCAGGAATTGGCAGGTCAATTTTCAGTGATGTCTATGAGAATTTATGTTCTTAAAACAAGAGGAACTTTAGACACCTGTCTGCTAAAACTTCTACAAATATAATATAGAGAATTACAAGCTATTGTCAAAGACTACTTCCTTCCCTCAATGGTAATGAAAGAGAAATATCTGTCTGCAATGTCTTGAGTGTACAATGACTTAGCAGAGCCCATAGCTATATGTCATCCCCAGGTGATGCCCATACGGTGACCTGAGAAGGTAGCTTGCTCCCATTACTCCCTGGACAAAAGTCTCTAGCCCAAGATCTCAGTTCTCATAAAATACGCAAGGGATTTAATTTCTTCACAGCCAACCCTAGAGGAAATTCTATGGATTTATACCAACTCATACTCAGTAACAACCACAGCAAACAATTATCAAACCCTATGGGTATCAAGTGCTGAGGTCAAAAAGAAGGTAAAAATAGTTCCTACTTTTAAGGAGCTAACAGTCTAATGGGAAAGACATTATATAAACAACAATGTATAGACCAGAATGTATAGGATAAAATGAAAATAATCAATAGAGGGAAGAATTCAGAATTTAGAGGCATTGATTAAGAAAACCTTTGTCCAGAAGGTATGATTTTAGCTGGGATGTGAAGGAAGCCAGGAAAACCAGTAGGTTGAAGTGAGAAGGAAGAGAATCTCAGGTATGAGGGACATTCAGTGAGAGTGGAGTCTGGGAAAGGAGAGTCTTGTGTAAAGAACAGCAAGGGGCCAGTGTCACTAAATCACAGAGTAAGGTAAGAAGATTGGAAAGATAGGTAGAAGCCAGGTCGTGAAGGGCTTTAAAAGCCAGACAGAGGATTTAATATTTGATCCTGAGGGTAATAGAGAGTCATTGGAGTTTATTGAATGAGAGGGGAGTGGTGACATTGTCAGACCCATTCTTTAGGAAGATTAATTTGACAACCGATTGTAGGATAGACTTGAATAAAGAGAGACTTGAGGAAGGAAGACCAACTATAGGCTCCTGCAATAATCCTAGTGTGTTAAGATGAAGATCTATACCAAGGTGATGACTGTGTCAGAGAAGAGAATGATTTGTATATGAGAGATGTGATGGTAGAATCAACAACTCTTGTCAACTGATTGGATGTGGGAGAGGGAGGGAGACAGAGTGAAGAGTCAAGGACGCACCTAGGTTGTGAGCCTATATGACCGTGAGAATGCTTTTACCTTTGACAGTGATAGGAAAACTAGGAAGTTAGGAAGAAGGGAGGGTTTGAAGGAAAAGACAATAAGTTCAGTTTCTCAACATAATGAGTCTAGGGTATCTATGGGACATATAGTTCAAGATGTCCAATAGGCAGTTAGGGATGCTAGATTGAAGGCCAACATAGTGATGAAATATTTGCATGAGGACAAGTAAGAATTAAGCCTCCAAGTCCTCATAAGTATAGTTGTCCCCCTGGATCTGTGATCTTATTTTAATCTAGATTTTGCTCTGAGATAGAGTATGCTGCTTCTGGATTCCCTAGAACCAACTGAACCAGCCTCAAACTAATGAGCACTGGCCAATGCTCCGAAGGTTTCATATGTAGCCTTGCTCTCAATGATTGACAATAAGAAGGCCCTGGCTTCAAAATACCTGATAAATTTTAGCAACTAACTGTTAATTTCTTCTACCGTAACATGTGTATAGCCCTACTAACCTACTCATTTTGTCCCAAACACTTACCATTTAACTTGGAAAAGACATGTTGTTGTTATTGTTGCACTTGTTGAGTCATGTCTGTCTTGTTTCTGACCCCATTTGAGGTTTTCTTGGCAAAGATGCTGTAATGGTTTGCCATTTCCTTCTCCAGTCAATTTTATAGATGAGGAAACTGAGGCAAACAGGGTTAAATGACTTGCCCGGGGTCACATAACTAGTAAATGTCTGAGATCATATTTGAACTCAGGTCTTCCTGACTTCAGCCCTATCCATTGATCCACCTAGCTGTCCGTGGAAAGGACATAGCAGAATATCTAATCCAATGGCGATGTTGGCTTATTACAATGGGACCCTTTCTGGGGGGGTAGGCAGTTAGAGAAACAGGTAAGAATGACTGATGAGCCCAGAAGTATAGCCCTTGACATGAAAGAGATTCTGCTAACCCTTGCGTTTACTCTTATTTGACCCATTCGTGAATGGTGTGTTTAGAGATGCCTGGGATTTACTCATTTGAGATTTGAAAAGTCTCTAGCCTTTTTTGGCCTTCCTTAGTGTACCTTTTACTTTGAATCAGCCTATAATAAGAGGAAGAACTGGTTTTCTGAGTTCTAGCTAGAGCTATAGCATCAGTTCCAGAACCAGAACAAGACTGCGTCCCAAGGGGGAGACAAGCTTGACGTGAATGCCTCCTTGTATCATTTTGTGTAAAAAAATGTCACAGGAATATTCCATGGAAATGGAAGTTAAGAACTCTAAAGAAGGACTCATGCATCTGTGCTCATTCTCCTATTTCCTTTGTAGATTTATGATCACATCCATGATTTAGTTAACTCGCAAAATGATATCTCATTACAGCATAGAGAAGGCTATCATAACCAACTATTCATGCTGTTTGTTGTTTAGTCATTTCAGGTATTTCATTCATTGTCCGACTCTTCATGACAACATTTGGGGTTTTCTTGGGAAAGATATTGGAGTAGTTTGCTATTTTCCATCTTCAGTTCATTTTAGAGATGAGAGAATTGAGGCAAACAGGGTTTAGTGACTTGTCCAGGGTCACACAGAAAGACCAGATTTGAACTCAGGAAGATAAGTCTTTCTGACTCTAGACACAGAGCTCTATACACTGCACCATTTACTTGGCCCACTCATGGAATATGCTTATTGGTAAAAGACACAGATCACTTTTGTGGCCATGCAACTAAAGGATCAGAGCTATATCTTAGTGGACAGAGTGGCATAGGAGATCTGAACTTTGCCCCACCTCCCTTGTTTTTACTATGAGTTACTCAGACAGTGCAGGTTGGATGATAAAGAAATTGCTTATTCAATGACCCTGAAAGTATATTTATGTTCCCTGGTGTATATATAAGCCCCAAGGTAGTGCTATGAATCTTGGGGGAACTATGAAGAACTGGGGAGCAAACGGGAAGTGAGTGGAATGTCAGAAGATTGGAACAATAGCAATGCCAAGTTCTGTTGCCTTTTGGGAACAAAACAAAACAAAACTAGTGGGCTAAGTGCTTTTTAGGTATTCTGAATCTATTTAAGGGTTTCTGAAATTCCTTTGTATTTTTTTGCATTTTCTGTGGGTTAAAATGAGGGCTGTGCCATATGTGATGTTGATATTACTTCCATAATTGCTTTTATAAGAGTTGGGAATCTATCACATGCTTTTGAGAAAACCTAGATACAAGTTGTACTATGAGTATATTAGAGGATTTTCCTCAACTAACACCAGGTAGGAGAAACTAAGCCAAAGAGATCATGACCATAAGGAGGTCAACACCAAGGATCAAATTTGGCCCATGGAAGCTTGGAGTCTTGGGGGAACCCTTGGCCTCGGGTTACATTTATATATTCTTATCTGTAGTCCTTGTTTAAATGATGTAAGCTCTTTGAGGACTGGAATTATTTTTATATTTGTCTTTGAATTCTCATCACTTAACCAAGTGTTTAGCATGTTATAGTCATTTAATAAATTCATCTTAAATGAATAAATGAATCAGAATGGAAGTATCAAATTCCAATAACTTAAATTTCCTTTATCAGCAAAAGTTTCCCCATTTTATAAATGTGTCACCTAAGTCTACTTATGAGACACTACAATTTCAACCTAGATGTCAGCCTGTAATTCACTTCCTTTTGACAAAGGCCTTCTTTGTAAATATTGCAAGTAGTTTAGAGTCCTACAAGCTAGGATCTGTTCAAAGAGCATTAACAAACTTGTCTCATTCTAGAGAGAAAAGGAAATAGTCATTGCACACATTGTAGAAACTAATAAACTAGCATTATGGACATTTCCCTATCCTGCTAAGCAAATTGGAGGTTGTCCCTATTTAGACCTCTTTGTACACTCAGTAGTACAAAGTCCACTTTGAGCTGTGGGTTCAATCTTTTAGGACATTATAGAATAACATGAGTCATGGAAGAGCTTAGTTAGCCAAAGGCATCACTGACCTATATAAGTTTGGACACCTACCCAGACTGAGGTGGTGCAAAATAGTGTTCTCCATTACTATCTTGGGAAGACCCTTCAAAGCTTCTAATATGACCTGTACTCACCAAGATCCTAACTGATCATTGATATTGAATTGGCAGGAGGAAATAGACCCTAGAAAGTCTGAATGACTTGAAGGAATTAATCCTTTTGGATACAAATGTCTTACCTCACTCACTTGAGGTAGTGGAGAAAAATAGTATCTTCTAAACATTCAAAAGGGTTTGATTAACATACTAGAGTCATAATTTTTATAGTGAATCTTCGTAAGGTTGGTGGCTTCACTGGTGTGGATTGTTCTTCCACTGACATAGGTTGAGGATTTCTCTACATTTCAACAATAAATTTAAACATCATTTATTTAGGACTTCTTGGACATTTCCAAACCTGCTGACTTTATCCTGATTCTCCTCCTCATCCTCTCTTTAGAATTTGGACTCTGCTCCTTGACTCTGACAGATATCTTTGCTTTATCTCATCTAGGACATAGGTCTTAATCTGTCACCCCTCCCCTTGGTTTTCAAATCAATGTGTTGTCTTTCCCTACTATAATGTAAATTCTTTGGGGACTGGCACCATGTTCTTTGCTTTATTTGCGTCCCTAATACTTAGCACAGTGCTGTGAAAACAACAACAAACAGCAACAATATAACATTTATATAGTCCTTACTATGTGGTACCAGGCACTATACTAAGCACTTTAGTTACATCAATTAATCCTATCTACAATGCTGGGAGGTATTAAAAAACACATAGAAATGCTTTTTATTCATTTATTTATTTACTCATTTATGAGTCATACTCTGTAATAGGCACTGGGAACAAAGACCAAAAAATGAGATGCTTCCTACTGCCATGGTAGAAAAATTCATCATTTGGTACCCAAACTTGGGATGTTGAACTCTTTTCAATTTACATAGATAAGTCTTCAATATAGGGACCACCCCACCCCCAAGCTATTAGCAATCCTAGAGTTTATGATCTTCTAGCTGGGTAAGACCTTAGAGCTTATGTTCCACTGGTGCATGCTCCACTGAAAGATCCAGAGGAGGAACTTCCTTAGTGGGAGGAATCCTTCTACTCCTCCTCCTCATTTTCTTCCTCCTCCTCCTCCTCCTCCTCATCCTCTTCCTTCTCCTCCTCTTTTTTCTTCTTCTTCTCCTCCTCCTCCTCCTTCTTCTTTTTTATATTATATGTGTTCTAGTTCCATGATTCTACAAATGGACCCCAAAATTTCCTTTACTTTTATGGATTTAGATCATAAACCCTGTTTGACATTATCTCTTGAGGGATAGGTAGACTGACTTTGTAGGCCTCCTCTCACAGCAGCCCCTTTACTTCATGGGATCACCTTGTTTGCTTATTTTCAAAGCTTTTCTTTCTTTCATAAAGGCTGGTGACTAGGAATGGGCAAAACATTTGAACTCCATTGTTGTGTTGGAGTGTGAAAGATATTTACTGTTTTCTGTCCAGTTTATTTCTGGTGAAGCTCAGCATTGTGTTGACTTTAAAGACTCTATAAATAGCCTTTCATATCATTCTGAATGTTATCACATTTAGTATGTCACTTGATCTTCACAATAATCCTATCAAATAAGTACGGCCCTATCCCTGTTTTGTAGATGAGGATGCTGAGGCAGAAGGACTTCCAGAGACCTACTCAGGTGTGATTTGGAGCTAGAATCTAATTTTTTTTTCAGTTTGGTCCAGTCTTAAGGAAATATTCTACACAGAGGCTCTTTACCTGCGGTCTGTGAACTTTTTATGTTGATAACTGTATTTCAATATAATTGGTTTCATTTGTAATCCTATGTATTTTATTTTATGCATTTAAAAACATTATGCTGAGTGCTTAAACCTCAGTAGATTGTCAGAGGTGTCTATAATACAAAAATGTTTAGGAATTTCTGCTGTAGAGTAACCCCTCTGTCCATTTCCTATGTTTTAACTGATGCGTTGGAGCCTGTCAACCTAAATGTTATATGTAGATTAATTTTTTCTAAAGGTGTCACTTTATATTTTTCCATACTGACATTCACTTGCTACCTTTGGGTCCTTTCACAAAGGGACATGGGGATTTAATGGTATTCTGTTGATTTCTTCTTACTCCAAATTATCCCTCTCACCTTGATATTTCAACATATTTTTTATGAAATTTAAGATTTCATTGCCTGCTCCTTTCTTTGAGTATTTATTTATTTATTTTAATGAAAAGAGTGATGAGTTATTCCTTCAACTTCATCAGGTAAGATCTATTTTTCATAAGGTCTACTACACTGGATTAACTAAATAGTCACTATTCTGTAAAGGGTGTTCCAAAAGTCATAGTACAGTATTAAGCTATTAAAGCTTAAAGCAAGCTTAAAACTTTATTAGTTAAGGCCATTAATACTATTAAAGATAAATGTGAATTGATTTTTAAAAAGATCCTACTGTCTTCCTATAACCTGACTTGTTCTCTCTCTTGATCCCCTCAATTTCTTCCAAATCTCTCATAGTCCATATTTATGTTGGTCAAACAATATTGAAGATGATTTGAAGGAACTGGTAATGTTCAGATTATAGAAGAAAAGACTTGGTTGAAGGTGAAAGGAAGGCATGGCAGCTTTCATGAAGCCTTTGAAGGCACTCATGTATAACTAGAAGCCATGAGATGAAATGTTAGAGGAAAATTTCATCTTGAAACAAGGAGAAGGCTTCCTAAGCATTAGGGCTACCTAAAAGTAGAATGAACTGCCTCTTTAGGCATAGTAGATTCCCCATCACTGAAAGTCCTTAAGTGGAGGGCAAAGAGCTACTTGTCAAAGACTTTTGTAAAGGCATTGCCAACTCACACGTATTAGAGAAGTTGACTGAAAAGGGCACTTCCAACTTTAATTTTCTGTAATCCTAAGTGTGTCATCTGAAATCATGGTACAGAGGATGTCATGATTATTGCTGCCTGTGTAATGATTTGGAAGCCTCATGAAGTAGGGATAGGAAGGAGAATGTCCTTGGACCTAGGGCAGACTAGAGTTTGGATTCCACCTCTGACACTTACTAGCAATGTGACCATCGGGGCTTCTCCTAAACCTCTCTGGACTTTAATTTTCTCGTGTCTAATTTGGAGATAGCAACATTTTCAAGTTGTTGAAGCCTAAAACCTCACTAAGACTTTTGGGATACCCTGTAAGACATGGAAAGTACCTTGTAAATGTCTAAGAAACTGTATAAATGTCAGCTGTTACTAACACTATCATAGCTTTTATAAAAAAGTGATGGGGAGTTGTTTTCCAAAAAGAGGAAAGAATGAGTGTAGTTTGAGGTAAATTAAAGTAAATTAAGCTTGATGTCAGGAAAAAAAAAACAGCAATGACAACAATCCAAAATTTCCTAACAAATACAGCCATTTAAGATGGAATCTAATACTTCAGAAGGGAGTGTGTTCCCTGTCATTGGAGATTTTTAGACAGAAGTTAGCTGAATACTTATTGAGTATTTTATTGTAGCCATTCTTTTTTGTTATGGGTTGGAAAAAATGGCCACTAAACTCTTTAAAATCTAAAACTCTCTGATTTTGTTAGATAGTAGTGTAGCCACAGGCACACAGTTGAGTAATAATTTAAGATCAACAGTCAGATTGAGATATACAATAGCATATTAAGCACATTCATCAATTTATTTTAGATCATTCAAGTAGGTCAGCTAGGAAATTTTGACTCGTCTGTCAAGAGGATGTTAGATGAGGATAATAAGGAAATAAAAAGTTGACCACTGATAACCTTCTGATATTTTCCAGAATCTTAACCATTCTGAACCACTATTTCCAGTCATGTTTCACTAAGGCAAAGGGGAAAAAAAGTAAAAGAAAATAAGCTGTATTGTTCTCTTATTCTTTTTTTCTACTATTCACTCCTCCAGGGCAAACTGAATGCCTCTTCTACCCATGTCCCCCAGATTTTTTAAAGGATCTATAATAGAATGAAATCTAGAATCTGTTGTATCAAATTCAGTGGTCTTGTACATGAGGGAGTAAAATGGAACCATCTGATATGAACTCCTTTGTCTTTCCTACTCCGTATCTCAAAACCCCTCCACATCTTCACGGACACTTTCTCTTTTAATCATGACTATGAAGAAGAGTTGACCCTTCTTGCCAAGACCAACTCATTTGCCTGAGCTGTCAATTTCATCACGTTTTGTCTCTAGCTGTTGTCTTTTTTCAAGCACACCCAATTCAAACCTTCGCTTGACCCTTCAATCTCCTTAAGCTGTCTTCACCATAAAACTGCTTCTTCTTCCTATGCCAAATCCCTAGAAAGAATTATGTCTAATTCCTGCCTCTACTTCCTTGCCTCTCACTTTCTTCTCTTCCTCTGGCTTCCTGTCCTCTGACATCCACACACAACTGATACAGATTATGTTCAGCTGTACCAGTGATCTCTGAACTTTGCAATCTGGTGATCTTAAAGTGGTCCTCATCCTCTTTGGTTTCTCTGTCACTTTTGAAACTTTTGGACAACTGCTCTTCCTTGATACTTTCCCCTCCCTTGGCTTCCATGCCACTGCTCTTCCTTGGTTTTCCTATTACCTGTCTGACTGCTCTTCTAAGTTTCCTTTGATGAATTATCATTTGTCTCCTGAAATCTTAGCAGGTGTTTTCCACAGGTCTCTTTACTAGGACCTTGTGTCTCTGACACTTCCTACCTGGATGACCTTAGAGGAGAGACTTAACATCTCTGGACTTTATTTATCCAATCTGGAAAAGCAAAGGGTTGGTCTAGATATACCTTCTAGCTTAATCTATAATCTCAAGGTTATCTAAACCTACTTCTTTTCTGAATTTTGCTAATTGTTTTTGGGGGTGTACTACTACTATTCCAGTCACTTAGGATCAAAACTTCAAAGTCATGTTCTTTCTAAATAACCCCTTCAAAATCCATTCAATTTTTTTCTACACACAGCCATCACCTTTGGACAAGCTTTCATCACCTCTCATCTGGACTATTTTAGTAGCCATCTAATCAGTCTTGCTGCCCCAAGGCTTCCCCCACTTCCTTCCATCCTTCACTCAGCTGTCAAAATGATCTTCCTAAACTATAGGTTTGGCCAAGTCGGCCTCTTACTCAACAAACTGTTGCAACTCCATGGTGCTACCAGGATCAAATAGAAAATCTCCTATTTGAAATTTAAAGCCCTTAATAGCTTTACCTCCCCCCCCCCCCCAGTGTTTTGTTTTGTTTTTTTTTTTACACTTTATTCTCCTCCACAAACCTTGGTCCAATTTTACTTGCCTACTTGTGTTTCTTACATACAAGAACCTTGTGACTTTTCACTGGCTGTCCATCATTCCTGGAATGTTCTTTCTCCTCCACGCTATCTCTTAGCTTTCTGGCTTCCTTTAAGAGTCAGCCCCAGCAACCTGTTCTGCAGGAGGCCTTTCCTGTTTCTCCCAGCAGTTGGTTCCTTCCCTCTGAAATTGCTTACCACCTAGTTTATATACATTATGTTCATATAGAATTGTTCGCATGTTATCTCCTCTACCAGAATATGAACTTCTCAAGGGCAGGGCCAGTGTTTTTGCCTATAGCACACTGACTGGCACATATACACATTAGTAATACTAGTTGACTTATTGACTCCCCAAGACTCAGCCGAATCTTTCCTGCCTTCGATCCATCTTCTACATAGCTGTCGAAACAGTCTATCCAAACCACAGGCTTGACAAAGTTCCTTCTTGATTCAAATACCTTCAATGGCTCTTCTTTTGCTTCTAGGATAAAATGCAAACTCCTTTAAGGTCCTCTATGTTCTATTCCCAATCACCTTTTGAGTCATTTTCATAAACTCTACATTATGAACAAATTTGCCTACTAGCTGATCCTTGAACTCAATACTGCATATGCTCCCTTTTAGCATTCATAAAAAATCTATCCTCCATGCCTGAAATGCATTCCTGCTGCCCCATATCAGGTCTCAAAATCCTGATCTTCCTTCTGTGGTGATCTCAGATGCCACTTCCTTTGTGAAGGCTTCCCTCATCTCCTCCCAATCTCCTTTCCCCCTCCCAAAATCAGAGAGTTTTGAGAGTTAGGAGGGACCTCAGAAGCCACCTAGTCCAACCCACACAAGAAAAGAATCTGCATTCTAAGAAACCCGACAAACTGTTAGCAATTAGTTCTCTCTCTCTGCTCAATATTATTTGTGCTTTGCTAATGTATGTATTTGGTGTATCCCTTCAATAGAATATAAGCTCCATGAGGTAAAAGTTTTATTTTCTTTCCTTTGTGTGTCTGGTGCTTAGTACATTGCTTGTGCTTTATAAATGTTCTTTAAATTGAATTATTTTGTGACATCATTGGCTTGGAAAAATGAGCAACACTGGAAATAAATATCTTGACTTTGAGGAATTTGTGATGAAAAGGAGGATATGTAATAAACCTGAAGTGCCATGTATAAGAATTCAAGTAAAATGAATATATTTTTAAAATGACTACTGTGTAGTTTGGCATCTTGGAATTCTATGGAATCAGCAACATAAGAGTAGAACATCAGCTAAGTCTTGGGACATCTTAGCCTCTGCAGACTTTAGCATTTTGGGGGATCCTTCTTTGCATTAGACTTTACTAAAATTATAGTTCATTAACCCAATTCTCTCTTTTCCCATTCTTTCTTTGGTACTATGGGGAAGTATGCATGCATAAAGACATTAGCATCCTCCTTGTAAAGAATATACACAAGAAACAGGGGCACAGAGAAGTTGCTGCTCTCCACATAATCTTCTATCTTCACATTTAATACCTTTGCACAGATCTTCACCCTCCCTTCTACTCCCCTCCCCCACCTCCTTCTATTCTGTTCAACTTCCCTGGCTAAACAGAGGTATCATTCAAGATATCACATTACTTGATCTCGCCTTGTTATTGTGTGTTAAGAACACTCAATCATGTGAAGCTGCAACATCTTTCTTCAACAATAGGATTTGTCTCCTGGTGAATCAGAATTGGCCAAAGGATGGAACTCAGCATAGTCATGTGATTTTCAGGAAAAAAAATAAAATAAAGTAAATGCCACAAGGCACTTTCCCTCTATCTTTCATCTGAGGATTTCAAAGCACTGCCCAATGTTCACTTTAAGCATAACCATGTCGCCCATAGCCTTCATCTCTTCTTTTTCTCAGGTGGGAAACTGAGGTCACTGGCACTGAAGTGGCTTATCTTGTGTTCTGCTCCCATTTCAAAACGTGGAGAAGGAGCCCTGCTGGGGAGAAGACCTGAGTCCCAGTTGCTAACCATCCCGCGATGTGCCCCGCACCCCCTGACTCCAAACACTAGCACCTCCTGAAGAAGAGAGAAAGCCTCCCAGACAGAAGAGAGCTTCCAACCCACTAGGCTGGCAGATTAAAAACATATAGGATGGCACAATCAAAGGTATCGAGCTTCTCTGTCTTGTCCTGCTATTGTGCATTGGGATACATGCTGCTAGGAGACAAAGAGGACACACGTTTATTTTCAAGCATAGGACTTTGGAACCACTTGGGAAGAATATTCTTGATTGAGAACCAAAACATTCCGTGATGCTTAACAAACCTGCAAATTGAAAAATCAACATCGGCCCTGTGCAGCAAGGGAGCCGAAGAAGGACCTATAGCCTGAAAAATTCAAAATATTCCTTAAATGATATTTGTGTGCATTTGCAAAATTACTACTCTCTGAATCAAAAGTCTCAAGCTGTTTTTATCTGAGAACATATGTTGTGCCGTTAGACAATATCTCAGCCTGTAGCCGTCCATGAAAAACCCTGCCGCATAGCATAATGGACAGTCCTGCGAAGAAGGCGCCGCATCTCAGTCAATGCCCCTGTAATAATATTTTAAAATAAATGATATGCATCATTAAATCACTGAGGATGACTAACTCAATTTTAGAAAACCCACAACTCCAGCAATCACAGTTACAGCTCTTATTTGAATATTTTCGCTTTCACCTGAGCAGCCAGCAAAAGCCAGTCAAGCAGGCTCTGCATTCAGGCAGATGAAGGCAATGCTCTCAAAGGGACAGGAAGGAACCTGTGATTATGTAGTTACTGAAACAGCAGCTGGATGCTTCTGTACACCTGGGCTTTTTGGGCCTTTGCTTCTCCACGTGCCCATCTTCTCGCCTTGCTTTCTTATTTACATATCACAGACCCCCTCTTTGTAAAGTTATTTTAAATAATTTATTAGACTGATCTTTTAAAAATTCTTCCAGGGCTAAATGTCATAGGGAAAGAGAGGAAAAAGAAAAAAAAAGTCTTCTAAACTTATTTAAAGGTTTGTGCTGTGGTAGGCCAGTTACCTGCTTCAGCGCTGACATTCTAAAAATACCTCCATGTCCATAATATTATCCATTCTTCACGTCCAATTGCTCTGTTATGGTAATAGTCAGAAGCACACCATGTAGTAATTACTTACAGCTGACTTAAGAAAAGAATATTCAACTCCCCCACTGTTCCACTAGAAGGTCTTTATGCACTATTAACTCATTCCTGTTTATTAATCCTCTACTGGTAATTCTGACTGCTGCTTCTTAGGTTTGTAATAGGAGGACTATTAAACAGCAATTATTGACCATATGGGTTGGTGAATATTTGTTTTTTTTTTTTTTGGCTTTTTTTCCCTCTCCCTTCCCTCCCCCCTCCCCCCCTTTAAACTTGCTTTTAAGAAGCCATATCACAACATAATCAAAATAACATTGCATCTGCATAAGATTAAAAACCTTGGCAGTATTCCTTCCTTGAGAAATGTGAGCTCCATATCTGAATTGTCATTGCAAACTGGGGAAATAGAGAGAGAGCAGTGGAGAAAACAAGGAATGCTTAGGGCTGGGCACACAGGGAAATTTGCTACCATGCTAGAGATCTGGGCAGCCCTCTTTTCCTTCTCCATTGCCTAGAATAAATCTTCTGAGAAAATCTAGGCTTTACAGTTTTTCTCTAATTCCACAAACATTTGCAAGTGTTCATTTCCAAATTTAGAACTTGCTAAGTTCATCCCCTAAAGGGCATGCATATGAACCCCGAGAGATGCAGAGGGTCCCTCCTGGGAGAGGAAAGCGTGAGTAATGGGTTCAAGTAAAGCAGGCGTGTGGTAAGTGATGATCATAGTCATAATAATTGGTGCCTCTCTTTCAGAGAGCTCTAAGCATGCCTCGAGCATTAAACGCATTAATACGAAATACCTCTGTGAGCTAAGTAGGAGCCAATGAGATAATGCCCTGTTAGAAGATGGAGACATTGAGTCACAGAACAGGTAGGCTGCTTGGCTAGCAGCCCCAAATCAGCCAATAACAGTTCAGATTTCTGCTTAGTTCTGAGGAATATCATGTGATGGGAAAATTAAAAAAAAAAAAAAAAAGGTGATCCGTGCCCTCTACTCCAGTCCTTATATCTCCCCCTATTTTATTTTCTTATTCCCACTTTTTTTATCCTGTTGTGATGCTGAATGCCTTGTCCATTTACCTATCTTAACAATTCTTCATATTCCAACTCATAATAATCTATTCTCTTTTAGACTGTTTAGGGAGCTTAGTGCCTTAACTATACAACTGAGGCACCTAAGGTGATTTAGTAACTACAGCTCTGGGCC
This sequence comes from Pseudochirops corinnae, assembly GCA_028646515.1. Taxonomy (NCBI): domain Eukaryota; kingdom Metazoa; phylum Chordata; class Mammalia; order Diprotodontia; family Pseudocheiridae; genus Pseudochirops; species Pseudochirops corinnae. The sequence goes on from CM053585.1 coordinate 85,545,280, forward strand.
TGAAGTTAGAAAGAGCAGAGTTCTGAGATTTTGGTCTCAGATACATACTAGCTACATGACCCTGGGTTAATCACTAGACTTCTGTTTGTGTTCATTTCCTCAGCTAAAAAATAGGGATGTGAATAACAGCTTCTACTGCCCAGAGTTGTTATGGGGATTCCACAAGGTAATAGAAATTGGCCCAATTCTTGGCATGGAGTAGGTACCAAATAAATATTTATTCCTCTTATCCCCCTTAGTCTGGTTTTCTAATTGTTACCTAATCTAATCATCCCAATTATATTGTAAGAGACCTGAGGGTAGGCAGGAACTATGTGTCTTACCTGTCATATCCTCTGTAGCATCTGCATGAGGCAGAGCATACAATAACCAGTCAATGGATAGTCATTGAGAAGAGTCTAATGATGCATGGGAAATCATTCAGTCCCTAAGCAATGATCAAGCACTTACTATGTACCAGGCACTGTATCAAGTCTTCAGACTAAAGAAAAAGGCAAATATGCATTCCTTGAACTCAAGGAAATTACATTTTAATGTTGGAAACAACATACAAAGAACTATATACATTGAACATATGTACATAGGATAGGTGGAAAGTAATATTAGGGGAAGGCTCTAGCAGTGGGAAAGACTAGGAAGGAATGATAGCTAATCACAAGTAAGCTTAAAATAGCTCTTTAAGGTTTGTGAAATGATCTATTTGTCTGTCTATATCTGTCACTTACCTATTTATAAACCCCTTGATAAATGAGGATTGATAATTATTAATATTGATATCTTAATATTAATTAATTGATAATCATTTCTTCATCCCCAGATGAGAAAACTTAGCAAAAAGATGGTAAATGACATCCCTAGGGTCACACAGCTAGTGAGAGTCTGAGACAAGATTTGAACTCAGGTATTCCTATTCTTAAGTCCAGCACTTTATCCATTGGGCCACCTAGGTGACTCTATAATTTGCTCGTTTAAGACTTTGAGTTCAAGGTTGCAATATGCAACAGTGATATTTAGAGCTATTGGAAAGCATACTTAACTTAGATCCAGACCCAGAGGACATGGGTTTAAATCTTGGTTGTGGTTTTTACTCTTTGAGTGACCTAGGGGGGAGATCACTTCTCCTTTCCTCATCTTTAATATAAAGGAGTTAGACTAAGTGACCTCTAATGTCGATCATAGACCTAAATCCAATGAAACGTTAAAGGTCATTTAGAAATCAACAAGCATTTTATTAAGTGCTCACAAAGTCTCAGGAACTGTCAGAAGTGCTGTGGATACAAAAAGAAGCAGAAAGGAAAACATGCCTCTACACTTGTAGATTTTACATTCTCCTGGGGGAAGAAAAGAAATAAACAGAAGCTGAAAAGAGGAAGAGAAGAGAGAAGGTAAGGAATCCTATGGAGAAGACTCAGCAGTACAGCCTGAGGAAGGATGAAGAATCTTTGACCTGCGCCTCCTCCTTAAAAAGTTCTTGGAACAACTCACTAATAGAAGGTTCAGGGAGAGAACTTCCAACGTGTAGACCAAGCATGGAATGAGTTTCTAGGTAACAGCCGGATAAAGTTTGGAGGGGAGGAGCCAACCGTACAGCTGGGAGAGAGATGAAGACATCTTGCTTCATTGGCCTCATTTTACAAACGAGAAAGGGAGGTGGAAAGGGACGAATTTAACTGTCCAAGATTCCACATCTATGGAATAAAAGATCTGGGACGTGAAGCGTTTACATTGCTGAAGATTCCCTCCAAGGCTGCTTCTGGCCCTGGAATAGAATATTCAAAGATTTTGTTGTTGTTGCGGTTGTTGTTTGATGGTCCTACAGACGACATTTAGTCCAGCCTTCACCTAAAGCATAATTCCTTTGCACAGCACTTGTAGCAGGTGATCAGCCTGCCTCTTCATGAAGACCTCCCTCCAGTGATTAACTGCCAAGGGACTACATTAAACTGTAAGACTTTTCTAATGGTTAAGAAGGCATATATTGTTTATCTTAAGTGCCCTACAGCATTAATAGTTACATTCATAGCAATTAGCATTTATATAACAATTTCAGATTTGCAAAGTAATTTACACATCAGTCAGTCAAGAAACATTTAGTAAGCACTTACTTTGTCCCAGGTGCTAAGCACAGGTGCTAAAAACTGGGAATATAAAAAACAAGCAGAAAGAAAGCTTACCCTCAAGGAGCTAAAAACGCCAACAACACTTACAAGGGACGTAAAAGTAGGGTGTAGTAGGATGGGGATGGGGGAGAGAGAAAGTATTTCATATTGCATAATGGAGAACTACAGAGGAGTTCATCTTGATAGGAAATGAAGAGACGACTGGCCTAGGCACCCTCCTTTCAATAGAGGTGCTGGGAGAAGCCTTCCAATCTAAGAGATGGGCTGCAGGGCCAGAGAGAGCTTCCGAGGTTCACGAGGTCCAAGGCTGAAGTGATCTTCCAGGATGAATAGGTTTGTGAGGCATGAGGGAGAAATACAGAGGAGTGAAGCCTGATGGGAAATAGAGAAAATGGCTGGCCCCAGTGGCCTCCTTAAATGACAGTTCTGGGAGAATCTCTCCAAAGAGCCTTCATTTGATCTTCACAATAACCTTGTCAAGATCCATTGGTCCTAGTACTTCCCTCCAGGGACTAGCAAAACAAGCCTTATCTTTCTTCCACATGACTCTGAACTCTCAAACTACCTGCCCTCACTGGATCATGGTGAGGGTGATATTCAGACAGTCTCAGAGATGGCACAAAAACAACTGTTTAAATTTCACCCTCACCACGATCCAGTGAGAGTAGGATACAGACTCAAGAAGGGAAAGTCTTTAGCCTGAAAGTCAGAGACCTAGAAAATCCCTCTCCAATCCATTCCCCAAATAACTGTATTATTTCCCTGCCTAAATCCCTTTGGTGGCTTCCCATTGATTAGGCTGGCACGTGAGGACTTCTGCCCTCTGTTCCCCACTTTTCTTTCTAGCCTCTTTCCATACTAATCCCCATCAGCTAGGCTGAACTGATAGCTTCCCTCAGCTGTACCCTTTCTCCTACTGTTAGGTCTTGTCACTGGCTGTTTTCCACACCTGGAAGGCATCTTCTCTCCATCTCTGCTCCAAAGAACTTTTTTTGTTCATTAAAGCTCAGCTCAAGTGTCCTCAATAAAACCTTCCTTGATTCCCCCAGCTGCTAATGCTCTCTGTAGCCTCAATTATTCTTATATTATGCTATATGTTTACCTGTATCTCTCCAGTAGAATATATGTTCCTTGAGGGCAGGGACTACTTCAATTTTTTTTGTCTGTACCTCCAGAACCTAAGCACCATATAGACTGTACCGTAGGCATTTAGTGTCTACTTTTAAAATTGGATTGAATTGAGGCATGTGGATTTGAAATGGTAGTGGCATCATGATCAAGTCATTTGCCTTTGTATTTCCCAATACATGAGGTGCTTCCGAGTGTTACTGCAAATGTAAAAAGTATAACGAAAATGGAAGACACTGTGTACTGGGAACCTGAGGAGTAAATTAGGTTAATACAAGATTAAGAATGGTTCCCAAATACAAATGATAATGAATAGTCCTTTTGTGACTAACTAAAGCTCTCCTATATGCCAGGCATCATAAATTAGGCAGCACGACAAAGGCATTTGTTACTGATATCAGTCAAGAAGCTTTGGAATAAATTGCTGAAAGCAGACAAGCTCTGGAAATGCCATCAAGCTGCCCAATGTCGTGAATGTGTTCCCTTGGTGGGAGCACCAGGAGAATGTCATCGTCTGACTTTCATGTGGGCATGGATGTTTATCAAGGGCCTACTATGTGCATTGGAGGAAATACCCTGACATGAATCCTGCCACAGGAGAGGTTCAGTAACCTGCACAGAATATACCCAGATAATAAGTAGCAGAGCTAGCATTCAAACCTGCCTCTTCAGATTCCAAATCCAGTGAAAGGCTAACCAGTGACACAAGATTTTGTTAGAGAATACATCGACTAAGTGAATAATATGGGCAAGAAGGATCTCAGAGTGTGGGTGTGGTGAGGTAAGGGAAACCATGTTCAGGGGGCAGAACTTGACCTGGGCTCTGAGGGGTGGGTGAATTTTCGAAAAGTGAGGAACAAGAGAAAGACTTCTAAGATTTGGTACATAGTAGGCATTAATACATGTTTATTGACTGACTTTGTAGTGAAATGGCTTGCCTATTAGTAGGCTCTTATATATTGACTTAAGTTAATGGAGGATCTGTGATTGAAGCACATTAGACTTGGGCATTACTCAAGCCAGAAAGTAGATGAGTCATGGAGTACTAACATGCAATTGAATTGAAAAGCATCAGGAAATCTTAGTTGTAGCCTCATTGGAGTGAAATTTTCATTTTGTAATCTTCCCTTAGTGTAATTGTAATAATTGTAATCTTCCCACAGTGTAATTCTGATCAATGAAAGTTCGTGTTTCTGTGATCATTGTTGTTTAATCACTTCAATTGTGTTTAACTCTTTATGACTCCTTTTGGGGGTTTTCTTGGCAGAGATACTGCAGTGGTTTGTCATTTCCTTCTCCAGCCCATTTTACAGATGAAGAAATGGAGGTAAACAGTGTTAGGTGACTTGTCCAGTGTCACAATCAATATGTGTCTGAGGCCTGATTTTTAAGTGTCCAGGCTTAACACTCTATCAGTTGTAACACCTAGCTTGATAATTAGCCATGTGAGATCCTTATTTTCACCTCTCTTAGCTTTTGCTATTTCAAGCTACAAAGCATGAACCAAATTCAGTTGCAACAAATCTTGTTGTTGTTCATCTTTTGTTTTCAAAGAAGAACAATGACATAATGGAGTGATGACATGTACGTGAATTTGATTCAAGCTGAGGAGTCCTCAGCTTTACTCTCTCTTCCTGAGTCATAGAAGTTCTGTGGCAAGACAAAAGTCAGGAGGACTGGCAATGGCCTGGGATAGAGTGGGCATCTTCAATGCCTAACAGAGCTCTAAGCACTCCATAGCACCGGCATTAGCTGCCTTCTTGGCTGTTGGAACAACTTGTTTTTAATCCACCCATCTGCCAGGAAAAGGCTTCACATACTTGGCTTAGACATCCCCTGAACTTACTGACAGGTTTGAGGCCTTCTTGCCTACCCTCAACTTGGTTTTGGCTGTCTGCTAAGATGGTTTATCAGGGAGTGGCTGCTATTCATGCTTCTTGGAGCCAGGGTTGACAGTTAGGTGAAGGCAGGCACGCAAGGTGGATGAGCAGTCTTGAAAAGGGCTCAGCAAGCCCTCACGCTGGGGAGGTGCTATTTCTCCTAGGACACCCCATGGCAAGTACAGAGGCTGGTTGTGCCAGCACATCCTGGCGTTAGCATTACCACTGACACTTCCCTTGAGAGAGAGAGGGGATTTCAAAACTGATAAAGAGGGGAAGGACCTATAGAAAGGTTTGCTCCATGGTGTGCTGGTACACCTGGATATGCCAGTCCCAAGCTCTCTGTACATGCCTATATACCTATGTGCATGGATTTATCTTTGAAAAAGTTTCTAGATAAAGATAAAGATAAATTCATTATACACAGATTATTAAAGATGAATTTCAGATGAAGCTATTCATATTTAATTTAGGAGATACATATGTGTGTACATATATATGTATGCATATGTGTGTGTCTGTATGGCCTGGTCACTTCTTAATTTAAACTGGTGACTTTAATGGTGACAATTATATTCATAGGAATAGGAACCATATATTCATATTTGTTTACTCACTGTGAAGCTTCCTCGGGCTATCACTGCTGAAAGGCCTAGAAAGAAATAAAGTTTTATTGATCCTAGGAAAATAGATTTCAAGAAACATTATTGTGTCTTCTGCCTTTGTTGAGGAAAGCCCCTTGAAATTCTCAAAGTTCTAGACAAACAGGAATTGTAATTATTATTGCTTCTTTGATTAATACTAGAATTATTCATATCTCCATTATTGTTACTAAGTTGTAGCCCACAAAATATGCCTTCTTAAGAAGCTTTGGATTCCAATTTTTTTTGTTTTTCTTTTTTGCTTTTTGGAGGGGCAGTTGGGGTTAAGTGACTTGCCCAAGGTCACATGGCTAGTAAGTGTTAAGTACCTGAGTCCGGATTTGAACTCAGGTCCTCCTGACATTCACTATGCCACCTAGCCACTCTGGACCCCAATTTTTAAGCCCAGAAAAATATAAACTTTTTAAGGGCAGGTTTTATTTTGCTTTGTTTTTATCCCAACTTCTGACAGAGATTTTGCACTTAGTAGCAGCTTATTAAACATTTCTTACATTGAACTGCATTTATTTTATTATTAATATTTTGGGGGCATTTTTGAGAGAATATATTTAAACTGCTTAGCATAACACCTGGCACTTAGTAGGTACTAAATGTTTATTCCCTTCCCCATCCCCTTTTAGTTACTTTTCACTTTCCTTTCCTAGTTACCTTTCCCCTTCCCCTTCTCCTTTCCCTTCCTCTTCTTTCATGTGGTTAGGAATACTTTGCAATTTTTTTTTTGAGAACTGTTTGTTCATATTATTTGACCACTTATCTATTTGGGGATGGCTGTTAGTCATACATATTTATTAACTGGCTATGTATCTTGCATACTGAACCCCTATCAGAGAAATAAGATTCAAAGCATTTTTTCCCATTTGATTCCTTTATTTTTATTGTAAATGAATTAATTTTGTCTGTGCAAGAGCTTTTCAGTTTCATTTAATCAAAGATATCTATTTTATCCAGTGTAATTGCCTCTACCTGTTGTTTTATTAAGAAATATATATTTTACCCACAATTGTAAGAAGTATATGGTATGTGAGAAATATGATTCTCTTCTAATTTTTTTTATTTTAGTTTACATCATTCATTTCAATGAGATTTTGAGTTACAAATTTTCTCCCCATCTTTCTCCTACCCACCACCCCAAAACAGCCATCTCATTGTATAACCCCTCCCCCAATCTATTCTCTCCTATGTCCT
>CM053585.1:85552754-85569596 GCA_028646515.1 Pseudochirops corinnae
TTCCCTGCTTTGATCCTTCTTTTCCCCAAAGAAGGAATCTAGGGTTTGGTTGCTGTTCTTACTTTGCTTCCTGTGCTTATTCATGGCTGGCCAGTCCGTGATTTTTTTAGCTCTGTGGAACTCTGCTTCCAGAGGGGAAAGCTCTATCCCAAATCACCAGGGTTTTCCCAGCTGCCGGAGCTTTTAGGAGGCTGCTGGGGCCCTCCCCCACTCTGGCTCACTGAAAAGACACCCAGGACCACCACCCAAGACCTCAATCCAGATCCAGGCTGCTGAACGCCAGAGCACTTGGCCTCTGAACGATCGTTTGGCCCCCCTGCAGTCTGCAGGCTGGGAGCTCTGAAGTGGCAATGTGGAGGCAGGTGCAGGACCCCCACTTCTGCTGCTTCCTTTCCCTGAAGGCGGTTTGGCTGGACCCGCTTTTCTCCCCCGATTTTTAGCCAAATTCCACTAACCTTTTAGTCCTTTTTTTTTTTTCTTTATGGCTTGATAATTCTGGAACCTGCCATAGCTACTGCAGATCCACTCTTCTGTTGCTCCAGCTGCAGCTCAGCTTATCGGGATGCCTCCAGGGCTAAGGCACCGTTTCAGGGTGAGCTGGTTTCAGCTTCCAGCCCTGAGATGGTGCCTCCTAGCCAAGCTGCCTTTAGCAGAAAGTATATTTGTGTGCATTTGAGATTTCTAGAATTTGTTTAGAGTCATATTTTATGGGTATTTTGAAGTGGCTATGTGACAGCTGCAATACTTTGCTGCTCCAATGCCACCATCTTTGCTCTGCCCCCCTCTTCTAATTTTTTATAGTCTGATCTTCAATATTGAAGTCATGTATCTATTTAGAATATATTGTTGAATATGATGTAACGTGTTGGTTAAAACCTAATTTCTGATGATCTATTTTCCAGTTTTCTCAACAGTTTTTTTTTTATCAAATAAGGAGTTTTTTCTTATATAATTTATATTTTTCACTTTATCAAATGCTTTGTTGAGTTCTTTTTATAAAAAAGAATACGGTAGAACATGGATAATGTTAATATATGGTTTTCTAAATCATTATACAACCTGCAGGGATATTTATGTATGGTTTAGAGTTTCTATTTTAATTTGATACTACTGCCATAGAGAATAAAACAATGAATTTTGGATTCAGAGAGATCTGTGCTTAAATCTCACCATTGATACTTACTAGCTATGTAGCCATGGGTAAATCATTTGTCCTCAAGATGAATTATAGATATATAGAAGTTATAAATATTTTATTGTAACTATATTATTATATCACCTAGATTGATTTATAATAGAAAAAGACTCACACTTGTTATCACTATTTCACTCTCACAACAAGGGCTAATATTGCAAATTGAGGCAAAGAGAAAAACTACTTTGTCCAAGATTATAAGGCTATTTAGTGATTGAGCATAGCTGGTGAGTAAGCTAGACTGAGAACCTTGGTCTAAAAGGTTCATCGGGATCTTAGAGGAGAGACACCCTGCCTAACAGCCTGTTATATAGGTTATTGTAGTCCAAGTTGTTCACTGAAAATTTAGAAAGGCAATCTGTAAAATGGCCATCAAGGGCCTAATTGGGGGTTTCACAAAGATAGCCTAAGTCCCACATTGGTGGGGTTTATGGCTAGTGGGTGATTAAATATCCACATTTCCCATTCAAGTGCCCACACAAACCCCCAGATGTAGCATGAGTCTCTTATTTGGCCTTCCAGTATGGGAAATTTGAATGTCTGATGCTAGGTAGTTCTATCTCCTTGGTAAATGACTTGTGTATGTGTGTGTGTGTGTGTGTGTGTGTGTGTGTGTGTGTGTGTGTGTGTGTGTGTGCTTTCTTACAGTGTCATTGTCAAACAATGAAAACAAAACTGAGCAACAACACTAAATGGACCGAGACAGCTGATCCAGATTTTAGGGGAAAGACTTCAGTGTTATATCACTTAATCTCCCCGCCCCCCAATAATATATTATTTATTGGAAACTTTCATTTCTTTGAAATGTATTATTTTTCCTATTGACATTCACTATTTGATTTTCAGCCTTTAAAAACTACAAGTGTGTAAACACTAGCAAATTGTGGATACTCCAAAAGAAAAGATGTGAGCTGATACGAGTAGAGATGGCAAAATATTGTTCCATTTTGTACCATGCTCTGACCTAACTTCTAGTGCTTAGCAAGTGACTGTTGGCTCAAAAATTTAAGCAACCTCTTCATTTTTGTCTTTTCTTTTGTTTCTTAAACCCAAAATATTGCGTATGCAGATTTGAACAAAGTAAATCCAAAGACAAAACATTCCCCCAAGTCTACTAATGCAATACTTCAATGGATCAATGATATCACTGATGTAAGGATTCTTTCTAACAATGAAGATTACAGATGCTAGAGCATGGGATGATTCTCTTCCACATCCTTATACATTTTGCTCCAGAGTATCAACCCAACAAGCTGGACACCTTCCTTTAATTTACTTGACATTGTATACATCCCATTGAATCATTCGAATTGTTCCCTCACTCTTGTTATATGATTAGACCACATTTTTCTAGTCATGTTTTCTAATGATTTTCTTTATGCAACTCATATTATTATTCATTTAAGTGTAGCAGCCTGCTCAGGCCCATCACGTACCTCTCTGTTACCATTTGGGTGATTCTGAACTTCATTTGTTCAGAGACTCTTGTATTCTCTGACTTGCAGCACAAAACATCTCTTGGAGAATATTGCTATTAAAAAGATGAGCCTTTGATTCAGGGAAAAGTTTGAGGTAATTAAAAACCCAGGAAAATTTCCCAGGCTGCTTTCCTCTTCTTGTTCAGTTCTTGGCCTATCTCATTGTGCAATATCTGTCATATTGCATAATACGTGTATCTATGTATATGTAATACATTTTATATACACATAAATATATTTTATATGTGAAAGATATGTGCATAAATATCAAGTGTATATATATATATATATACATGTATATGTAGCTAGAATTCCAATTGCATTTTCAGTTTTACAAAATGCTTTACACATTATTTCATTTCATCTTCATAACAACCTTGAGGAACCATTATCTCTTTTTTGTAGATGAGGAAATTGAGGCTGAAAGGGGTTAAGTGATGTGCCTAGCTCCACACAGCTAGGATGTATCCAGGGTAGGATTCAAACTCAGATTGTCCTGACTCTGTGCCCAACTATCTATCCACTGAACCACTTGGTTGCTTTGACTTCTCCATTAGTCATCTGTAAAAGGAGGCTAATAACTGTACTTACCTCACAGGGTTGTTGTGATGATCAAATGAGATAATATATGCAAATGCTCTGTGAATCTGAAAGTGCCGTATAAATGTAAGCTTTTGCTATTATTAGTATACAGATATATGTAGGATATGCTTATCTACCTATTTGCAAACATATATATATATACATATATAATAGTGTGTATAAATATATATATGTACATTTTACATACATATGAGAGGAGAGAGAGAGGGAGAGAAGGAACAAAAATATAGTACAACTGTATCTCTGTTTCACTCCCTCTCTGTCTTTCCATCTGTATCTCTTCATCTTTCTGTCTTTCTCTGTCTCTGTCTCTGTCTTTTGTTTTCTCTCTGTGTGTTTCTATTTCTGTGTCTCTGTCTCATGCTGTCTTTGCCTCTCTCTCTCACTGTCTCTCTGTCTCTCTGTCTCTTTCTCTCTGTCTTTCTGTCTTTCTTGGTCTGTCTGTCTCTTTCTCTCCACCCTCTTACATTGACCAGCCTCATAAACTTTTAAAGATCTCAAGTTTCTACGAGCACTGATAGCAGTGCCCCTCAGAGCAGCACTGGTGAAGGGCAGTGTCTGCATTAGGAGCCATAATATTGCATGAGAACAAACTGGAAACACGAAGGAAAATCCAGCTTCACAACTCTGCAAGGTACTAAACCTCAGAACCCAGTAGAGGGCAACACTTAAGGGGAATTTCATGAAGATTCCACAAAAGGAGTCCTCACTCCAGGCTTGGGATTCTATCTACTGGGCCAGTTAGCTGCCCTAATGTGTAAATATATATATGCATTAAAATGCACAGTTTAAATAATAAATGTATGTGCACATATATAATATACAGGTATTTGTAAGCTATACATGTATGTATATGAACATATACACACATGTGTATGTGTGTGTGTTAGGTGCAGCATAGTAGATAGAGAACTTTTAAACCAGGAAACCTTGGGTTCAAATCCAACCATTAATACATATTAGCTATAGGACTCTGCTAAGACACTTAACCTTTCAGTGCTGTAGGCCAAAGTTTGTGTGTCAAACCAGCATGCGTCCTTCAAAACTCCCCAGGGAAGCCAGAGCTAGATTAAAATGTAATTGGGGAATGTTTACTGCTGCCTTAGCCAACACTATTAAGATCAAATATTGTGGCGAACATAAGAGTTTTTTTTTTTTTCACTCAGAAGTTCCCCATACAGGTAAAATTACTTACATACAAATTGCACAACACAAGTTGGCTGCATACGTTGCGTATGTTGTGTATCCAAATATACATAAGAGAAATGCAAAAGACCTTAAGGTAGATGGTAGAAGTGACACTTCTATCATCATGATGAATCACTCACAACTGATATTCCTTAAATGAAATAGATGAACAGGAGAATTTCTGAAGTCTGTGATTGGAAGGGATCTCCTCTGTCCATTCCCCTCAGAATTACATACAGACCTCTGAGGGGAATAACTGTCAGTCCCCTCTCTGGGAATCCTGTCAACCAAAGTGAGTGGGATTTGGGGAGCAAGCCCAGAGGGGTTGGATACATAAAGAACTCTTTCATTCTACAACTCTTTGGGGGGCTGGTGGGGGGATGGGTAGGGCAGTGGCATAGGTAGACTTGAAGTAATACCCTTGATTTCTTTCACTGTTCCTACCAACCTGGAGTAAGAAGGATTTCATTTTCTAGGAAGCTGCTTTAGTTAAGTAAAGCTGCCAGAAATTGAAGCTTTTAAGAGAAGACAATAGAGTATGTTAAGTAACCAAGTAATATTCTGCTGAAAAACTGAAACCCCTCCTGGGATCTCTTGAAGAATGTCTTTTATTGGATTCTGGGTCTCTTCTGAAGTGTTTTTGATTTGGCTACCTCCACTTCTGGCCTGTTCCCTTGTCATTTTGCTCAGCGCTATCACAGTTCAGGCAATCAACAGGGACGGAGGGATAGAGAACATTAGATCTGCTCCCAAGAAAGCAGGCAAGACAGCATCTCAAAAGTGGGGCTTTTGCCTCCAAATTGGGGCATTTGCTGTTCCAACTATTCTGCCTCATAGAACACAGTCATCAGAAGCATATTCCTCCCCTTTTTTCCTTCTCCCTGATATTTTGCCAAGTCTGCTTTGAGGTGACATTATGGAAATGTGGCAGACAGAGAAGAAATCACTTTTGATTCCTAAGGAGATTATCCTTATCAGTAACCAAAAACTCACATTAAAAAAAAAAAAAGAAGTAAACTTCGCTTAGTCAGGAAGAGGAGGATTTTAATAAGTGCTGATTGAAGGCTGGCTGGAATGGGAGGTTGAGCTTGGGAAATTCTTTGTTGCATAAGAGCACACGTTCTGAAATGTGAGGGCAGGAAAGAAGGGTCAGTTTGATGGAAAGTAGGCCAAGTAGGAAAAAGTGGTAAGTAAATAAAAAAAAAAAGAACTTTCCCCATTTCTTATTCAGTTTGTAGTGCTATGAACTAGAAAAGGATCATTTTGCTCCAAAAGTTTCTATTATGAATAGTACTAATATATAATAGCATTTATGGGTAAATATGCAATCATATCTGAGTTACCCATGCTAATAGCAAGCAAATATTATGGAATAGTACAAGTAGCCAGAGCATCTGTGAGTCCCATAGAATGAAGACTCCCCTTACTCTCTGCCCATGAGGATCTGAACTTGTCCAGAAAATAAGTTCACTAATAGACATAGAAGTTACATCCTTGCTCTGCCTCTTACTACTTGCAGGACATTAGGCAATTCACTTAAATTCCCTAGTCTTAGTAACCTCCTCTGTAAGAACAGAAAATCAGACTAGATGGCCTCTGAGATCCTTTCCAGACTAAAAGCTGTCAAGTATGACTTGTCCATGATGACACAATTAGTATGTTTCAAAGGCAGGACATGAACCCCAGTCTAACTTTACTCCAAGGCAACGGACTAGATCCACTTTTACATTGTTGCTTCTGGTGCAGAAATTTGAAAGTGAAATAAAACCAAAATTATGATTACAGTGGTATTGACTCAGATGGTGCTTGGCATGATCAAAGTCTAAAATTTAATATGAAGATGGGACAAGCAAGTAATTTAGAATATACCACCATTCTTAGATTGACTTTGTGTGAATGTGTGTCTCGGTGAAGTACTTGTAAAAAGATTCCCTAGCCCAGCTGATTAGGATTGTAATCATTGTAGGCAGAGAACATAGTGGAGTTTGGGTCAGTGGTGTACAGGCACACAGCCCAATTTTCCAGTGATATGTAATTGTTCTTGTCCTTGGTAGAGTAACATGAGATATAACTCACATTAGAATGTTTTTATTTTTATTATTTGGAATGAGGATTGAGGAAAAGAGAGACTAAAAATAGTGTTTACATATTGAAATAGAAGATAGCTATGCATTCCAGGTTTGAAAATAATGTAGAATGTAAAATAGAATTTGTGAAGTAAAAAAAAAAAAAATTGTAAAATAAAATTTTCAGGTCATAGGGCTCCCCTAGATTAATTCTGTCTTTGAGACCTGTTCCAAAATCCTTGGATGGGGGTGGGGATGGATATTCAATTTTCCTGCAAGTAATCTGGGTTATTATTTTATTCCAACATGAGCTTTACTTGATAACATACACCTCTTCTTTATTTTCACATGGAACATTTCTTTAACCAAAGGAAAGCCAGGAAAATATTACAGGAATCATAAGAGGTTAGCCCTCAGAGAATGCTTTCTGAGAGAAATGGAGACTGTTGTACCTAGTACATATCTTGTGTCCTTTCCAATGTCCAGTATAATGAGAAAGAAGGAAAGAGTTCCAGGAATGGTTGAGCTATGCTAAGGCTTCAGCAATGATCATGTAAATATTTCATGGAACTTATTAGAACCCATAGAGAGTGGCAGGGATCTTTATTCCTTTTGTACTACCCACAGAGTCAATTGCAGATCTGGGATCATGGTAGGTGGCATTAGACTGATAAATGAATCATAGAATCACAAAATTCACAACTTTAAAATGTAGGGGACCTCAATAGCTAGCTAGTCCAACCTTAAAAAGAATCCTTCCTAACATTAAACAAGTGCTCCTCCAGGTTTGCTCTGAAGAACTCTGGTGAAGGAAAACCCACTATCTCCTTTGGGTAGCTGTAATCACTTATAAGCTTATCCTCACATCAAGCCTAAATCTGCCCCTTTGTGTAACTTTGACGTGTTGCTCGCAACTATGCCTTCTGGGCTCAGTAGAAAAAAGTCTTATTCTTTTTCCAAAAGATAACCCTTCAATACAGTTATCATGTCCCTACATCCCCACTTTTGAGAATGGTTTAAAGGATTTTATCCAAGGGATAGAAATGTCTTTCTGAGGCTGCCATGGGAGTGTACAGCTATTGAGTTGTTCCTTGTGTCAGGATGCCCTCCAAAGCTTTACAAAAAGGCCTGGATTCCAAGGAAATACCACCTTTCACTAATAATCCATCAGCAAACATTTATTTAATGTCTATTTGCCACACTATGCTAGTGGCTGGTAGTTCAGATAGAAAGGGAAGACAGTCCCTGCCCTCAAGGAGTTTACTTTCTATGGGAAGGAGATAATACAAACACACACAAACACACATAGAGTTGTTTTTGTTGTTCAGTCATTTTTCAGTTAGGTCTGACTCTTTGTGGACACATTTGGGATTTTCTTGGTAAAGATACTGGAGTGATTTGCCATTTCCTTCTCCAGCTTACTTTACAGATGAGAAACTGAGGCAAACAGGATTAAATGACTTGATCAGGGTCACGCAGCTAGTACCTGTCTGAGGCAAGATTTGAACTCATGAAGATGAGTCTTCCTGATTGAATCAGGAATCAGGAAGACTCATCTTTATGAGTTCAAAACTGGCCTCAGACACTTACTGTGCCATTCATCTGGCCATCACAGTCACTTACTGTGTCACCTTGTTACTACAGATAAGTAAATACAGGGTTTTTATACAATAATTATATAGTGATTCTGACTAGGAGAGTAACCACAGGAAGAATTAGTAAGGCCTCTTCAAGGAGGTAACAAATGAATAGAGCCTTGACAGGATCTATGAGTTCCAAGAAGCATAGGTGATTAGGGAGAAAATCCAGGGTATGGAACATAGACCTTAAAAGGCAAAGAGGCAGGAGATGAAATATTTGTTCAGTGAATAGCAAGGCCGGTTTTGCTAGAGTGTGGAGAGTGTGAGAGAGAAGTACTGTGTAATTAGTCTTTAAAAAAAAGCTGGAGCCTAATGGAGATGACCTTTAAATGCTTAACTAAGGAGTTTTTATTTAAGTTAAAGGCAATGTGGTGCCATCAAAGCTTTTTGAGCAGGGGACCTCACTGTCAGACCTGGACTTTATGGATATCAATTTGCCAGCTATTCAGAGAATAGATTAGAATGGGGTTGAGACATGATTCAGAGATATCAGTTAGAAGACTATTATGATAATCCCGACAAGACATGGTACAAACTGAGAATGGGGTGAAGGAGAAGAGAACAAAGATGCATGAAGTACCTACTATGTGCCAAGCACTGTGCTCAGTGCTTTATAAATATTGGAGAAGGGTTGAGTTTCAAGAAATGTGGGTGCGTGACTGACAAGACTTGACAACTGATTGGCCATTGAAGCAGGTGAGTGAAGAGTCAAAGACACTTGTGACTGTAGGAATGGTGGTGGCATCAACAGAAATATGAAATATAAACATGAAGACCCTAAAATATTTCCAGAGAGTCCCTTTTAAGCATTACTTCTACTTCCCTCCTCATTTCTTTCAATAAAGATCCTCCTGTTTCTCTAGAATGATCCTCTTCTTGATGCATTATCACACACACAAAAAGCAACAGAGACTTAAAACAGATCCTTCTTTTTATGTTTTTTCCCTCCCAGGTAGAGGGATGCTGAGAACCTGAATGCTCAGGTTCTCCTAAAAGTTTTATGGAATCTTCTGAAAATGGATATTTTTTTCCAAAGAAAATTTCTTCAGAAATTTAAAAATTCTTACCCAAGTGAATTTTTTGTTGGGGCAAGGGGGGTCGTCATGTGATTAACTCTTTACTAAGATTTTCATGGAATAATTATAGAGGGATCTTTATTTATGTAAACACTGTAAATGCATCATAACACCAGAATAAGTATACAAATACTGCATGTCAAATTAGGTTATAATCACTTTCAGGGGACGTGATTTCCTAGCTAAACAGATTCGTTTACATCTTGCAAAATAAAAAATAAGTGAAAATAACTATAAAAAAATCAGTCTTACAGCTGGACAGATCTTCTTGGCAATGATCCAGAGGAGGAGCTGGGAAAGCCCCTCCAGCTGAGATGAGCTCAGTATGGTTTTGCTCACTTGGTCATGGGAGGGGGCCTTATGGGTGTTCTATGATTAGGCTGACCCTTTCTTTGGGGACCTATTGGAAACATCATTGGCTTAATAGATAGCATACGAATTTAACCTCTAAAAGGCAACATCTTGCCAATTTGAGAGGAAAGAATGCCAACTCAATATATAGAATAGAATAACGGAGGAAGTAATTTATAGTCCCTTTGACCAAAATCACAAGAACTCTTATACTTTAATGTAGTCAATATTAGACCTCCTACTTGACAGAGAAAGTTAATGTCATTCTTTGAGGACTCTCTCTCCTCACAATTTCTCTATGTTATGACCCAATGACCCATCTTGTTTTTCTTTGACGATTTCAAAGGATGAGGTAGCCCATCTCCCTTCTTAGGCTAACCCATCTCTGCATACTTGGTCACATCCCCATCTCATTTGGAAGCTAAATCTAATGATTATTCACATTCTTTTTCCTCATCTTCAGTTTCTCTTCAACTACTTACCCTTTCCCTATTATCTATCCGTGTCTTAGTCTTTGCAATCCTTAAAACAATTGTCTTCAACCCAGGCATCCCCTCAAACTATCATACTATCTTTCTTCCCTTCCACTACTTAACTCCTAGTAAGAGTCTGTCTTGATTTTGAAGCAGATGCCCAGTAGACTTCTTAAACTCAATATATCCAAAACAGAACTCATTATCTTCCCCCTTGCCCCATTCTCCCTTCCATTCTACCTTTCTTATTATGTTACAAGGCAACATCATCCTCCTAGGTCATCAGGCTCACAGCCCTACCTGCCCCCCCCTCACCCCCCATATCCAACCTGTTGCCAAAGCCTATCAATTTCACCTTTGTAACTAACTTCTCTTGAATATCCCCCCTTCTCTTCTCTGACACCATCCCCATCCCAGCACAGGTTCTCATCATCTCACACCTACACTATGGCAATGGCCTGCTGGTGAGTCTGCCTGCCTTAAGTCTCCCCCCACTTGAATCCCTTCTCTATTCAGCCACTAAAGTGACTTTCCTAAAACACAAGTCTGATCATGTCATTTCTTCTCCCCCCACTCAATAAAATCTAGTGGTTTCTTATTGCCTCCAGGAACAAATACAAAGTGCTCCTATGGACATTCAAGGTTCTTTATAACCTAGTTCCCTCTTACTTTTCCAGTCTTATTACACCTTACTTCTTGACATGTACTCTTTAATCCTGGCTTTTCCACAAACCCAACACTCCATCTCTCAGCTCTGGGCATTCTCACTGACTGTTTCTCATGCCTGGAATGCTCTCTCTCTTCAGCTCTGACTACTGACTTACCTGGCTTCCTATAAGTCTCAATTAAAATACCCTCTTGTGCAGTAAGCCTTTACCAACTCCTCTTAATTCCAGTGCTTTACCTCTGTTAATTATTTCCTATTTATCCGGTATATAGCTTTGTTTGTATATATTTGTTTTCATGTTGTCTTCTCCATTAGATTATAAGCTCATGGAGAGCAGGGACTGTCTCTTGCTTCTTTTTGTTTCCCCAGCACTTAACATAGTACCTGGCAAGCAGTAGATGCTTACTTAATACATAATGATTAATTGATTGTTGACTTCATTTCCTTACTGTCCATGCGATCTTCCACCTGTTGCAATCTGGCTTCCGACCCCACCACTCTTTAAATCCAGTATCTCTTGAAGATTTCATCATCTGCCATGCATTCATTGATCAATTCTATCCATTGCTATACCCATCCTTTCCCTTCCCTTTCTCTCTCTTTCAGTAGTGTCTGACTCTTGATGACCCCAATTTTCTTGGCAAAGATATTGGAGTAGTTTGCCATTTCCTTCTCCAGATAATCTTACAGATAAAGAAACTGAGACAAACCAGGTTAAGTGACTTGCTTAAGATCACATAGTTGGTGAGTGTCTGAGGCCAGATTTTAATTCTGAAATATGAGTCTTCCTGACTTCAGGCCCAGCACACAATTCACTATACTACCTGCCTGTTCCCAATATACATCCATTGCTAGACAGATAACATATAACTATATATTCAGCTTAATCTTGCTCCTGAAATCTAAACCTACATGTGTCCAACTGCTTACAGGATATTTTCACCTAAATGTCCTGCTGCCATAGCAAATTCAACATAACCAAACCTGAACTTATCCTCTTCTGTTAAGGTCACCACTATTTTCTCAGTCATTCAGATTCAGTGCCTTGGAATGGCCTTCAACTCTTTTGCCAAATCCTGTCAACTTTATGTCTCTACCATGCTTTGCATTGATTCCCTTCCATCTTCTCACACTACCAGTTCTCTAGTTTGATGGATCATTCTCATCTGGCCTACAGTGATAACCCTGCCTTCAGTTTTTTTAAAATTTCCAATAGAGCCCTAAAATGACTACTGAAGTAACAATTTCCTAAGACTCAGGGCATTTGTTCAAAACCCTTCCCCTCAAAGATAAAACACAACTTCCTAAGCTTATCATTTAAGACCCTCCCTAATATGGTCCCTTACAAGACTACTACTTGATTTCCTAACTTGATATACCACCTCACCTGTTCTCACGATTTTACATAGGCTGGGATTCCACCCTGCTTAGAAAGAACCCTCCAGCTCCCTCATGTATGCCTCTCAGGATCCTTACCTTCTTTTCAAATCTGAGCTCAACCAAGTCTTTTGAGTACCCTCTCCAATTCCCCTCTGCACTCTCCAGGGAGCTGAAAGTGTTCCATCCCTCCTCATCCATGGCTACTGTACTTTCCCTGATGCATTCCTTTAACATTTATTATTCCCTACTTTATATGTACTTACCTATGCAAATGTCACCCCCACTTCCCCTTTCCTCCAAGTAAGCTTCTTGAGGTCAGGGACTATTTTGCTTATATCTTTGTCTTCTCTGCACTTAGTACAAAGCCTTGTAGGTACTAGCCACTTAATACGTTTGTTGAATTAAATGGAATTGTTCTTAACTATTTAATATTCTGAGATGTGCTTCATAAACTAGCTTGTTCAGTTATATAATATACCTTCAACTCAACATCTGTATAGATAGAAACACAACTGTGGTCTTGTGAATTATGGCATGTTTTTTTGCTTCTCTCTCTCTTTCTCTCTTTCTCTCTCTCTCTCCCCCCTCTTTCTCTGTGTCTCTCCCTTTCCAAGCTTTGTTTGCCTTTCTTGAAATTACATACTGCAAGGTGAATTAAATTACCATTTCTTACTACAGACCTAAATTGTTATCCCAGTCAACTAGGAGAGGGTGGAGCAGTGCTACCCCAGAAACATCACCTTCACCACCACTCTTACTCTATGGACAGGGTCCCTTTTCTATGTGACCTCTGACAGCTGAATATTCCACTGAGTATGGGAACAGGCCTTGGCATTCTGAGAAATGCATACCCACTATAATGCATGTCAACAATTTTACTGTCTGGTACAAATGGAAACTTGCTGAATTTATTCCCTAAAATGCTTTTTATGTTTTCCTCATTTCTTACTTAGTAGTAATGTATTTAAATGTCTGGGAGAAATATTCAAAAGAATGAAACACATAACTTTAGTTGAGATGTCTACATTTCAAACCAAACCTTGTCAAATCGGTGAGTACCCCAGTTAATACTTCCCTTATTTGATTAGGGTAATCCATGGAGACCGCTGACTCATTCCTTCAGCTCCTACCTTTTAACCAATCAATATTTTTAGGGTTATGGTTTTCGGGAGGCAGGTGATAATTTTGGAGATAAACTCTCAAGGCTCTGCTGACATTGTCGAGTTGCATATTTAATATCTTTCCTGTATGACAACTATAGCAATGTATGAATCTTGGGGGTGGGGAAGGTAAAGATAGGAGGAAACAACAACAACTCACACGCACAAAAAACCCCAAATGCCTCTAACCTTTAAATTCTCAAAGCTGCCTGAGTGGATTTAACCACCTGACTCCTATTAATGTCAATGCAATTTTGAAAATTTAAGGGGGAGGACAGTGAATGTCTTTTCCTCAGATCATCCGGTCTTTGCAGGGAGCAGAAGGAGAGAAGATAGCAAAGGGAAAATGCAGCTGTGTGTCTACAGATCAATAGTCAGGCCAGGTAGAAGTGAGCAATCAGGCAAGCGCTCTCAGGCAGGCCATTAGCTCACCTAAATCAGTGAGGGTCATTGTACACACTGATGCAGGGGAGGCTGAGAGAACACTGGAAGGAGGGGGAGAACAACAAAAAAATGAGATTTGGGTTTTTCTGAATGTCATTAAAATATATATATTTTAATTTCACTTGGCTAAAATTATCTGCTTGCTTCTATATTAATTTTGCCTTGAATAAAATTAGTTGTCAGACCTCTGTTTATGGCCTAATTACCTTTGGCACACAAAAAAGGGAGGTACAAGAAATAACCATAATTTTTTCTAATAACAAAGCTACAAGTATGTCGTATTAGCACAGATTAGGGATGATTCTAGGAACAGGATTTGGAAATAGTTCAAACCAAGCTGGGAAATCTTCCTATTTCTCAGAAGACTCAAATGCTGGCCATTGTAATGTTGCTCATTTATTATTCCCATTACGATTTCTATTATGATTATTTATTTATGCCTGATCCTAGTAATTTTACAGTTTGCAGTGCGTAGGGTAGTTGGGCCTTAATAATAATAATAATGCCTGCTTCCCACCCTGGACCTCAGATCCCATTAGATATAGTAAAAACACCCTTACCTAAGTAGTCAGATTCATGGCAACTCAACTACCTAGGAAAGAATCACAAAACCAGAAGTTTTTGGAGAAAAAAAAAAGACAAAACATTCTCTGAACAGCAAGAGAAATAGCTTTCACAAAGTCCTTTTATTTTCCTTCATTGGAGAAATGGGATTTAGAATAAAAGGATTTGGGTTCAAAACCTCGCTTTGCCATTTTTGTCACCCTCCAAGGTTATCTCCAGATTACCCCATGTATGTCTTATTTGCACATAGCTGCTTGTGTGCACTGTCTCTCCCATTAGAATGTGAGCTCCTCCTGGGAAGAGATTGCTTTTTCCTTTCCTCCATATTCCCAGCACTTAACACAATGCCTGGGACACAACAGGCATTTCACAAATACTTCTTGACTTGACTTAAAATACACGATAATTTATATAAGAATAACAATGATAATTTCTAATACTTATCGAGCTGGCAAAGTGCGTTAGGAACATTCCATTTGATTCTCATAACAACCCCGAGAAATGGGTTTCATTATCTCTGTTTTACAGATGAGGAAACTGAGGGTTGTTGCTGTTTAGTTGTTTCAATTCTGTCCTCTTCTGTAACTCCATTTGGGGTTTTCTTGGAAAAGATCCTGGAGTGGTTTGCCTTTCCTTCTCCAGTACATTTTACAGATGGAGAGATTGAGGAAAAGAAAGTTAAGTGACTTGCTCAGGGTCATGGAGCTAATAAGTGTCTGATGTCAGATTTGAAATCAGGAAGATGAATATTCTGACTCCAGGCCCAGCGCTCTACCCACTAAGCCACCTAGGAAACTGAGTAGACAGTGGTAACTTGCTCAGAATCACACAGTAAGTACCTGAAAGAGGATTTGAATTTAAGTCTTTCTGACTCCAGGATCATCATTCTTTTTACTGTACCACACCCAGCTTCCTGACAAATCACTTAACCTTTCCTAGCCTCAGTTGACCTGGATCAGATGACACCTAAGGTCAAGCTCTGAATCTATGATCCTCTGATCACCCAAAAGGTGAAGTGGTACAATAAAAGATCAATGAGTCAGAATCAGAGAACCCACATTCAAATCTCATCTCTGTTGCTCATCAGTGTGTCCTTGAGAAATTCTCTGAGCCTCACTCATAGGTTGGAAGGGTTAGACTAGATGGTCTCTGAGGCCCTTTTCATACCTAAATCTAGAACCTAGGTTTCCTTTGATTATTAAATGCTGTGCAAAATGAAGATTCTTGATTTTTTAAAAAATGTTCACTTATTTATTTTTCACAATAAAAAAAACACTAAAAAGTGATAAATCATTTCAAGAGAAAAAATAGAAGAAAAAAATCAATAAAAAGGCATATGGTTTACAGATGTTTGATGTAAAAAGAAAATGTCCCTTCACTTAAATAGCCCCTGCAGGTATCACTGTATTATGACACAAATTGGTATTTGTTTTTCATAATAATGAACCTTGAGACATGGATACAAGTCAATATTATGTTGATTATAACCCATTACTGAGGTAAGGAAGTGTGTAGTACATATTAGAAACATCTCCATCAAAAATAGTTTAAAAGACACTTGATATTTATGGAAAATTGAGTTATCTGGTAAAGTCAACTCCTTCAGAACATGTCATCAAAGGAGAACAGGCCAGAATTCAGAAGACCTAGATTCTGGTCCTGGTTCTGTTGCTAATTAACTTTGAACAGTTCTCATAAACTCTCTAGGCCTCAGTTTCTTCAGCTGGAAAATGAAGGTGTTGAACTGTCATTTCTATTACCAAATTCTGGTGATGATTGCAGATAAATGAGGAGTTATTGCATTTAAACTCTGGCAATGCTGAAGCAAGGCATTGATTCTCCCTAAATTGGTCCAGTAACTGGTAGAGAATGCAGAAACAGAAGATTTCAGGGGTGGAGTCAAGATGGCAGCATAGAAGCAGGAGAACTCCGCAATTCCCCCCACAACCACCTCAAATACCTATAAAATATGACTCTAAACAAATTTTAGAGCTCCAGAACCCACAAAATTACAGAAAAACACATCTCTTGCTGGGGGAAGCCTGGTAGGCAAATGGGAAGGGCTTGTTGCAGAGCACTGGGAGCCAAAACCAGCTGGGCCTGAAACCTTGGCTTGGCCCTGGGGTGGCCAGAACAAGCCGTGGCTAGAATACTTGGGAGAGTGGATCACCAGCAGCTGTTGCAGTTTCCAGAATTATCAACCCATAAGAACTAATGACAAATTGAAAGGTCAGTGGAACTTGGCTAAATTTGGGCGAGAGAAGTGGTCCAGCCACCAGCCCCTAAGGCAAGGAAGCAGCTGAAGCGGTGGCCCTGAGGTCACCTCCACATGGCTGCTTCAGAGCTTGTGGCCTGCAGATTGCAGAGGGGGCAAGCGCTCATTCAGAGGCTAAGTGCTCTTGCATTAACCTACCTGGATTGGGATCATGGTCTTGGATGGTGGTCCTCAGGTGTGTGACCAGTGAGCAAAAGCTGATGGAGGCTGAAGAGATGGTGGCCTCCTAATAGTTCTGGAAGCTGTGAAAACCCCAGCGATTTGGGACAAAACTCTCCCCCC
>CM053585.1:85570096-85610504 GCA_028646515.1 Pseudochirops corinnae
TACTTAAAAAAATCGAAATGTATAGTTAGTGTCATGATTTAGGTACCAGACCTACTTTATTTATCAGCTCAGAGTGAGATAATTTCAATTTGAACCTCTGTAGTCCTCATGAATTTAACTGACTTGAAAAAGCTGCTCAGCCTACTTCTCCTTTCTTTCTTTCTTTAAATATGTGTATATATGTATATCTGTGTGTGTATCCACGCACACACACAAACACATATATAATACATAAATATAGTTTACACAAACATACATACATATCTATACACACAGATGATAAATGGTAGTTCTTCAGAGGCCCCCACTTTTTTTCTAAAATGCCTTGGAATTTTGGGGCTCCTCTGTTTGACCTGTCGATCTAATCATGATTAGATTTGGGGAAAACATCCCCCAGCTTCACTCTGGATGTTTGGTTGCTTTCTCCTCCACCATCAGTATTGCTGGGCATGTCTGTGTTCAATAGCCATGATGAATATATTTTTATTATTTCCACGGGTTGGCATCTGAGCAACCTTTTTGCATTATTAAATTTGAATGGGGAGAATGATAGCAAATAAGAGGATAATAAATTGCTTTATGTCCTAATGTATTAATTAAGCAGACATTTATTATAATCATTGTTTTATAGACCCATTGTAAAGATGTATGATTTCTCAGTGATATACGGAGCAGCAGCCACATATGGTAACTTTGGTGAATGGACTTTGAAGACGGTCTGTTTGGAAAAGGCTTGCTTTAACGATCCCAGGCTCTTCAGGGGCAGAAAGCTTCTAGAAGCTAGGCTAAAGTTAGGGAAGAACAGGAAACGCCTCCTGGCACAGGAGGGCAAAATTCTGGGCTTGGAAGCTTTTGGCATCTAGTTCTTTTTCTAACATTTATTTGCTGTGCCGTCATAGGTTATAGAATAAGTACATAGTTTTAGAACCATATAAAGAGAACTTAGAAGCTATGTAGTTTACTTTATAGATGAAGAAGTTCTGGCACCAAGAGGTTAAATGACTTGCCTGGGGTCTCATAGCTAGTAAGTATCTGAGGAAGGATTCAAACTCCGGTCCCCCTCATTCCAAATCCAATGATCTAACCATTATGTCACTTCACTACAACTTGACCTTTGTGTACCTCAGTTTTTTCAATGGGGATAGTAGAACTACCCCCCAGAGCTGTTGTTAGGATCGCATGAGATGGCATTGAGAGATCGCTTACATGGTGCCTAGTACATAGTAGGTGCTTTGTAAATACTAGCTAGTGTTGTGGTCATTATCTATTTCTTGTTTAGTCATTTTTCAGTCATGTCTGACTCTGCATGAGCCCATTTGGAGGTTTCTCGGCAGAGATACCAGAGTGGTTTGCCATTTCCTTCTCCAACTCATTTTACAGATGAGGAAACTGAGGCAAACAGGGTTAAGTGACTTGCCCAGGGCCACACAGCTAGTGTCTGAGGTCAGATTTGAACTGAGGGAGATGAGTCTTTCTGACTCCAGGCTCAGCACTCTATCCACTCTGCCTCCCAGCTGCCCTGCCATTCATTATCTGTGAAATGGGGAAAATAATGCCTCTAGCATCTCCCTCACTGGGTTGTTGTAGGGCTCAAATGAGAGTTGCTGTATAAACGTGTTACTTGCTATCATGATGATGATGATGATGATGACGATGATGCAGCAACCATCATGGAAATCCAAAAAGTAATTCTATAGTAACAATAATGACAGTATTAACAATTATAATTTAACTTTACATTTATATAGCACTTTGTGTCTTCCTGAGCATATTTCATATAATCCATACCAGGTATTGGTCCAGAATTTTCTTTTTCTTCCAGTAGAATCTGAGCAACTTGAGGGAAGGCACTGGTTATGTCTTCATCCTTATGTATGCAGTAACTAGCACAGTGCCTACCACCCAGCATCCTCGAGCTCAGAAGCCATCTGCTAACTCCCACCTCTTTTTACAGATGAGTAAACTGAGGGAGAGGGGTGCTTCATACATGCTTGCTCAATGAAACTCATTTAAAAAAAAATACTTCTTTTATTTATTTGTCTTTTTAAATGTTGAAGGTCCAGAAAATATTTAATCTGGTCAGCACATGAAGGTGACATGAAAAGAGAGACAGTACATTTGATCATGCCAAACTTAAGGTTTTTAAATGATTTGTTTATGCACGGGCACCCAAAAGTCATCAAATTTTGAGAGACATGCCTTGGATGTTTGTGCTGCAAATATCATGGATAAACAGACAGAAAAGAAGAAAGAAGAGAAAAGAAAAAAGAAAGGAAAAGGTTTAGAACTTCATTTTTTAATGTATGTTTTTGACAACTTGTCTATCACAGTGAATACATAAATATATGTAAAACTTTCAGATTGTGTCCTGGTTTATCTAAAATAGGTTTGATGCAATTTCTTCTTAGAACAAAGGTGTTCTTTTGTTATAAGTGTATATTTGTTGGCATTTGGATTGTGATCATGTACAGTCAGGAAGTATTTCCCACATTTAGGAAAAGGAAATAAGGTTTGGAGAGAATTCAAAGACTATCCACTGGGGAGGAATGAGTTGTATGCTTCAATTGCTACTTCCTATTTCTGAATAGAAGCGTCAGAGTATTTTTGGCTTGAAATAGCAGTGTTTCTCTGTGCTAGTGACTTAAATTCCTGCCTAACACTGGACACTGGGCTGATAATAGAGGTGATTAGTAACTGACTCAGAGTAGGACCTGAGGTTAGCTGTGGAATGTCTAAACCGGGTAGCTGGTGTTGCAGGAAATTAAGGTTAGTTGAAGCACCGCCCACGTGGAGCAGTTACCTGGCTTCTTCTCTCCAGGAGTACAGCCTGTCAGCTGTGTTGTTAGGTGAAAAAGTGATTAGCAAAAGGGAATGATGTTGAGGGACAATGGTCTGCAAATCTGCCGAAGGCAGCAAGCAAATGCCAGTCTGCCAAAGTTCAGAGTTGATCACCTCCCAACCATGTGGCAATTTAACATAATCCACAGTCACAGGGTGCTTCTGAGATTCCACGAGATTAATTTAATTTGGATAACTCAAAGAAAATGTCCAACCCATAGCTTAGCCTCTTGAAGTCAGTCAATAAACATTTATTAAGCACCTATTAATGTCCAGACACTGTGCTAAAGCTGGAGCTACAAATAAAGACAGGACAATCCCTGTTCTCAGGAAGCTCAGGGACATTAAGGTGAATAACTGAATTTGTCACCTTATAATCAGTGACTCACTGGAAGAAGAAGGAAATTCTGGACTAATACCTGATATGGATTCACATGAAATATGCTCAGGAAGACACAGAGTACTGTATCAATATAAAGTTATATTGTAATTGTTAATACTGTCATTATTGCTGTTGCAGAATTACTTTTTAGATTTTCATGATGGTCGCATCATCATCATCATCACAATAGCAAGTAACAAGTTTGTACAGCAACTAATAATGGAGACAACTCCATTTTCAGATCATGGTCCCCCCATTATGTGACCCCAGTATGTGGGGTCACATACTGAGGTATGTGACAGTGGTTTTTGTTGGGGGTGGGGCATTGAGAAATATTTCTTTTTCCTATATAGCACTGAAATATTTCATGTTGCCATCAATGTGGGTCCTCCCCTTAAACAGATTATTGCACCTCTCTATAGCACAATTTAGTGATAATCTTTGAGAATTGCTGTGACAAAAACTTTTAATTCAGAGCAAACAAATTGGTGAGGAGGGTCTCCAAATTTAGGTAGGTTAGGACTCTGACAGCTGACATATCATCAGTCATTGTGCCTGTAGCCAAATCAAATTAAATATATTTCAAGCACCGATAATGTGTCAGCCACTGTTCAATGAAAGACAAAAATAGTCCTTGCCCTCAAGATGCTTATAATCTAATGTTGAAGATAACAAGGAAATAGTTATTCACATAGAAGATATTTAGACAAAAAAACTTGGAGATAATCTCTGACCAAAGGCATTAGTTCTAAGGAGGATCCTGAAAGGCTTCTAGCAGAAGGTGGGATTTCAGTTTACAATAGAAAAAAGGCAGGGGAGGAGGAGGAGACCACACACAAAGGTAGCCTGGGAGAGGCACTTTGTTTGGGGAATTTATTGGGATGGTAATTGGTTTTTTGAAGATTTTATTAACACACTCGATTCAATAGCCACAGCAGAACTGATCTGATCCTGGATTAATGACTGTTTATGAACATGGGGAAGGTAGCTAGTAGCAAGCAGAAGATGACCAGAAAGTGAGGAGGGAAGTCAACCACGGCTTAGGCTATTCCAGGAATAGTGGTTCTGGAGGTCATCTTGTCAGTAGGGTAAGAACTTCTAAAGAGGGCCAGCTAGGTGGCACAGTGAATAGAGCACCAGCCCTGGAGTCAGGAGGACCTGAGTTCAAATCTGACCTCAGACACTTAACACTTACTAGATGTGTGACCTTGGGCAAGTCACATAACCCCAACTGCCTTGCCTTCCCCCTCCAAAAAGACCAAAAAAAAAAAAAAGACCCCCCCCCCCCCCCAAATGAACTTCTCAGAGCCTGTATCCTATTGGCGTAAATTTTGAGGACCCAAGATGACCTTTATGCTTTCTTTCCAAAGAAAGGATGTTCCTCATAAATTTGAGTGGACAGAGAGAAATGAGACCCCCCAGAAAGAGGTGGGGGGAACCAAAATTCTCTACTAAAATATTTATTGTCTTTTATTGCTTAATGAATTTAATTCCTTTGTAAGCTGAGAAGTGTAAAATAATTCTGAACTCTGTTTTA
This sequence comes from Pseudochirops corinnae, assembly GCA_028646515.1. Classification (NCBI taxonomy): domain Eukaryota; kingdom Metazoa; phylum Chordata; class Mammalia; order Diprotodontia; family Pseudocheiridae; genus Pseudochirops; species Pseudochirops corinnae. The sequence continues at coordinate 85,574,854 of CM053585.1, forward strand.
ATAGGTTAGGAAATGGAGATTTTAGTAATATGAATTCTGGAGATTATGACATCAACATAGATAAATTGAAAATTCAATTGATGTCCTTTCTTCTTGTAAAAGTTAGCCACATGCAAATTTGTACAAAATATACCTGCAGGTTCCCAATATATCCTGAACATGAACCACATGAAATTCTAACTAGAAACTAGCTTTTTAACCCATAAAAACCTTTAGAATAAAGGGACTCAATGGGATCTGCCAAAGTTGTGATGCTACATGGTTTGATATCAATCAACGAATATTAAGCAGAAGATAGTAAGATAAAAATGAAATAGTCCTCACTTCAAAGGGGCTTATATTCTAGTCAGAGAAGCATATTTACATAGAGAAGTGTGTGTGTGTGTATATATATATATACACACACATATATGTACATATATACACATACATATATACATATATACATACTTGCACACATATACACACATGCATCACGTGCATTCATATGTTCGGGGGTGGGGCTGCTAATAATGGAGACAACTCCATTTTCGGTTGACAAAACCTACAGACTGTGGAGCTTTGTTGTTCTGATTCTTGTGATAAAATTACCCCCCTCCAAAAAATACAATAAAAAACATGAAGACTATGAGTTATAGTGGAATGTTTTTTTTCTCACTAGACTGCATTGTTCTGATGGGCAACAGAGGTTCAGAAGCATGGATTTGAGAATGAATTCCTCCCAACTTGCTTGGCCAGCACTTGAGCCGGTGATCATGGAAAATGGCAGATGAGTAGACCTACAAGGCCAGTTGATGCCTCTTTAAAAAAAAGGAACAAGACAGCAAACAGATTCAAGCCATGTGTTTGGAGTCCACCAAGAAGAACCAGACCTTTGAGGAAGTCTATAAGGCCTTGGCAGACACTGAGAGAGACAGTAATAGGCCATCAACTTCTGTGCAGCGACCTGTCATGGCAAGAAGGAATTTCATATGGCTTGAACAGCTGACAAAACAGTTCACCTTTCAGGGAAATATAATATTTTGTGATAAAGAGCTTGTTAGTTTTCAAAGCTGATAGTCCAGAAGCATTTCTGTCTGACTGAATTTCTTGATGTGGTAAGTTAGAGGGTACAGCTTTGACCATGTTTTAACCAAGTAGCCCCACTCCCTTTTTTTCAAGGTATGATTGTTTATAGAAATGTAAATATATAGCTATTTAAGGATATTATAAAATAAAAGACCACAAAGAGTATTCAGAGTGTGCATTGGTGTAGGAAACACCAGGCACAGTTTACAAAGATATAAATAAAAGAATGTGTATTTATCTTTGGAATTACAATTAAATCAGAAAGTGAAGAGATTGAAGAACAGGACAACAGTAGACCAAAGCACAGTCATTTTGGATGTGGCTACTCATAAAAGCAAAACTCATTTCTTTGTACTGGTTGTTCATTTATTTAGTCATGTCTGACTCCTCATGACCCCATGGACCATAGCATGCCAGGCCCTTCTATCCTTCACTATCTCCTGCAGTTTGTCCAAGCTCATGTTCATTGCCTCCATAATTATATCTATCCATCTCATGCTCTGCCATTCCCTTTTTCATTCCCCCAAATCAGGATTTTTTCCAATGAATCCTGTCTTTTCATTATGTGGCCAAAGTATTACACTTCAGCTTCAGTATTTGTCCTTCCAATGAGTAGTCTGAATTAATTTCTTTGAATATTGACTGAATTGATCTCATTGTGGTCCAAAGGACTCTAAAAAGTTTTCTCTAAGACCACAATTTGAAAGCTTTGATTCTGTGATGCTCAGCTTCCCTTATAGTCCAATTCTTACAACCATACATTGCTACTGGAAAAGCTATAGTTTTGACCCCATAGACCTTTGTTAGCAAGGTGATGTCTGATTTTTAATATGCTTTTCAGATTTGCCATAACTTTCCTTCCAAGAAGCAAGCATCTTCTTTTCATAGCTCAAGTTGTTGTCTGCAATGACCTTTGAGCCCAAGAATATAAAATCTGACACTGCTTTTATTTCTTCTCCTTCTATTTGCCAGGAAGTGATAAGATCAGTTGCTAAGATCTTTGTTTTTTGGATATCAAGCTTCAAGCCAGCTTTTACACTCTCCTCTTTCCCCCTCATCAAGAGGATTCTTAATTCCTCTTCATTTACTATTATCAGAGTGGTATCATCTGCATATCTGAGATTGTTGATATTTCTTCCTGCAACCTTGATCCTTGCATTTTGAGCTATCCAGCCTAGCATTTCACGTGATGTGCTCTGCATATAAGTTTAAAAAGGTGACAATATTCGACTTTGTTGTAGTCCTTTCCCAATTTTAACCAATTAGCTATTCAATCTTTGGTTCTATTGGTTCTTGACCCACATACAGGCTCCTTAGGAGACAGATAAGATGATCTTGTACTCCCATCTCTTTAGGGACTTGCAATATTTTATTGTGATCCACACAGTTTTTAGTGTAGTCAATGAAGGAGAAGTAGTTTGTTGTTGCTGTTGTTGTTTTTTTTTTCTTCTGGAACTTCCTTGCTTTCTCCACAATTCTGTAAATATTGGCAATTTGGTCTCTAGTTCCTCTGTCTCTTCTAAAAACCAGACTCTCCAGATTTCAGAAAAACCTGGAAAGACTTGTAAGTACTTATGCAAAGTGAAATGAGCAGAACCAGGAAAACATTGTACAAAGTATCAGCAACATTGTGTGATGATCAGCTATGAATGACTCAGTTCTTCTCAGCAACACAATGATCCAAGACAAGTACAAAGGACTCAGGAAGGAAAATGCTATCCCCAAACTAATGAATTCTGAATGCTTATCTACACATGTTTTTTCACTTTATTATTTTTCATGGTTTTTTTTCTTTTAATCTTTTTTTTTTTCTTTCACAACTGTGACTAATATGGAAATGTGTTTTACATGATAGCACATATATAACTTACACAAATTACCTACTATTTTAGGATGAGAGGAGGAGAGAAGGGGTGGGAGAAAAAATTGGAACTCAAAATTTTGTAAAAGTGAATGCTAAAAATTGTCTTAACATGTAATTGGGGAAAATACTATTTAAAAAAAAAACAGCCTGTTCTTCTGGTAATTTTCAGTACACATATTTTTGAAGCCTAGCTTGAAGAATCTTAACCCTCACTTTGCTTATGTGTGAAATGATTGCAATTGTTTGGTAATTTGAATATTCTTTGTCATTGCCCTCCTTTAGGACTGGGACATAAACTAATCTTTTCTAATCCAGTGGCCACTGTTGAGTTTTCTAAATTTGCTGGCATATTGAGTGCAGCACTTTAATAGCATCATCTTTTAGAATTTTATGTAGCTTAGTTGGAATTCTGTCACCTCCACTAGACTTATTGTTAGCAATGTTTCCTAAGGCTCACTTGACTTCATTCTCCAGGAGGTATGGCTCTAAATCAATAACCACACCATAGTGGTTATCTGTGATGTTAAGCTCTTTCTTATACAGTTCTTTTGTGTGTTCTTGCCACTTCTTCTTAATCTCTTTGACTTCTGTTAAATTCCTACTATTTTTTTTCCTTTATCACGCCCATTTTTTGCATGAAACAATTCCTCAATATCTCTGATTTTCTTGAAGAAATCTTTCTCATTCTATTGTTTTCTTCAATTTCTTTGCTTTGCTTATTTAAGAAAACCTTATCTGTTTTTGATATTCTGTATTCAATTGGGTATGTATTTCCTTTTCCTTCTTTCCTCAGCTATTTGTAAAGCCATATCAGACAGTCATTTTGCTTTCTTGCTCTTCCTTTTCTTTAGCTTATTTTTTTGTTGCTGCTTCCTGTACAGTCTTGTGAACCTCTGTCCATAGTTCTTCAGGCATTCTGTTTACAAGATCTAACCCCTTAAATCTAGTCATCACTTCCGCTTCATGTTTGTAAAGGGTATTATTTAGCTTAAACTTACATAGTTTGATGGTTTTCCCTACTCTTTTCAATTTAAGTGTGAATTTTGCAATAAAAGGTCCACAGTTTCAGCCACACTCAGCTCCAGGTTTTGTTTTAACTGACTGCATAGAGCTTCTTCATCTTTGTCTACAAAGTATATATAATCAATCTGATTTTGATATTTATGTCAAATATTTGATATTTGTATATACAGTAATGTCCATATGTGGAGTTGCCTTTTTGGTTGCTGAAAGAGAGTTTGCTATGACCAATGAGTTACCTTGACAAAACTCTATTTGTCTCTGTCCTACTTTATTTTGTACTCTAATGCTATATTTGTTATTTCAATTATCTTTTGATTTCCAACTTTAGCATTCCAAACCCCTATGATGAATATGACATTTTTTTCTATGTCATTTCTAGAAGGTGTAGGTTTTCATAGAAATGATCAGCTTTGGCTTCTTCAGCCTCAGTGGGTAGAACATACACTTACATTACTGTGAGGCTGAGTGGTTTGCCTTGGATTTGAATAAATATCCTGTCATTTTTGAGATGATACTTCAGTATTGTTTTTGACCCTTTTATTGACTATGAGAGCTACTCCATTACTTTTAAGGGATTCTTGAGCATCTTAGTATATATATTGATCATGTGAATTAAATTCACCCATTCCCAATCATTGATGTTCACTGACACCCAAGATGACTATGTTTATTCTTTCCTGCTCCACATCTAGTTTACTTCAGTTCATAGGTATCACATTTCAGGCTCCTATGAAATATTGATTTTTATAGTATCAAACTTTCCCTTTGTCCCCAGATGCCTCCACACCTGAGCTTCCTTTTGGCTTTGGCCCAGCCTCTTCATTATTATTAGAGCTACTTGTGGTTGTGCTCTCTTCTTCCCTGTTAATGGCATTTAAAAAAAAATCATTTTAATACTGGCTATGGGGTTTTCTACTCTCCACTATGACCTGTCTGTCTTTGGTAACCCTGTATAGCATAGCTCATTCCTTGAACTATCTGAGTCCCTGGGCCATGACAATGGAGTGATCCAGCATGGGGCCCATTTCTTAGTAGCAATATTTTCTAATATGCAGTTAAAATAGGAGAAAAAAATGGAAGTGAAATGCTACAGAAATGAGGAAGTGGGATAGCATGCCCGTAGGTTTGTCTCAGTATTTCCTCACCGATGGATAGCATCCATGGTTCAATAGAAAGAGTGCTGACTGTGAACCCAGAAGGGTTTTAATAACTGACTCTTCCATTTACTTTCCGTTTGACCATGGCAAATCACTGAACTTCTTTCCACTTTGGTTTTCTCACTGGTAAAATGAAAGGGTTGGACAAATAAAATCTACAGTTTCTTGTAGCTCTAAATCTACGTTCTCTGATGAACTTGACTATTTTTGAAAGAGGAAAACATTTCCTTGTGGTAATTACAAAATTAGTCATTAATGTTAGTTAATATTTTACAGTTTACAAAGCACTTTAAATGTATCATCTTGAGTCATATAAAGGATAAATTAGACATAATCAATTGAGGGAAGGGACTAACATCAAGGATGATCAGTAATGGCTTCTTGTGGAAAACAAGATTTTAGCTAGGACTTAAAAGAAGCCAGGAGGCAAAGTTAAAGAGGGAGAATATTTCAGAAATGGAGGACAGCTAGTGAAAATGTCCAGTGTCAAGAGATAGACTGTCTTGGGCAAGGAACAGCAAGGAGATCAGTGTCAAATTTTGTTAGTTTAGTTGAGATAATTTTTTAGGTTACAACTAAGCTCCAGATTGCTCTCCCTGAACAGAGAAACAGTGCTCCAAGCTATATATCCAGTGCTTGACTCTATTCCCACCAAACGCCAGTTCCATAGTGAATAGATGTAGAGAAGAGCAAATAAGATAATTTATCCAAGCTGATAACAAACAGAAATTAGAGAAGGTATTCAAATGAGAATGTATCAGACAACATACAAAGTGAACGAGCTTTATCCTTGGGAGCAAGGTAATTCAGCTCAGCTGAGAGTATCGCTACTTACCTGGGGAAAACTCCTGAAGTCTTTAGCATAGCAAGTTGGAAAGAGGGACATGATGGAGGTGCTAACTCATCTACATGTAGGATTCTTCTTGAGTCTTTTTCTCTCTTTAGTGACCTGCAATCTGAAACTGAGTATCTTTTCTCTCATAGTGGAGGAAATGCAGGGAGTCAGAGAAATAATGTTCAAATACTACCTCTGCTACTTATATTATATGACCTGAGACAAGACATATATTCTCTATGGGACTCAGTTTCCTCATCTGTAAGATGAAAAGCTTGAAATTTAGGCATTTATTTGGCTCATTGGATGTAGTTCTCATTGGACCTGGCAGAGTCAGGAAGAACTGAGTTCAATTCTGACCTCAGACATTTACTGTGTGACTTTAAGCAATCATTTAACATCTGTCTGCCTCAGTTTCCTCATGTGTAAAATGGGCATGATAATAGTACTATTTCTTGCTATTGTATGGATAAAATGAGATAATAAATTGTAAAATTCTTCGTAAATCTTAAAGTACTTCAAAGGTCCTTTGTAGTCCCAAAATTGTATTTTACATTCTGAGGGTCAGGCATAGGATTTGAACTATTGACTCTCCTGACTTCAGGGTCAGTGCTCTTTCAAGAAAAAGAGATTTGATCTATGCATAATGACTTCATCTTTTTGGTTAAGCTTTTTTTGAGAGAAAATGTTCACCACTTTGACTCACTTTATAGAACTTATTCCATGACTATTAGACCACATTTAAAAATGAATTTGTATAATACCATTCAAGTAGGGTTAGGCTACTTGAAATGTCATAGGGCATCCATGACTGATGACAGACAGTAGGCCATATTAAGATGGAATTAACCAGAACACATAGCAGAATTAAATATGTAGTTTGTGAGGAGGAAGATCAGTGACATAGAAGGGTGACTGGGAACCATCTTCCTTGGGATAAAGAGTCTATGGCTGCTTAAACCTTCCAATTTTAGAGGAATTCAATATACTCAGAGTCATGTCTTTAAGGTGAATTTCCCTTTGGCCCTCTCTTCCTTCTCTTCACTTAGTGTTGGCATGAATGAAAAGAGAAAGAAAGAGGCAGAGAGACAAAGAGAGACAGAGAAAGACAGATAGAGAGAGATGGCCAGATAGAGATAGGTAGATTGAAAGACAGACAGATAGTCACACAGACAGAAAGATGACGAATGGCATAGATAAACAGATTATAAATGTTTAAATATGTATATATATAGATATGTGTAGATATATCTATATATACAAATAAATGACATATAAATTTATAAGTGTATGAATTCTATAAATACATAGGTCTAAATTCAGATCTACCTACTTATATATAGAGGTAGATAGGTAGATAGATATTTATATAGAGAGGGAGAAAGATAGATATATAGATAGATAGATAGATAGATAGATAGATAGATAGATAGATAGATAGACAGATAATATTTGGCAAGAGAGCAAGATAGAGCTGGGGATTCTGCCTCCTTCTTGGATGACATAGATAAGAAATACAGGATTTTCCTCTGTTGGCTCTGAAAAGTTAGCACATATACACACATATCAAGTACCCAGGAAAGAAGAAGAAAATATGGTAATAAAGGTGATAGTGATACCTTAATTTCACAAATATGCAGTGCTAATTATGTAAACAGCTGAGAACTCTAAAATCTTTTCATCATGTATGTCATACAATTGAAATATTATGCCGTCGAACTCCACATTATACAGTAATAATGTTATTTCACATTGGCTAGTTGACAAGCACAGGCCAGTGCTGTCTATCAAACAAAACTGTTGTGCCAGATTGTGTCTTGGCGATCAGCACAAAGGAAGCACCATTCACATTGTGTTTCCATATTAATACTTGCATCAAGATCTGGGCACTCCTCAAGCAGTTCCTTAGCTGTAGAGCCAGGAAAAAAAAATTTTTTTTGGTTTACTAGGCCAGATTATGAGTTAATTTTGTCTCTTAAATTTTTAGTATCACAGGGTCATAGGTCTAGAGGTCAAATGGATCTTAGAGTATATCTTGTCCAGTCCCTTCATTTTATATTTGAGGAAACTGAGCCTAAATGACTTGCCCGAGGTCATGAATACAATGAAATCATCATGCTATGACCTTGGGAGCCAGATTTCTGCAATATAAGTGTCTCATCAGCTATATGTGTAGTAAAGGGAATCCCTTTGTCCTCAGTCATGAAAGAATAAAGTGAAGGACTGGAGAATACATCTGGCTTCCACATCAAGAATGAGATGGAATTCTTTGCCTCTAGAACATGAGATCTAGACAATAGTTAAATAAGTAAAGTACACTGGTCTCTCTGTTCTAAGTATTCATCCCAGACCCCATCTTTTAATTAATAATCATAATACTCTTATCCCAGTGCCATATTTAAATCCTATTGTGCCCGGCTTTTAGAAGAGCTATCTCTTCCTGGTACCAGGAAGCAAATCCAATGTGATTGTTTAGACAATACTGCACATCGGTTTTTGAACTAAGGTGCTCTTAACCCCAAGTTTTCTGTTTGAGGTCTAGATTAAAGCCCTGGTTGTTCTGATTTGGGGTGCAACCAAAGAACCCATAAGGTTAAAGCTTGGAAGTATTAAGTTATCACCTAGCTTGGAACTGACCATTAAAAGCTTGGTTAAACTGAGGCTGATGCTATAGAGCACAGTGTGAACTTTGTATTTGTGAGTCATTTGATTTCAGTAATTCTTTTCAAGACAGAATTCCAAGAAAATTTGTCTCCATTTAGATATAGTTTGACTTCAAAAGAAGAGAGAGGCAACCTGTTAACATGTAAAAAAGTAATGTCTCTGGAGCAGGGATCTGAATTCTATTCCTAATTCTGATGCTTATATACATTTGTGACCTTAGGCAAAGGTTATGATGATGATGGTGGTGGTGGTGGTGGTGATGGGGTACTGGCTCTGGGACCCCCCTTGAGCTCTCCTTGAATCTTCCCATATGATGAGGCATTTGCCCGAGGCCATGGGCCTTTCATTGTGGCTCTGCTCAAATTTCTATCCCTCCTTAGAGCAGCAACTTCCCACCCTTGATCCTCCCAAAATATCTATACCCAAATCTGTTACACCCTTGAACTGGCCTACCCCACCATTGTCTGTAGTCTGCAGGTAGCCTCCAGCAACTTCCTACCATTAATCACTCATTACTGGAGTCTGATCTCATTGATTCCTCCTGAAGACCCTCCCCCAAACTCATTACTAGAGTCTGAACTCATTGACTCCTCCTGAAGACCTTCCCCAAACTCCTCCCCTAGACCACCTCTAGATTTCTCCCACAACCTTTCTGTATATAAGACCCCATCTTGCCTCCATGTGGTGTGAGAGCACCATAGAATTTTCTAGCACATACTTGCTCCGTGTTAGATGATTCTGGCCCTCTTGCCCAATACAAGCCTTACAGACACTGAGGCTCCTTAAGAGTCTATCCAATATGGTGAACTTTTAATAAACTTTGCTTTTCTTTGGCTGAGTGAAGACTTGATTTGAATTCATTCAGAAGGACCTAGCATGTTGGCATCCCTAACCCTATACCTCAACATTTTATGTTTCCCCCTTCCCTCATCATTGGTGCTGCTGCTATTTCTGATTGCTAGCATTTTTATAGTACCAGGCATTGTGCTAAAGATTTTACAAATAGTATCTCATTTGAACCTTATGGCAACCCTGAGAGGCAAGAAGCTATTATTATCCCCATCTTATACTTTAGGAAATTGTAACAAACAGGTTAAATGACTTGACTAAGATCACAAAAGCTCACTGGATAAAACTCAGGCTTTCTTAACTCTAGGTTCAGTGCTCTGTATACTAATCCAGCTAGCTACTTCAAAAACAATTTTTTTTACATAGCAATTTAAGGTTTGAAAAAATACTTTATAAATATTATACCATACAAAGAAAGGAAAACAAAATAAAACAAAACAAAATAAGACAGTCCATGCTCTTAAGAAGCTCACAGTCTAATGGAGCAAATGATATGCAAACAACTATGTACAAAGAGCAGTTAGGTATCAGGGTGGATAGAGGACTGGGCCTAGAGTCTTTCTGTGTTCAAATCTGACCTCAGACACTAACTAGCTGTGTGACCCTGGGCAAGTCACTTAACCCTGTTTGCTTCATCAGTAAAATGAATTGGAGAAAGAAATGGCAGACCACTCCATTATCTCTGCCAAGAAAACCCCAAATGGGGTCATGAAGAGTCATACAACTGAAAAATGGCTTACCAACAACAGCATGTACAAACAAGATATATGCAAGATAGATTGAAATTTTTAAAATAGAAGAAAGGCTCTATAAAGAGAAAAAAAACCCAGCAACCCTTTCCTCAAGGAATTTACATTATAAATGGAAATTTGATATGTTGAGATTTGATTTATAAGTGGAGATTTGATATGTGAACTTTTAGGCATATGTTTGGCAAATTCAGGAGGAAAAAGAAAGAGGAAGTCTGAAAAAGCTTCAGGTTAAGAAGGAGCTTCCTGGAAGCTGAGTTCTGACATCTCAGTCTTAAAACATATGGAATAAAGAGCTTAGAAAGGTATATACTAATGTAAACCAAACTTGTTAACCAACAAAACCACAAAGAGCCGAATCACATCAATTCCAGAGGTTCAAACAAGTTAATTTAAAATAAAAATCTTCACGGTCTTTTGAGTTTACTCTTTTGGAGAGAACCAGTTTCTCTATCTAGTCCTCCAACTATGATGGTACTTTGCAAGTGTTCTCTGGATTTCAAGTGCGTAGCCCATCAGACAGCTGTCTTTTATTCTCAGTCTCCATAAAGGGGAAATAGTTGAATTATAGCTAGAGGCCTGGTCAGGCTCTTTTGTGAGCCCAAAGTCCTCCAGGTAGGGCAGGCTGAGTGAATCATTTCTCAAGGCTAAGGAATGAGTCAGATTTTTGGACTTAAAAGCTTCTATTATGTAGCTCAGGAAGTCAACTGACTTTTCTGCCCAGGGCTTGGCAAGAGATTGGATGGAGTACAATTGTGGCCTTCTGAGCTAGCCAAGCAGGCCCCCTCAAAGTATTTTTTGAGAGATTTGGACTCATTTATAAATGTAATTTTGATGGCTTACTGGTGAACGCGTACAGCAATCATTGATTGGGGGGTAAGGTGGGGCAGAAGCATGAACAGAGATGGGGTGAAATTTCTTCTCCTTTCTTTCCTCCCTCATCTTTCTTGACTTCTTCCCATTTGCCAGGGTGATGTTTTCCCCACCCCCACCCCCCACTAGTAGTTTTTGTGTATTTGAATGGTAGATCACATACCTTTAAGGCTGTTATTTTCAAGTTTTTAATAATGTTTTGCAACTCACTTCCTGTTTCTCAGCTGCCAACCTTGCCAAAAACACTCCTTGTCAGGTACTAATTTGGGTGACGTGCCGACCACTTGATCTAAATTTTTGGTGGGTAATTACTGAGTTGGAAGTGAGTAATTTTTTGATATCCAGTGGCAGTCAGAAAGGTGGGTATTTTACTACCCACTCATTAGAGATTCTCCAGTAGTGAAATGTCCTGAATTTTGCTCTGTTTGCAGACAGAGGAAAAACCTGACTGCTAGAAGGAAAAGTCACTTCCTGATTATTTTGGCAGCACTTAAGGGAAGTATCAAAATTTTCATTATTTAACCTACTTCAGAGTTTCATTGTACCTGTAATATTAATTTTATTCTGACGAAAACCTCATGAGTGAAAGATTAGTTGTTTTTTTGTTTTTTTTTCAGTTAGAAAACTCATTTTTAAAAAGTTAATAAAATGAATTAAATTAGGTTAGCTATTTTAGATTTCAGAACAAATCTCAGAGAAGCACTCAGTAATATTTTTACCTAAATTCTTCATTCTGTAAAATATGCTTACAGAATAAACAATTTTAACCCAAGTATAACATACATTTTTTGGAGGGGGGGAAGGCAAAGCAATTGGGGTTAAATGACTTGCCCAAGGTCACACAGCCAGTAAGTGTGTCAAGAGTCCGAGGTCAAATTTGAACTCAGGTCCTCTTAACTCCAGGACCAGAGCTCTATTCACTGTTACCTGGCTGCCGCAATTATAGTGGTTTTTTTTTAATTTTATTTTTATCAGTACCTATTGATTTCTCACCATTGTGATATGTAAGAGATGTCTAGGTGGCAACTGGGATAGAACACTGGACTTAGAGTTAGCGAGGCTTGAGTTAAAATCTACCTTCAGATACTTACCGTGTGACAACAAATAAATCTCTTAACCTTTGGCTGCCTCAGTTTCTTCATCTATATAACAGGTTTAATGAACCACATCTGTCTCTTAAGTTTTTGTGAGGACAAAATGAGATAATATTTATAAAGTGCTTTGTAAAACTTAAAATGCCAGGTAAGTGCGATGATGATGATGATGTTTCCAGAATTTGCCCTCGTATTTTCACCAGGAAAAAAAAGGACAAATACATAAACAGATTAATGAATGAAACTCAGCTTTTGCTACTTCTAGCATCATTACATTGCCATTTATTTGAGATGGTGGAATAAGTAAGACAGAAGATATTGGGGATGCCTTTTGTTTATGGTCACAGTCAACAACATTGATATTATCCATTCCTGATATTATGTGTTCACTGACAACTGAGCTCTAATTGTGTCTAGGATAAAAATGATTCTCTTACCCACCTCCAAGAGTCAAACAAACATTGTGTATTCTTTCTACTGTGCTCTCTGGAATGCCTATTCCATAGGTAACAAACTTACCTTCATCCTAAATGTTTTGCTCTTGCACTACTTCCATCTGCTAACCTTCATTGTGACCTGGCTCCCCACAGATGACAAAGCCTCCTTGCCTACATTTTCCAGTACCAGGTGCATTTTCTCTCATTTTCCTTGGCAAGCACTGGCCAAAATGGTGATTTGGAATACTCCTTGTTCCATGTTTTCCACACACCTCCATTACTCAATAATCTCTCCTTTGAGTATTTTGCAATCTATATCTATCACCTAATCAGAATCCTGGTAACTGTTTACTAAAGATCTCCAAGTTATTCTCTTTCCTTCCTCAAAGAGTACAGAACCTGGTTCACATGTTTTTTTCTTGTTCCCAATTCCCACCCTCACACAGGGAACTTCAACATACATACTATCTTTCCTGGAAACACTTTAACCACTCAGTGCCCATGTCTCTCTCATCTTCAAAAAATCCTCACAATCCTTCTCTCCTAGCTCTCTATCATGCTATATCTCTTCTACCCTTTATGACTAAACTCCTTGAAAAATGTTCTATAAAAGATACCTCCCCATTCTTTCTCACTCTCTTCTTAACTCCTTACAATCTAATTTACAAACCATATGTGTTCCACAGTACTTTGTTCTTAACTTTCTTTACTTCTCCCTCTATGCTGCTTCATTTGGTGATCTCATCAGCTTCCATGGATTTAATTACCATTGCTATGCTGATGACTCTTGAATCTACTTATCTTGCCCTAACCTTTCCACTGACCTCCAGTCTCATATCTCCAACTGCCTTTCAGATTTCTTGAACTGAATGCTCAGTAGACATCTTAAACTTAACATGATATAAATAAATATATGTATATACTATATGCAGATATGTATATATATGTATGTATGTGCTTGAGTATATATGTATAGGTTAGGTATGTGTATGTATACATACACATATAAAGACATATATGTATATACATATGTGTATAGATGTATGTGCATGTGTGTATATAGTCTCTATCCTTTCTTCACTTGGAAAGACCAGAGTAAGCTACAAATATCTTTATAAATTATGGACTAATTGCGTTTCAATCCTGTTATCATTTACCATAACCTCTCCCTGTCTCACGCCTACTCCAATGTATTGCTTTCATAGCAAATCTCTAAATATGATAGGTTGATGAGTAGGATAATGGTTGAGCTGGAAACAACCCAACATTATCCTTTACAAGGAATAAAGAGAGGGAATAAGCATTTATTTCATGCCTATAGTACACTGTTATAAGCACTTTTACAACTAATTTCTTACTTGATTCTAATAACAACTGAAACACATTTTACAGTTGAGGAAACTGAGTCCACAAGAGTGTAATTGACTTGACTATGGTCACTCACATAGTAAAGTGGGATTTGAACTCAGGAAATCTAGCTCAGAACTATTCAGTGAGCCACAAGTTACATTGGAAGGAAGCTAGGTAACTAAGGAAAATAGTAGCATCTTAAATCTGATGGGAGGGCAGCTAGGTGGCACAGTGTGTAGAACACTGGGTCTGGAGTAAAGAAGATTCGTCTTCCTGAGTTCAAACCTGGCCTCAAACACTTACTTACTGTGTTAACCTGAGCAAATCATTTGATCCTGTTTGCCTCAATTTCCTCATTTGTAAAATGACCTGGAGGGGAAAAAAACTGAAAAATCTCTCCAGTTTCTTTCCCATGAAAATTGTGAATGAAATCATGAAGTGTCGAAAACAACTGAAAAACAATTGAACATCAACAACTGATGAGTTGAGACCTGGGTTAGTTTGTAGAAAATATCATGGAGATACAGGGCCCCATGTCCCCTTTATATACACATTTGTTGTATGTCTTTGCATAAACTCATAGTGCTAGGTGTGTACAGAAAATAAGAAATTGTGTGATTTATGTATCGTTTGAACTGGATAGATAGGAATAGAATAGTTTAATCACAGGAATATGGTTAAGCTAAGTATTAAAAAATGTGGGAAGGTTTCAGAGCCTACTGGAAAGACATGAATGGCCTTCCATATAGTCCCACCTCTCCTACCCACCCCCAACCACCCCCTTCAGCTGCTGTAAGTATTTATTCATCTTTTCATTCTCTAAAACTTTCCCCAGAGTCCTTGGGTTTCAAGACCTCACATTTTCTTAATATCTTGCTGAAGGCCTTGAGCAGTACCACATATATGAGGAGAGCTTGACTTATGTGGGCTCCCAAATGTCCATGATACAGTTTTCTTCCCCTGTGCTCCTTGCCAATTAGGTCCCTGTTGTTGTCACTGATGATCACTGGGCTCACATTCAGTCCAGATGTGCACCTCAGGTTTAGCTAGTGTGAGGTCCTAACACCAGGTGTACTAGAGTATCCATTCATCACTGCATCTGCCATCAGCCTTAGGAAAAACAACAGAAACTGGCAACAGGAGCAAGGGATTGGCTCCCTGCTATTTAATCAGGGTAACTTTGTAAGACACAGCATACGAGTGTACTTTCCTGGTCATCTGATAAATTGGCAGCAACTTTCACTCTTGTCCTTGGGAATTGGAAGGGAAGCCCAGCCTCTGCCCCCAGGTGCCTCAAAGGTTCATCCAAAGTCATCCACGATCTTATACCCCTGGCTAAGCCACCTGGGGGAGTCTCGGATGGGAGCTGTGTTTTACCTTTATATTCGTCCTTATCATGATAGTATCTTCAGAGAGCACCTGCTATACTTCATCAAGAGTCCATTTGATTAGGAAATGTTCCCTTGGGTTGTCTGCCAAGGACTTGACACAGGCTGTCAATGAGTACATCAGAATGGTAAAAAGGTACCCTACTCAGTTAGGCCCTCCCCTCGCCCTGCAGTGTAGTTATTTGGTGGACATTTGATGAGTGTATTAAGTTCTCACGTGCATGCCATTTTCCTGAAGATTTTTTTAGCTCCTTGAAAGCAGAGATTATTTCTTTGTATTCTCAGCACCAAGCAAAGTGCCTGGTACATAGTAGGTTCTTAGTCAATGCTTTTTGATTGGATTGTTTTCATTTAGAGCTGGCATTCTTTCATATTCCATCTGATAATGTCTGGTGAGTTACGACTCCAAAGAAATGTTAGTACTGTCATTTAATGAGTGTGATTGAACATCTGAAAGGTGGTCATGGTGCCCCAAATCGGAAGAGATCCATTCGATTATCAGTGGCAGTGGTGACTGTGTCCAAGGCGACAGGATCCCACTAGGATTATGGTACATGGAATGTCTACTGCTTCCACCTGGCAGGCTGGCTGCTAGATACAAAATCTAAAGGTTCTACCTCTGGGCATTCCTGGGCTTTTTTCATGATGGATAGGATCAGTTCTTTGAAGGGCCTGAGTTTCCCCATGACTGAGCAGTAGACTTGAGTGTGGGTGGATGCTGAGGTGTAGTAAATGCAGAAATGGAGTCCACAGAGGCCTAGATGAGAGCTTCACACAGAATCCAACATCAGGGAAAGGCATTCCTCATCCATGTGGACTTTGTTTTGGGCTGATTGTGAATGACTAACTTTTTTTTTTGGTGGGGGGAGAAGAAAAATACACATCCACACATACTCTTCGGAAACTCCCAAAGGATCTTGTTATTAATGCAGTCTCACTTGTAAGCATAATAATATAGTATGAATTCTCTTGACAACATCATAGCAAGTCTAACATATTATTTGTAGAATCTGAGGTAGAAATAGGTGGGTGTTGGGTTTTTTTTTTTTTTTCATATTTTGTACATGGGGAAACTGAGGATTTGAGAACAACTTGCCTGGATATCATTTAGAAAATTCATTCTCAGTCTAAGGTAAGACCTTAAGAGCACCATTGCACCTAGCTCAGTCAAATATTTTCTCTAATAAAGCAAACTCCTTCAGTATACCACAGCTTTGACAGGGCCTAATGCTTTGCCATGTGCCCAGTATTCCTCTTTCACTTCTCATCCAAATAATTATCAATTCCCATATATTCTACCTCTATAACATTTCCTGCCTATATCCCTTTCTCTCTATTTCTACTGCTGTCATCTCAGTATAGGTCCTGATTGCTCCTTTTCTGGACTATTCCAACATTTCCCAACTTCTCTGACTTTTACTTGCTGGCCATTTCCATGCAACTATAAAATTGTTGTTAGAATAATTTTTTTCTCGTGAAAAAATCTGTTCATGTCTCTTCTTTTCTTAAAAGGCTTCATTAGCTCCCCTTTGCCTCCTGAATTAATTTCAAGGCATGGTATAACAACCTTGTCTCCTTAGTCCCTTCCATTCACTTTCCACTCTAGTAAAACAGACCCTCTCTCTTTCCCAAATACACAGAGTCCCTTGCTACTCACATTGTTCTTTATTGCTGGAGCATCCATCCTTCATTCTTACAGGTTATATTCTTACAAATTATATTACAATATAATTTGAGAGTGAGAAGGGACCTCAATAGCTATCTAGTCTGACTTAAACAAAGAGGGAATACCCCTTATGACTCAATGTAGCCTCTGCTTGAAGACCTCCATTAAGTGATCGCTTAGAACATTTTGAGGTAGCCCATCTCATTATTGGTTAGCTCTAATTGTTAGGAAGCTTTTCCTGAAATGAAGTCTAAATGTGCTTCTTTGACTCTTCTGTTCATTGCTTCAAATTCATTGCTTTGAAGAGAGCTGTTAAATTCCCACTGAGTTTTCCTTTTCTAACCTAAACATGACACGTTTATCTTTTCTATCCATTGAATTTCTACCCATCCTTCCAAACCCAATTCAAATGCCACCCTTTCCATGAAGACATCTATGACTTTCTCCTCCCCCAACATGATGAATTCCTCTAATTTCTCAAAGCATTTCAGTTTATGCCCCTCTAAAGCACTTGTGAGAGGCAGTATTGATAGAGATCTGGCCTCGGTATTAGGAAATCAAATGACATACAATGTATATAGTGCTTTGTAGATCTTAAAGAACTATATAAATGCCAGTTATCATCATCGTCATCTTGGTTTTTAAAAATTTTTTCCACTTAATAGTATTTTATTTTTTCCTAATTACATGTAATGATAGTTTTCAATATTCACTTTAATCAGATTTTGACAAATTTTTCTCCCTCTCTTTCCTCCCCACTTCCCAAGACAGCAAGCAATCTGATATAGATCATATGTGTACAATCATGTTAAAAACCCACTTCCACATCAGTCATGTTGTGAAAGAAGAATCACAACCAAAGGGTAAAACGATGACAAAGAAAACAAAAAAGTGGAAATACTATGCTTTGATATGCATCTCTTTCGATTTGGATAGCATTTTTCATCATGAGTCTTATGGAATTGTCTTGAAACATCTTATTGCTGAGAGATATCATATTTTCATATGATAGTTGATCATTGCACAATGTGACTGTAACTGTGTTTCATTTAAGTTTTTCCAGGTTTTTCTGAAATCTACCTGCTCATCATTTCTTATAGCACAATAGTATTCCATTCCATTCACATACCACAACTTATTCTGCCATTCCCCAATTGATGGACTTCCCCTCAATTTCCAGTTCCTTGCCACCACAAAAAGAGCCGCTATAACTATTTTTGTACATGTAGGTCCTTTCCCCTTTTTTACATCATTTTGTTTTTAAGTCATGCCTCTGACACCCTCAATATTGTGACCCTGGGGAAATCACATAACCTCAGAAAAGCTTCAGACAAATTTCTAAGACTAAAAGTTGCAGCGAAGTTCAATTTCCTTATTGAAATTTCCCCATGACAATATATGATTCTTTATTATTATTTTTTTCTTTTTGGAGGGGGAAAGGCAGGGCAATTGGGGTTAAGTGACTTGCCCAACACAGCTAGTAAGTGTTAAGTGTCTGAGGCTGAATTTGAACTCAGGTCCTCCTGACTCCAAGGGCCGGTGCTCTATTCACTGCTCCACCTAGTTGCCTCTGTATGATTCTTAATATGCTGTAATATTATATATTAGGGTTATTTCTCTTTTAGTCTTTTTTTTTCCTAGAAGACTGTAAGCTGCATGAGAGCAGGAATTCTATCTTCTCTAAATTATACTTTCCTGGTGCCTAGAATATTACTCTGAATATAGTGAGTGAATGATTGATGCATGTTTATTGAAAGATTGAAGAATATTTGAGGATGACTTTTGAACAGTTAGCACCCTGTTGTTTGGTGAGATGTGGAGAATTTGCATACTTTATCAACTCTTTATCAACAGTAAGTTCTGAGTATCTCAAAATGACTTGAGTTCCTTCCTCAGTTTCCCTGAGGTTCAAACAGGAGCCACATTTTTGTTATTTTTTCTTCATTCTCTCTTCCTTTTTAATACCTTTGCCAACTTTGGAGAAAATGAGAAGGAGATGATAGAAATGAAAGCACAAATTAATTGATCAGGAATATTTAGAATATAACAAAATTACCTGTTTTCTACCTTGCTCTTAAAGGAATTTCCCAATTTTAATCTGCTGTATTCCAAGTGCATTTTGAGTGGTCGGTCACTGTGAAGGGACCTAGAGTAGTGGGCCTAGGGCACTAGGGTCATTTGGACTAAAGAAGTATGAATATTTTTTATGAAGTAGCAGACACAGCATTTGATGTTCCAATATAGGCACAGCTTTGCTTTCTTGTACAAGTAATATGCTTTCTGTGAATATGAAATTAATGGGAAAAATATTGATTTTGGCTCTTAATTTGCTTTCAAGGATTGGGTTCCTGCAGTCTTGGTAGAATAAGTATGAGAAATATCTGTTCATCCATTTATTCCTATTAAAACAGCACTTTTAGAAAATATTATCTGGTATTAATCTGGTGAATAGTGTTATAAATGCCAGAGTTTATGTTTATTATACTTATTAAACTGGTCCTGATATCTCATAAAAAATAAAATAAATGGCAGGGTTAGAAATTTAATATTTTGTATAATTTCTCAAATCTTTAATATTCTGTTTATTAAGATTTTATTGAAATACAATACATGGAGGACAGGAGGAGTTGGAGTTGGTGAGATTCAGAGTAGCTGAATTCCAACTCCACTTCAAGGAAAAAAAAAACCTCCAAAAAGAAAACAAAGCAAAAGCACACCCCCTCTCCCCCAACAACATTGTGATTCCCTGTCTTTTATAAGAGGAGGAGATTTTTTTTTTATAAGGTGGTTTCACAAAGAACCAGGTTAGACTAGGACCTTTTCAAAATGATCAGAAACTGTACATAAGGGAACAAATATCTATCTCTAGGGAAGATGAGTAAGGTGGATGGTGCCAGAGAATGTACATTCCTTGTGGGCAGGGATTTCTTGGCTTTTGTTCTTCTCTCTCTTAGGCCTGAGTCAACCTAACATAGAACCTAGCACAAACCTCAATCCTTTGATGATTTATAATCTCATCAATGTAGGCACTCCCTTCAAGAATGCTAATCACAGCCCTTTTGGGCTTTCTTACATGGTCTCAGGAGTGTGTGGACTCTGGTGCATGGGAAGCACCCTTCCCCATCCCCAGACAGAACAGAACAATGAGGCAGTGTCCACGTAGTTAGTAGAAAAGTTAATGTGCCTCAAGTAAATCCCCACCTCAAAAGAACTCTACCATTGGGCAATTGAATTGTTAATTCAATTTAACAAATATTTGTCAAGCACCTTCCATTTGCAAGACTTTTACTGTTAGATAGTCATTCCTTTGACAAAATGATTTGTAAACCTTAAGGCAGAGCATAAAGACAGAGCATAAATGTGAAGTTATCCTTCCCCTCTCTGTTTTATTTTAAAATGAATCTTCCAAGGGCTAACATATTATGTCACTAACAGCTCCGTGTGAATGAGTTTATTAGATCAGTGTTCTGACAGGCAGCCTAGGAGCACTAGGTGCCTGAGGGAAGCTGGTGGAAAAAGGGTGCAGACAGGAGAGATAGGGGTTCCAGAGACTAACTTTGCAGGCTGACAATTCTACCTCAGGACAGCCTTGCCAATGACATTAATTTTCCTCTTCTGTGTATGTCAACATTAATCTTCCTTCAGGTGTCTTACCCTCTGTGTCTTCTCCTAGCTCTTGGCTTACTTGATTTTGGTTCAACTTTATGTCTTACTTTTTTTCATTCTTTCCCTATCTTTCATGATTTCCCCAATAGTCTCCCTATGATCATTCATTTCAACTGACATCATTTCACATATATGAAAGCAAGAGTTGAAGAGATGTGTAGAGGTAGATAGGTAGTATAATGGTAGAGATTGATGAAAATTCTTATTTTTGGTTTCAGGTTTATTTCTTGATACATCATAAGATTTAGAGCCAGAAGGGACCATAGAGATAATCTAGCCAACACTCTCACATTAGAGTTGAGGAAACTGAGGCTGACAAAGGTTAAGTGCTGGCCCAAACTCAAGTTATGAAGCAATAGAGTTGGAGTTCAAATTCTGGTTCTGATTCGTTTATAGACACACACACACACATATACATTATGTAAATATTTTATTTTTATTTACAAAACATAATTATCTATTTTAATATATTGCACATGATATATTTTGAATTTGCTCATGTCTCTCTATTTTCTGAATTCTAATCCCAAACTAGTCACATTATACTGAAAACTCACTCAGTTTTAACTGCATGAATAAATATGACATGGGGCTAACCTAATCCTTCAAGCTGATTTGTGATCTTAATGATGCTCAAATAGGAAGTTCCCTGCTATCTAAGGAAACAGATTAACAAAGATACCATAGCAATTAAGTAGACTCAATATAATGTCCCAAATACAATTAGCCTTTCCTGTAGACTAAAAAATGCGAAATTCATGGTATTTCTCAGGAGACACAAGAGGAAGGATCTTTGGACTAGCCCAGAGAACTGGCCTTAATTTACCAAGAGGAGACATGAGCCAACCCTGTCCTGAGCCTCCAATTGTTCAACTGAATCCACCAGTCAGTTCAATGAAAATACTTGTATCTTTTCCATTAATAATGAGCCTTTTACACAACCAGAAGGTTTGTCTGGGCAAATAATGAACCAGAATTAGGGGACATGCTCACGTTTCAGGTTTTGTGCTCAGAAGGAAGCAAGAGAATCTTTGCAAGCAGCTGGTCAGAAAGCTCAGGATAAACAATACAAAATACAAAGGACTTTCTTTTTCCCACTTTCTTTCCAGAGGGGAAAGAGATGTGAAGTATCAGGGGGCCTCTCTCCTCTCAAAAAAGCATTCATGGGTAAACAAATTGATGCCATCCTTTCTGTGCCCTGTGAAACCAGGAGTGCAGCATGGGGAACAAGGATAAATCTTGGAAGGCCTGACAGCAGGAAGGGGCAAAGCAGCTCTAAAAAATTAGCAGCTCTGTGGACTCACAAAAACGCAGACACTACATAAAACACTTCACTACCCTTTTCAGTTCTAAGCTGCTAATTGAATTTAAATTAATGATATACATATTCTTAGTTTGTGTTGTTAAACTATATTTTGCTCTTTGAGTGCATTTACTCAACCCTAGGAAAACATTGAATATAAAATAACATGGTGGGATCCCCTGTAGCATTATAAAAAAAAACCAACAGGTTGGATATGATTTAGTCATTTGGAACATATAGTATATGTATATATTTACATATAGAAAAGGGAGAGAAAATGACAGCATACAAAGTCGAAGTGTAGTCAAGTTAGTGAATTGAATAAAAATTGAAACATCATCTTTGGAAGCAGGAAAAAGAGGATTTGTCCCTCAATACATACCTCCTTCCCTCAAAAGAGAGACTTTGATGTCGTGTCTTCATTAAAAAGGTGGTTAATGGATATAAGAAACTGACTACAGGTTTTCCCCCCTAAGCCATGATAGATCTGATTAATTTTACTTTCTTTAAATCAAATATATTGCTCTGTACTTCTTTCTAAACCATACCAGTAAAATGTGTGTATGTATGTATGTATGTATGTATGTATGTATGTGTGTATGTATGTGTGTATGCATGTGTGTATGTATATGTATATCTGGATGTATAATCTATTTGCCACCAACTAATTTGCAAACCTGAATATGTAATCATGTCAAAATGTAAATGAATTGATTCTTCACACTTTGCTCTTTTGCAAAAATTACACAAAATTTCAAAAATCAATGAATTGCATTTAAAGCAGAATTCTTGAACTTGTCAACATCTTTATAGTACACTTATCAAAAAAATAGAATAAGACATATGAGAAGGGCTTACATTGATTGCACCTGTGTAGATGTGTATACACACATGTATATGTAAATATACATATATTTGTATGTATGAGCATATACACATGCATTAAATTATAGAGCCACCTTCATACACATCCCTAGATAATACTGTGGATGAGGATTGCTATATGCACTGAAAAGTATAATAAATTCATGTGAGAGGGAATACTCATAAAAACCGATCATTGACTGTTAACCTTTGTTGCTTCTGGACATTCTGCTCCTCAGACCTATAGGTAGGTCTTTACTTTAAGAGCTTCCCAGCTCTTAGTGGTCTATAAATGGCTGATTCTCTTGTTTTTGAGTAATCTTTAGGTACACTGAGGTGTTAGAAGCCATTCTCCATGATGTCTATCAAGTATATCTTTTGCTTACTCTCTTACCAGTTAAGGACAGGTGGTACAATAGAGTTCAAGAGTAAAGGACTTGGTGTCAGAAGACATAGGGTGCAGTTCTGGTTCCACAACTTGCTATGAAACCTTGGACACATCATTTCTCTGACTGTCAGTTTCTTCTTTTGTAAAATGAGAATAGTCACGCATGTAATTCTTAACTCTTAAGATTTTGTGAAGTTTAAATAAGATGAAAGATATTAGAACATTATCACTATAAATCTCCATCTACATTTGAGTTGTGATATAACAATGATTATAAACCCAGTACTCATTCCACTATACTATGCTGTGTAAATGTTCATTCTTTCATTCACATACTCTCTTAACAAATGTTTAATACCACTTAATATGTTAATATTAATAATTTCAATATTATATAATATTTAATGATATTTCTAGTATTTATTCTATTATACCACATTGCATAAATGTTCATTCATTTATTTACACATTAATCTATTTAGCAAACATTTAATAATATTAAGTATTTATCCATCAATGTGAAGTTCCAATGGATTGTGCTAGAAACTGGTAAAAAGTACAAAGATAAATAAGATATTGTCCCTGCCCTTAGGGAGTTTATATATTCAAAAATCTCTGCTGCTATCTAAAGCCTCATTATTTTTCAAAGAGGGGGAAAAGTGAGAACATACGTCAAGTTGATGACTACAATGGGAATCCAGAAGAATTCCAGTAACCAGTGAAGAACAAGATGCGCCATGCTCATCAATTGTTCAATGTAAAACCATTACTTCCTAATTTTCACTCTAAAAATCCTGCCTCACTATATCCAATGACTCTTAAATTTATTCACATTTTTCATTCATGTGTTGCCCAATTATTCTGTCCAAAGACTAGAAATTCTACTGCATTGAACTCTCTAGCTCAGAGGATTAAACACTTAATTGGCTTTGGTCCCATTAGTCTTTATTTTCAAGAGGTCTTGATTGCCATATGGGGAGAGATTGGAATGAACATTTCTGCAGGGAAACCTGTAACATTAAGAGAACAGAAGCAATAGGTTTACTCTCTATAATGTTTTGCGGAATTTTGATATATTTAGTTTGGGCAAGCATGTTCTGTTAACCGATTTCTTTTTGATGACTTGTGGTCCATTTGTATCAGTAAAGAGAGCATCTTTATGATATGCATATATAGGTACAAAAAATTTACTTGGTGATTGTCATAAATATACATATTCAGGATGTGATATTTCATAAAAACAATGACTAAAACTGTCTTAGCTTTCTCTCATTGCAAGTGTATTAATTATTGTTGATTTTCTGAATAGCATCTAAAAATAAAACAATAGGAATGCCCCTTGCTGATCTATAATCCTGTTTTATTTTTCCCTTAGTATGACAAGATGCTACTTTGTAAAAACATTTTGATTTGCCATTCATACATTATAACATGATAGGATAGCATTCTATGTCTCAGTTATTTGTGGAAATCTTAATAAAACACAATATTTGTGACAGAAGCATAATAATTTTCTACCTCTGTGTATATATGTATGTGTTTTTATACATATATGTGTATACATATGTGTATATCTCTCTATATAAATATAATCCTGCAGGAAACTGAGGGAGGAAGTATTTTATTAGATTCTTTTTACCTTTTTGACTAGGAAATCTCTAGAGAACATTGGACTAGCAATCTGGACAACTAGATTCTATTGTCCATTCTGTTACTAATTGTCTCAATAACCTTAGCTAAATGATTGAACTTTTCTGGCCCTCAGTTTCTGGATCATTAAAATAACTGAGATGGTCTCTAAGGTTCCTTTCAAAACTGAAGTTCTGGGATTATTAGAATCCTATGTATCACAAAATGGAAGCCAGGAAAAAAGGAAGAATCATTGAGTTGAAATGGTAACCACAGGGTTTCAAGTTTATTGGGTTCAGGAGGCTCTGAGGAGCATTATGGGTTCCAAAATGGCAAATCTCTGATCATTTTTGTTCTTTTACAAATGGATCAAGAATTGTCCTTTTAAATGACAGCCGTCTTTTAAAGTATTTGCTTTAGGTTATCATATGCTTATGATGTTATTACTTCAAACATTTTTGGAATCTTTCTTTTGGTATGACTTCAAAGACATTTTAAGGATTGGGGAAGAAACTTCATTTTCTTACAATACAGTCATGCTGCAATTTTGATCAAGAATTTCATTAACCAACTTAAGCATTATTTAGCAAATTTATTAATTTTAAATTAATTTTATTAACTACTAATATTTGTCATTATGTAACATTCTTGGCTTTATATTATCTTGTATTCCTTCTAAAAATCAAAAGTACCCTCAAAGGACAAAGATTTGCCCATGGCTTAGGTGCCACTGAGTCTGAACTCACCTCCCCTGTGTTCAGGTAACTATTCTGAAAGGGGTAAAGTTCTCTGTATCTATGAGTTAGGATATGTTTGTTTAAAAATTATTTTTAAAAAATCAGTCCCATTGGTTTACAGTCACACCTCATAGAAAGCCTGGGTTAGAAGTGGCCTTTTATTTTGGTGGGTGATGAAAGACAAAGGTGGTGTTATTTATTTATTTATTTTTTTTCATTATGAGCTCATCACCAGCACTTGTAACAATTGTGAGACTGTTGACAGCCTTTAACGCTGTAGCTTTTAAAAATATTGTTACCCACTCCAGCTGCCAGGGAGCTGGAGTGCT
This sequence comes from Pseudochirops corinnae, assembly GCA_028646515.1. Classification (NCBI taxonomy): domain Eukaryota; kingdom Metazoa; phylum Chordata; class Mammalia; order Diprotodontia; family Pseudocheiridae; genus Pseudochirops; species Pseudochirops corinnae. The sequence continues at coordinate 85,600,787 of CM053585.1, forward strand.
AGCCAAGCAATTAGGCAGCCACGGATGTTCTCAGGTCCCTTTGGATAAAGTCTATTACAGATTTATTTTATGTAACTGTAGCATCGATGCCCCCCCCACCCCCTTTTTTCTTTCTACAGCAATAGAAGTCCTTATGTTGTATTCTCACTGAAGGACAGAAGTGACACTGCTCTCCAGGAAATATTTCTTGTTTAAACAAGTTACAAGAAGATTATTTGAAGGGTAACAGCCAGGTTATGTAACCCATAAAAGTACGAATGATTTACAAATATTTAACAAGGAAAAAACTAATTACGCCACTCCTGTCACTGAGAGGCCAGACTCTGAAATGGTATAATCAATATGAGAATGTTAGCTGTAATACAGCCTGTCAGCTTTTTAACCAACCAAAAAAACTTCAGCAAGTCTATAAACAGAGTTGACCCTGTCTGGGCTGAATTCTGTTTGTCTGAAGGGGCTTTCTTGCCCTGCACTAGATGCCACTGTCCCCATTAGAGAGACCTTTCCAAGGTCATTTGAAAAGAGTGTTTACACTAAGACTGGCTGGAGCATTAAGGGAACAGAACTGATTTGCAGGGGTGGGGGACTTTGTAGATAAGGCATGACATTTATTTTCCTGGGCCCCCAATGAATGTCATAGGAGCTAGAGTTCTCACTCCTGCCAAATTAAACTGAAACCTGACTATGCGATGGAGACTTTCTTGTGAAGACATACATTTTAAGAGGAAGAACATTGGTGTGCATTTTATCCAGATTATGTAATCATTCTAATTTTAATGGTTAAGATTTTTTATATTACAAACGAGTATCTTAGAAGCCCAGGAAATAGTATGGCAGAGAGAAATGTCATTTCGGAGTTTTATAGACAGAGTGGTTAGGGAATGAGAACCTTTTCAATATAGATGAGAAATGGGGCCCCTCTAGTCTCACACATGAAACTTCTCTTCCCTACTTCCTCTCCAACCATAATATTGCTCTTTTTTCATTACTAATCCTTAATCAGAGGGATTGATGTGAATCACCAAAGAAAGTGGCATCCCTTAATTCCTCTGCAATATTACCATCCAGTTACAAGGGCTGAAGTTCCTGTATACTCAGCAGAAAATTGCCCAATCTCTGAAGAAGTACAGGTTTTGTTTCAATTTTCTTTGGTATCCACTCATCTTCTAGCCATCATGCTTCTGAAAAGTTCCTCCTAACATTGACACAGAAGGGAAATGAGGTGGATATTGAACATGCAAGGTTTGTTGTCAATAAGAAGTCCCCAGAGAAAGGTTAGGTCAGTTCAGCAATGTAAAGGGAAAGAAAATTAACATCAAAACAATCAGAACTACATGTTGTGAAATTTTAACTCCCAACTTTGGCCTCCAAGAACACAAAGTGCTTCTTTCTTTTTTTTCTTTCTTTCTTTTTTTTTTTTCAAAAGGGTATTGATTCTGGTAGTGGAACTTGGCTAAGCCTGATGTCAGACATGGTTGATGCGTTGGCAAGTTTGCTGAACTGTTTTTTTTCTCCCTTTATTCTTTTTAAATTAATGATATTTTGGGAAAAGTAGGTGATAAAAACCAAAATATGTCAATAAAATGTTTTGAAAATTAAAAGATTAGGTCAGAAAAGCAATATGAAATTAATGACCAGAGTAAAATTTGATTAATTATGTCTAAATTTCAGAGCAATTTTGCATGAATCACCTACTATGTATGAGGGAGTGTATAATTGACAATGGAGATAGATGAAATAAATAAATGAAAGATGTTACCTACTCATGAGAAGCTTACTATATAGTTCAGGACACAGAAAAAGAAGAATGGGAGTATGTTTTTAGGAGAGGAACAAGTGAAGTATTTGAGATTTCTGGGTGCATGTTGTTTCTGGCTGACAGAATAAGGGAAGAATTGCCTTGGGAAGACTTTCAAGTGGGAAGATATAGGGGATACATTACAGACTTTAGGTAATAAGAGATCATGAACACAAGTATGGAAGAATGAAAGAGGAAGACTTTGGGAAGACAACTGGACTTGGAATCTACAGACATATTTTTAGAGATACGGTTTGAATCCTGCCTCTGCCACTTACTACTTATGTGACCTCAGATAAGTCATTTCATTTGTCTAGGTGTCAGTTAGAACTGAAGATGAAACAAGCTATCCATTATAGACAGGTGATGGATATAGAGTGAGGAATGAGAAATATAGATTTTGTGTGTGTGCTGCCATTGGGAGGAATTTGTTTTATTTGACTGATATAGTATAATATATTTGTTAAAATATTTTTTTTCTTTTCCCCCCCAGTGGTGTGGGAAAGGGAGTATGAGAAAGAGAAGACAGATTTGTGCTTTGTTTTCACTTTTTTAATAGAGAGGAGGTTTTTCACATTACAGATGTGAAATATCGCATGTATTTTCAGATGAAGTTCCTGTATTACTTGTGTAATAGTTAAGTTTTACTTAACTCTTTTACATTGTTATAAGAGACCTCTCACAAAGTAGGAGTAACCTAAAGTGCTTGAAATGTAAAATAAAACATCAATAAAACTGAAAATGACCAGAAATGTGGAGGTTGAACTAAATCATCTCTAAAACTGTGATCCTGTGATCTTATGAGTTGAGGGAATGTAGAATGTATAATTAACAACAACAAGAAGACTATCTAATATTTCTATATTTATTTAAGGTTTATAAAATCCATGGCACATATTATCTCATTTAATCCTCACAACAATCCTATAAGGTAGTTCCTTTTATTATACCCATTTTTCAGATAAGGAAACTGAGGCTAAGAGAGGATAAGTGGCTTTCTTAATATCACATGGCAAGTACGTGTGCAAGACAGGATTTTAATTCAGGTATTTCTGACATAAAATCTGGCATTCTTTCTATCTACTATACTGCCCTGGGAAAATAGATTGGATCCAGATTGCAGAAGGCTTTGGTTTAGTAATTTGGATGTTAGGATGTTGTGTTGGTAGGAAATAGGAAGCCATCAAAAGTTTTTGAGATACATATTATTCACATCCTCTTGGTCTCCTATTATAAACCAGTTTTAGAAGGAAGCGACTAATGCCCCAAGTGAATTAACATCTATTTTCCACCACAAAGAGAAGGGATATGCCATTATCTATCCCCCATTGTCCATAATCAGAAACTGCATTCTAAGGTTTCATAAGCCCTTTCAGAATGCTACTGTAAGGGATAGAGTAACAGAGAAGCTGTGTGGTACTACATAAAGGTAAGGTCCACTTTCTTGAGCATGTTTTAGGAGTTCAGGGGCCATTGTTTGACCCATAGTTGTGACTATGAGATAATAGATATGATACCACATGAATCCATGTTCAGACGGGCTCATTTCTGCACTCAAAACTCCCACAGAGTTGGGGGGAGCCATCGATTGGTTGTTTTGTTAAGAATAGTTTGGGGTGGATGCCACATTTTGTATTGTTGCAACTTTATCTTATTTCAACTGTCACAACAAGGCAAAGCTGCTATTATCTCATAACAAATTGGAGCTACAATCCTAAACCATCGCAGCCTCCTACCAAACCATAGCGCTTATAACACCTAATTTACAGCTTATTTCATATGTGTGGACACAAGAAGTAGAAAATTAACAATGATAATAATAATAATAATAATAATAATAATAATAATAATTTTGAAAATCTGATTCCTTGGCTTGTCCCAATTGACCCCGTTAGAGGAAGGGAGGAATAAGTTACAGTCCAACAGCCCTCAGGAAGATGTCCATCTCTTCCAGTGTGGGTCAACAGAGTATATGGTACAATGGATTTGTCATTATTCTTCTGCATATACAGCTATGTTGTGTTTTCACTCTCATCTTGGAACTGTCTCCTGTTTTTACCCAACTGGATAAGGAAGCCAATCTTGTCTCCTGCCAAGGCTCTCTCTGCCTAGGGCCTTTCCCCTACTTTCTGGGCTGCTGGAGGAGAGTTCTGTATTACCATGGACAAAGAGATCACAGAGGCCAAAGCAAGAGGCTGAATGATATTTTTTCAACAACCTAAAAAGGCAGGATGCTCGACAAGCGATCCGAAACCTTGGGGTTGGGGGAAGAACCTACAGGAACCACTGGTTTCTGAAGAAATGGAAGCTCATTAGTACTTTTAAGGAGTTTCAGTTTTTTCCCCCATCAGTGAATATAGCTTTGCTTACTGATTCTTCTGATGAGAGAAGTTGTTCAGTGCATCAGAATGAATAGATATGGTTCAGCTAAGGAAAGCATAGCCTGATGCTTGCAGTCTCCTTTATCTCCTATGTGCTTTGACCAGTCCCTAGGTTAACCTCTTATCTAGGTCTAACTTCAAGGCCCACCTCTTCTATTAAACTTTTCCTGACTCCAGCAACCCTGTCCCCAACTCACGGTGATCACAACTTCTTTGAAACTTTCTTATTTGGTTTATTGCCTAAAGCAGAGGTGTCAAACAATGCTGCCTGCAACACTCTGAAGTGTGACCTAACCAGATTAAAGTGTAACTGAGAAATATTCAACAAAAGAAATAGAAATACAATAAAAGCTAGATAGCATATGAGGCTTGCAGAGATCCTTCTATATAGATCAGTGGCCCCCATTTCTATCTGACTGTGATAACTTCGATCTAAACTACCTATTTGGGAGCAGCTAGGTGGCGCAGTGAATAGAGCACCAGCTCTGGAGTTAGGAGGACCTGAGTTCAAATCCCGACCTCAGACACTTAACACAAACACACAAAAACTAGCTATGTGACCTTGGGCAAGTCACTTAACCCCAATTGCCCTACCTTCCCCCCTCCAAAAAAAAAAGGATATGTAACCTACCCATTTCTACATATTGCCATATATTGATATATGTCTATTTAACACTGTGGCATAAACCTACTAACATAAATAAGCACATCGATAATACATACATAGATATACACAAATATATGTATCTGTATATATATGTATATATGTAAAGTCAATACTCAACTTTTGAAAGGGTAATATTGCTAGAAAAATTCATATTCAGATACTGAACCAATGGAAAATAGGAGGTTAGGTTCCCATAACCACCCAAATCTATAATCTTTTGCTGGAGATTACTGTACTACTAGAGAGGGAAAAATGTTTTGCACGTTGCCAATTTTATTTTGTGTACTGAATTTTATGGATTATTGCATGGTTACTGTGTTAGGAAAAGTAAATATTATCAGAATTAATGTTTTGTTATAAAGAATTATGTGCAGAAAAGTACAGCTGCTCATGGGTGTCTCTGGGTCTGCTCAACCCACCCAAGCTTCTGAACCAGAAACTTCTGGGCACAAGGGGGCAGGCTAGAGTGCAGAACTAAACTTAAGAGATGTCCCTTTCCTTATGGGGTTTCCCAGCCTTATGAGGTGACACCCTCATTTCCCTCCTGAGACACCTGGGTCCCCCTGCATATGCTTCAATTCCTGGGGAGCAAGAAGAGAGTCAGACCATTATTAGTACCCAGCCCGAGGAGATCTTACCTTGGATGCTCACTGAGCTAGCCAGGGGGTAGACCCTGTGCAGATCTGCTTTGGGAGCATAATTGCCTTGGGAACATAATTGCTTTAAAACTTTAAAAGCTTTTTTTTCTTTAAAAACAAACTGGAAACATGCAATGAATGCTCAGAAAACTCTTTACTCTGCAGCAGAAGGGTGAACAAGACCAGTGAAGCACCTAGTAAGATACCAGCCATTCCACAAACTTGCACAGGTCCTGCCTCTCATAACCTAGAATGTACATGATTGCAACTGAAAGTGAAAATGAGGTTACTTAATAAAATCATGCCAATGCTTGAAGTCTCAAAAGTTAGACATACAAATGTGGAGAATTAACTATACAGACACACACACACACACATATACATATACATATATATATGGATGTGTATATATATGCAAATACACCTTTACTTATGGCTATACATATACACAAACACACATATACACATGCATATACATATACATCTATATATACACACTCTCCCCAATTAGACTGAAAGTTTCATGAAATCAGGACCCATTTTTCTATGACTCTAATGACTTTAATTCCTGAGCACCTAGCATGGTGCCACACATATGACAGGCCTTCTATAAATGAGTTTTGATGGTAATCGTATTCAAATATATACACACTGTTCACATACATGTAAAATTCATGTGTGTGTACACACATGTTATGTTACCTGTATGTATGATGGGAGAATACATAATACCTATGTTCTATTGACTTTTCTGCATGATCAAACAATAGTGTTTGATATTCCATTGTATCATTTTTTTGCTTCCATTCTAGAAACTGAAAAACCATTCATTCATGTGTCTGTTGTCAGAAGTTGAGCCATGATGGGAAGAAGTGAGTCTATGTTATCAATTTAAGCCAATTTTCCTATAATCATTTTGCAGAGTTCCAGAAAGAATCAAGGACTTAAAGCTTTCATTTTGGCCTCTTTCATTCATAAGAGTCCTATATCCCATTCTTGATTCTCTCCCCATCCTCCTAGCCATCCCCACCTCATACAGTTAAGAGGGCACAAATATTTGTCATCAGTTGCAATGACGTACTTGCATTACTTAATAGACTTAAGTCTGAAAAATAAATGTATGTAACTTGAATTTCTATATATTGGATCCTATTTTGACAATGCCGTTGCTATTTCAGAGCTGATAATAATAATCCTCATCAGAAGCTTGATGTCTTTCATGAACTGACAGAGAGCCAAGCACTACTCTATGTCTATCGTTCTCAGAATAACCTTGAAAACTGAGTCAAGAAATTATATTGGAACTAAATCATTACTAAAGACTGAACTGTTGCCCATTGTCACCTGGACATAACATGGATCTGCAAAAACTTCAGAATGTTTTTTAGTAGCTATTGCCATACCAAAGACATACTCTAAGCTGTGGGAAATAAAATCCTTCCAAATACAGAGACCTAGCAGAAAAAAAAAATCAAAATCCTATGCACAGTAAACACAGGCCATGTGATCCTTATCATTTTGTCAGCTGCTAGCCTCATACTGACAGTTTATTCAGTGAGCCCAGAAAGATAGGTTTACATCTGAATACTTCTATTTAACTACAAAAAGTAATTTTATCCACCTGGGCAGATATTTCAAAGAATATGAAATGTTCAGGAATGATAGCAGGAGAGTGACTTGTCCTGGGACCACTTATATCAGAATTCCATCAAGCAGGAGAGCAAATATTTTTTTCTATATAAGAATAATTAATAATAATAATCACATTTACATAGTATTTTAGGTTTGTCAAAGCACTCTATATTTAATCCTCATGACATGATCAGATAGTGCTACTCAACTGTATCTTTGGTTCTCATTGTAGCAAGAGACCCCTAAAAACTTATTTTTATATCTATGTCTGATCTTCCTCCATCTCCTAACATTAACTTATATGTCAACTAGGAAAAAATCTGTAAGCAGATACATACTGATGTCTACACTTGAATTTGGAGTCAATTCATTTCCCCCATTATTTGACACCTGCTGTGTGCAAGGCCTTGTGCTCTCTCCATCGTTCTGTTGCTATTATTGCCTTCAGATAATTACACAGTGCAAGGGTTAACAGGACCTGATGTGAATCCATTTGTGAAGTGAAGAGTACTTCTCTAGTATGAATAATCACCTCCTAATTTATCGTTAAGGTAAGAGTAGTTTTTCAGATATTTCTGTTCATTTGTGTATGCATTTCTTTCCGAAGCAGAAAGAAAAGAATATACTAGGAAAAGGACATCTTATTAGCACACCTTTTGTATTCTTGTCATGTTCATTTTAATTTCTCTTTAGCCATGGGACCCTGGATCTGTGCTTTTTATTGGTGCTGGATTTAGGTCATTCAAAGAATCCATTAGATGTGTATCTAGTAGCCTCTTTATATCTAGGAACTCACAATATCAGTGGAAGCAAAACAAGAGTATAAAGAGAAGGGGTTCATTTTTTTTTTTTTTTGGTCTTTATCATATCATATCATATCACCTTTTTAGTGTATGAACTCATGTTCAAACATAAGCAAAGATCTGGGGGAAAGAGGTTAAAATTAAACTTAAACTTAATTAAACTTAATTAAAATTAAACTATTCAAATTGCCTCTGATGGAAAATACTTCAATGTTCGGGGGCTAGGGACTAAGATTGGGAACCATCTCACCTGTCCACTCAGCTTATAGGCTGAACTGAAAAGAGACATAAAATTTTATAAGACTAATAAAAGGCATAGCTAAGAGAAAAAAAGCAGAGAAAGTTCAGACAAGTGATTGCCACCCTCTTCCTCACCCCCTTCTTTTTAGGAGTCCTAGGAATATGGAAAGATGCCACCTAAGTGGTCTTTTTAATGCCATCAGTGGAATGATTAAGTCCAAGTGGAAAATGAGAATTTGGATTGTTATTTTCGGTAAGTTTTTCAAAGGGAAGCATTGGATTGCAATTTGTTTTATTTAGAATGTGAAGAGGAAGAAAAATGAATTTCAGATCAGGGAGAGATGATGCTCCTGTTATATCCAGTTACTCCCTGGGAATTTGTGACTGGGGAATTAGGAAAGGGAGTGGTAAAATAACTTTTATTGATTCAGTATCTCTCCCCTATGATAACTTTATTTAAATTCTAATTTAGAAAAGAGTTCTGTCTACTGATATTATTTTGATTTTTTAGGAAGGGAACATGGGATATGTTGACTGCAAAAATGAAACTTTTCCCTTTGGTCAATTCAGGTATAATTGTTTTCTTTATTATTTTAGACATTAAGAATTATAATCTTTGATTCAGATGATTCTCCTCCTACTTCTCCTCTTTCAAGCCATAAGCAACTGAATTCCTTTCTTTTATCACTAAATATAAAGTCCCCCTACTATCATTCTTTGGGCTAGAAGAGCTTCTTTTCCTTCTTTTTATGACTTTAAAACAAGGATGACAAGTTGGTTTAGGTCCTTGTCTTTGGCCTACCTCCTTTTTCTATCTCCACTAATTCAAGGTTTAAAAAAAAGTAGATATAATTATCATCAATTTCTTTTTTTTAATTAAATTTTGTGTTTATTTTTAGTTTACAACATTCATTTCCACAAGGTTTTGAATTACAAATTTTCTCCCTGTCTTTCCTCAACAGACCACCCCAAAACAGCAATCCCACTGTATACCCCCTCCCCCAATCTGCTCTCTCTTATATCCTCTCCCATAACCCCTCTGATATTCCAGTGGGGCAAGATGGATCTCCATACCTCAGTGCCTGTATTTCTTGTTTCCCAGTTGCATGTAAAATACTAATAATAATAAATAATATTTTAAAAAATCATTTGATTTTGAAACTTTGAATTCCAGATTCTCTCCCTTTCTCTCTCATCACCCACCCTTACTGGGAAGATAAACAATTCAATATAAGTTGTACATATGTAGCTACGCAAAACATTTCCATAGTGGATATATTGTGAAAGACTGACAATATTTCCCTCCATCCTATCCTGCTCCCCACTTGTTCTATTTTTTACTTTGATGCCATCCCTTTTCAAAAGTGTGTGCTTCTAACAATCCTCCCCCCCCCCCCAACCTGCCCTCTCCTCCATCATCCACCCTCTCATCCCCTTTCCCTCTACTCTCCTGTAGGGCAAGATACCCAATTTAGTGTGTATGTCATTTCCTCCCTAAATCAAATTCAATGAGAGTAAGGTTGACCCATTCCCTTTTGCTTTCCTGTTCTTCCCCTCCA
>CM053585.1:85610604-85635382 GCA_028646515.1 Pseudochirops corinnae
ATATATGTATACATATATTCATATGTATGTATGTATATATGTACACACACACATATATATACATATACACACACATTTATATTCCTTTCAATTATCCTCATACTGAGAAAAATTTCATAAGTTACAATTATCATTTTTCCATGTAGTCATGTAAAAAGGTCAACGTTGGTAAGTTCCTTATGATTTCTTTTCCCTGTTTACCTTCTCATGCTTCTCTTGCTTCTTGTATTTGAATGTCAAATTTTCTATTCAACTCTGGTTTCTTCATCAACAATCCTAGAAAGTCCTATATTTCATTGAATGACCATATTTTCCCTTGAAACATTATACTCAGCTTTGCTGGATAGGTGATTCTTGGTTTTAAACCTAGCTCCTTTGATCTCCAAAATATCACATTCCAAGCCCCTTGATTCTTTAATGTAGAAGCTGCTAGATCTTGTATTATCCTGATTGTGTTTCAACAATATTCAAATTGTTTTTTCTTGGCTGCTTGTAATATTTTCTCCTTGATCTGGGGACTCCAGAACCTGGCTATAACATTCCTAGGAGTTTTCTTTTTGGAATCTTTTTCAAGAGGTGATTGGTGAATTCTTTCAACTTCTATTTTGCCCTCTAGTTCTAAAATATCAGTGCAATTTTCTTGGAGAATTTCTTGAAGGATGATTTCTAGGTTATTTTTTTGATCATGGCTTTCAGGTAGTCCAATGATGTTTAAATTATCTCTCCTGGAGCTATTTTCCAGCTCAGTGTTTTTTTTCCAATGACATTTCACATTGCCTTCTATTTTTTCATTGGTTTGGATCTGTTTGATAGTATCTTGAATTTTCATAAAGTCATTTTCTTCCATTTGCTCTAATCTAATTCTGAAGGAATTATTCTCTTCAGTCAACTTTTGAAATTCTTTTTCCATCTGGCAAATTTGGCTTTTTAAGGCATTCTTCTCCTCATTGGCTTTTTGGGCCTCTTTTATCATTTGAGTTAGTCTATTTTATAAGGTGTTATTTACTTAAGTCAGGTTGTTGACTCTCTTTTTATGATTTTCTTGCATAATTCTCATTTCTTTTCCCAATTTTTCCTCCACTTCTCTTACTTGATTTTCAAAATCTTTCTTGATCTCCTCCATGGCCTCCAACCAATTCATATTTTTCTTGGAAGCTTTTGGTGTAGGAGTTCTGACTTCATTGTCTTCCTCCTGTTCTGTGCTTTGATCCTTTTTGTTCCCAAAAAAGGAATCTCAGGTTTGATTGTTGTGCTTGCTTTGCTTCCTTTGCCTGCTCATGTTGCCACTCAATTACTTGACTTTTGAGCTCTTTGCCACAGTTGAACTCTGTTTCCAGAGGGGAGAGCTTTGTCCCAAAGTGCTGGGGTTTTTGCAGCTGCTGGAGCTATTAGTTTGGTGCCCTGTCTCTTGCCCCCACAAACTCTGGCTCACTGGTCACACACCTCAGGACCACCACCCAAAACTATGATCCAGATCCAGGCAGGTTAAAGCAAGAGCAATTACCCTCTGAATGATTGCTTGGCCGCCCTACTATCTGCAGGCCAGGAGCTCTGAAACAGACACGTGGAAGTGGCTGCAGGGCCGCCGCACCTCCGCCACTTCTAATTCTGGGGGAAGGCCTGGACTGTGCTCCCTCCATTCCCCCCCACCCCCCAGTTCCAACAGAGTTCTACACTGACCTTTTACTTTGTCTTTGGCATTTATGGGTTGATATTTCTGGTAACTGCCATGGCTGCTGGTGATCCACTCTCCAGAATTCCACTCTGGCTGTTGCTGGTTGGGGCTATCCTGGGGCTAAAAGTGTGGGCTCACATGGCTCTGGGCTCAGCTCCCAGTGTGTTGAGATAGACTCTTCCTGTCTGCCTGCCAGGCTGCCTTCAGTAGGAGATTTGTTTCTCTATGTCACTTTGTGGGTTCTGTAGCTCTAAAATTTGTTTAGAGTCATATTTTAAAGGTATTTGAGGTGATTTTGGACATATCTTGTGGACTTTTCCTGCTTCTATACCACCATCTTGGCTCTACCACCTTTTAAGGCTCTTTCTGATTGACTTATGAGAAAGCAGGTATATCTGTTCAGATTGGCATGGCCTCTAATGGAACTGATGGAAAAAAAGATATACAATCTCTATGCTCTAGGCATATTTACATGGGATACCAGGCCATTGTCGTAAGGCACAGCAGAAATAATTCCAAAGACCATAGAATAAATTCACTGTAGCACCATTAAGACCATAGTACATGGTATTATGTTAACCCCATTAGAACATAAAGTCAGGACCAAAACCAGCCTCCACCCTTAAGAAACTTACATTCCAATGAATGGATATATTTGAAGAGATGTAAGTATATGTGATAATTTGAGGAAGAAGAAAGTCCAAACAAGGTGCAGAGTCTGTAATGGCTTCCTTTAGAAGGTAGTACATGAACTGAGTTTAGAAGATGTTGAGGTATGGAGTAAGTGCATTCTAGGGATAGGAATGAAAACTTTACATAGTTTATGCAAAAGTCAGGAGGCACAGAATGAAAATTCTAATTTGGGAAGTAGAAAATAGGCTAGTTCGACTGAAATAAAAAGTGTACTATTGGTTATTGTGTGAAATAAACCTGGGAACGTAGCCTGGAGCTAGATTATGAAGAACTCTTAATGGCTGGTTGAGAAATGTATGTTATTTCCCCATAGGCATCAAGGAGAAGTCACTGAAAATTTTTAAAGAGAGAAAATAAATAACATAATTAAGTTGAGCTTGAGAAAGATTATTTTGGTAGCTACAAGGTGTGTAAGAGGAAAACAAAAACAATTTCTTTGCATTCCTGAATTTTGTGTCATAGATACTGAGTTTGAATCCTGGTTTTGCCACTCAGCACCTGTGTGACCTTCGGCAAGTCATTTAAATTCTGTGGCATTAATTTCATCATTTGTAAATTGAGAGAGTTAAATTATGTCACCCCCTAAGTTCTCTTCCACCTTTAGAATGAAGAAATTTTGATCCTTCAACAGAAATAGTGAAGTTCATAAGAAGAGAGAAAGATGAGCTCTATTATTTGAATGTTGGGTTTCCTATGGAACATCCAGTTGGACATGTCAAACAAGCAGTAGAACTGAGATGAGAGAGATTAACCTGATATATAGATCTGGTAGTCATCTGCATAGTGATACTAATGGAACCTGTGAAAACTGATCAGATCAATAAAAATCTATGTATCTATCTATCTATCCAGAACTCTACCTTTTTTCTAAATGTTCCTATGATTTTCTGAAGGTCATAAGATCATAATTTATATGTGGAAAGGATCTTTGAAGCTCTTAGGTTCAAGGCCTCCACCCCTATTTTAGAAAATGTTTAAAGTGAGGTTTCAGACCTAGGTCTTTCTGATTCCAATCCCAACTGATTCAAGATAAGAATGAAAGAATGAGAAGGAGGGAATGTCTGGAGGGAGAGAGAGAGAGAGACAGAGACAGAGACAGAGAGAGGCACAGAGAGACACACAGAGAGAGACAGGGACAGACAGACAGACAGAGGCAGAAAGAGATAGGGAGGGAGAGAGAGAGAGACAGAGGGACAGAGAGAGAGAGATAAAGAAAGGGGGCGGGAGAGAGACAGAAACAAAGACTGAAAAAAACAAGAAGGGAGGGAGTGTCTCTCCTGAGGGACAGACAGAGAGAATGAAAAAGACAGAGTGAGACAAGAGAGACAGTGAGAGAAGACAGAGACAGAGAGAGACAGAGACAGGCTCCTTCTCTCCTGCACTATATCACTCAATCATTTTCAGAGGGATGTGGAAGAGAACAGTCCCTTTCACAGAGAGAATTTAGTCAACAGTGATCCATTGAGTGACTAATAACATTAACCTTGAACTAGAATATATGGGATACAAAAGAAGTTGAAGGCCTTTAGTCTTCTTTGGTGGAGTGTAGTATAACTAGGTGTACATGATTTAGACATATGAAACCAATAAAGACCAAGAGAAGATGGATTATAAGCCAACACTGCTTTCTGATGGTGCATCCAAGGAGCAAACCCTACCTGTGCTGAGGTTCTCTCAGCATTTTTCACCTTAGAGTGATGGAAACCCTCCACTCTCTGTTTCACTTCTGTGATACACATGGAACTCAGGTTGTTGTTTTTTTCTTTTTTGTAGTCAATAGCTTTCCAAGTTGAGCTCCACACCCTGTTTCTCATGTTCTTAACTCCACTTCACCCGGGCACAACTCCCTGGCACACACGAGGTTGAGTATCTCCAATTCCCAAAGTGCAGCCAACAGTCAGGTAAATATTGTCAGAAACTCCCATTCTTCTGCTTTTTACTATGATAACAGCTGAGACCTCATGTGCTAGGAATCACATAGGTTCGAGACCCTCATGAAATGTTTAATGATCTACTGGGTTTAAGTCATAGATGCTTGAATGCAACTTTTCTCTTAGACCTCCAAGAGACAAGGAGAAAAGGCACGGAGTCACCCCCACATCCCAAATTAGGAAATAGAGACAGATTTAACCTGATATTTAGGGGCAAAGGGAGCAAGCACATACAAAGGTAACAACACAAGTATACTGAGATAGATAATGATCTCTGTTTGTACGTGAAGTATTCAATGGACTCAGAGAATATTAAATCAGGACATAGGTAAATTATTTAAATTTGAGTTCCCTTTCCTGCTTTCTGAGTATTTTTAACTTACTTTACCCAGATTCCTTGAGAGGCAAGATAGTAAGAGTATCTTAGTAAGAGTAATGATTTACCCAAGGTAACATAGATAACTGGGATTCAATGCCAGGGCCTCTGATTCCAAGCATACTGTTCTCACCATTGAACCATGAATGCCTCCTATTCTCCTTCCTTGAGAGTTAGGATTTCCTCACACTTAGATCATGTTTTCTTTATATCTCTTTTGATTAATCTTATCTGCTTCCCCATTATACCTGCTTAAGAAAGGCACATAACACATGGAGTCTGAGTTCAAGGTTGATTAGAGTTCTGAAGTTAGATTTTCAGCTGTCTGTATAATGGAGATGGGGCAGTGAAGGGTTCCAGTTCTTTTAACCAATTTAAGAAGTGACCACAATAAGCAAACATTTGTGTGGGCTTGGAGAACTTGAGCTATCTCCTACCTGCAAGGGTGATGGGCCTAGCCAAAGGTAAAACTGGGGAGACAAGACCGTAGACAGGATTGGGCCAAAAACATGAATTTTCTGAGTTCCAAGAAGAAACATGGAAATTGCCAGATTATGTGAGCAGTTCAGAGAGTTTAATTGCTCTCTATATAATTGGAGGATTTTTCTCCTAGGTAGAATATATTGAGAAAAGAGATTGATTATGACAATTTGAACTTAATGCATACTACTCTGTTGTTGGAGGTGAGGTACTACACTTCTGTGCTTCAGCTGATCTTCTTGGAGCTGCTAATTGTTTTTGTGAATGTGTTTGCACATTTCACATTCATTGCAGGGGTAACAGTTTATAATTCGATCTTTCTAAACAAAATGCTTTAACATCCCTTTACCCTTTATTGACTAACTCAAAATCAGTCACCTTACATGTATAGAACACCTATGATATTCAAGGCAATGTGCTGGGTAGCATGAGAAGTGTCAGACAAGACAGAATTCTTACCTTCAATGCACTTTTACTTTGAGTAGAAAAGACAAATGTGGGGCAATTTTTTTCTTCAAAAAAGGCCTTATTCATTGACAAATAAATAATAGAGGTGATAATTATTCCCCGAGTTCAAAGGAAGAAGAGAATAATTTAGGCTGGAGGGGAAGAGAAAGCTTTATAGATAAAATGGAATTGAAGATAGGTCTTTATGGATGGATAAGATTTGAATGGCCAAAGAGCAAGGGAAATTAAAAACAAGATAAGCAAATCTCTAGTAGAGATGTCCCTTTGTGCATTCCCCTCTACAGAGGACCAGTGCTTCCCCCCAGAGTTCATGCATTAGTCATTATTTATCCTCTTAATTATTAGTGCTTTTACCCTCTTCAAAAGAATCTTGGTTGACAATTTCTGTGCCTGGAGCAAGGTGGGATGAGGCAGGACAGCTCAGCAGGGATGTGGTTTGATGGGAAAAGAAGCACATCCCAAACATTGCCGAAAGACTGCTTGTTGGTGGGGTTGTGTGTGAGAGAGATGGAGTGAGGGACTGAGGTAGAAGCAGGCCCCGGGATGGTGCTGAGTGCCCCCTCAATTTTGACACTATAGAAAGAGCCCACATCACTCTGCCCTAGTTGTAGCTCTGCTCCTCAAATTAAATTGTGTTTACTTACCTGTGTCAATGTTCTCTTCTCCCAGTAGAATGGAAGTTTTTGACATTGTTTCTCATGTGACTCATATAGTATTTTGCACATAGTATTTCACATTGTATTTTTTTATATAAATGAATCTAGAATTGAATTACATTGCCTTTCTGTTGTTCTCTTTTTATGGGAGTCCTAACTGCATTCCTCCAGTTCCTCCAGAACCTCCAGAATTCCTCCAGAATTTTTTATGTTACTCCTTCTTAGAGGGATAATGGAATATAAAATTAGAGCATATATTTGCTCATGAGGCTGAATGAATTTCTGCTGTCTTGTTCTTGCTGACACCTAAACTTTACTTACCTCTAATTTGGGAGAAATATAAAGACTATTTGTGATACATGGAGGAGTCATAATCAGGTTTATGAACATTGTGTTCTACTTGTCTGAGTCTTCTGGTCTCTTTTCACCAGAAATCTAAACATGAAATTCCTTTCACTCATTTGTTACTTGATCTAGATTTTTTTTTTTTTTACTGGTGTCTGTGTTCTTACATCTATCTACCACGGTGATGCTTTTCTTAGACTATAAGCTTCTCAAGGGCAGGGAGAGGGAAATGGCGATAATGATTATTTATTCACCACAGAGATGAACTTGATAGCTTCAAGGATTCATGATTTCTTTCCTGTGAGAAGCCCTTGGAATAACACAAATGAAAACCCTTCTAAAATCAATGTGTTTTGTAGAATGAACCCTGGCTCTGAAGTCAGAGGAACTGGGTTGAAATTGCAGTTCTGATTCATCTCCTTGAGCTTCAGATTTCTCCTCTGTAAATTGAGAGGGGTTGATATGATGGCCTCTGATGAGGCATCAAACTCAAGCCATTCATCTGTATGATGGACAGACTATGTTTCTCTTGTAATAGGGAATTTATTCTGACATTATCTGTGTGGTAATTTGAAGCTAATTCCTTTCTGCTTTTTCACATGACTGTTTTTAATAGAGGTCTATATCTTTTGTGTGGAGGTATCTTAAATTGTCAAATGATTTCTTTAATAAGCATGATTCATAATAACCCATTAAGACATTTTGACATTTGAGGGTAGACAATGAAAGCCTCAGATGCTCTTAATTGTTTTCTATGGGACCTGTTTCTTTATTTTTTTTTTAACTAATTGTCTAGTGAAGCTTAAATATGAATGGTTTTTCTTACTAGTAAGGCCTTTAATCTGATTAAAATAAATGAGCTCACAGAAACTTAGTCTCATAATGGAGATATTCAATAATGTGCAGATATACTTTTTGAGGGCCACAGAACAAATGAGCAACATCATGTGTTTCTCCTTAACCGAAAAGAATACGACTCTTTTTTTGGTCTGTTTGCTTTTTTCTTTACTTTATTCATTTATTTTTTTCAAGTTATAATAAAGATAATTGTAAATATTTTTTAAAAATGAGTACCAAACTCTTTTCTTCCCTCCTACCCATCTCATGCTTCAGAAGAAAATAAATTTAATATTTAGTGTACAAGTACAGTCATGTAAAATGTATTTCCATATTAGTCATGTTGTGGAAGAAAATGTAGGAACCCCCCCCCCCCAAAAAAAAAAAGCCAAAACAACCAAACAAGGAAAATAAAGAAAGCAAAAGAAAAGTATGCTTTGATCTGTGTTCAGACTTGATCAGTTTTTTCTCTGGAGGTGAATAATCTGTCCTCATAAATCCTTTGCAATTGTCTTGGACCATGGTATTGCTGAGAATTGCTAAGTCATTTGCAGCTGATCTTCACTGCTGTTATTGTGTACAATGTTTTCTGGTTTCTTTTTGCTTCACTTTGCATCAGCTTATAGAAGTCTTTCCAGGTTTTTCTGAAAGCATCTGGATCATTATTTTTTATAGCAGGATAGTATTCTATTACAATTATGTTCCATAGCTTGTTCAGCCATTCCTCAATTGAGGGACATCCCCTCAATTAGAATTTCTTTAGAATTAGAAATTCTTTGCCACCACATAAAAAGTTGCTAAAAATAGTTTTGCACATGTAAGTCCTTTTTAAAAATCACTTTGGGATGTAGACCTCCTGGAGGTATTGTTGGTGTCAAAGGGTATGATGTTCAACTTCTCCTCCTCATCATCCTCGTCCTCGTCCTTGTCCTCGTCCTCATCCTCATCCTCATCGTCGTCCTCCTCATCCTCCTCGTCCTCCTCATCCTCCTCGTCCTCCTCCTCATCCTCCTCCTCCTCCTCTTCTTCTTCTTCTTCTCCTTCTTCTTCTT
The DNA here is from genome assembly GCA_028646515.1 of Pseudochirops corinnae. Taxonomy (NCBI): domain Eukaryota; kingdom Metazoa; phylum Chordata; class Mammalia; order Diprotodontia; family Pseudocheiridae; genus Pseudochirops; species Pseudochirops corinnae. Next base: position 85,619,118 of record CM053585.1, read on the forward strand.
CTTCTTCTTCTTCTTCTTCTTCTTCTTCTTCTTCTTCTTCTTCTCTTTCTTTTGATAATGACTTTCAGGTATTCCAATAATTCTTAAATAATCTCTATTCAATTCATTTTCAGTTGTTTTCCAGTAGGATAGTTCATATTTTCTTCTCTTTTTTCATTCTTTTGATTTTCTTTTACTGTTTCTTAGTGTCTCATGGAGTCATTAGCTTCCACTTGCCCAAATCTAATTTTTAAGGAATTATTTTCTTCAGTGAGCTTCCATACCTACCTTTCCACTTGGCCAATTCTTCTTTCTAAGGAGTTCTCTTCAGTAAATTTTTGTACATCTTTTTTTCCACTTGACCTATCTGTTTTCTTTAAGGTATTATTTTCTTCTGTAATTTTTGTGCCTCCTTCACCAAGATCTTGACACTTTTTTTTCATGAGTTTCTTGTTATCACCCTAATTTCTTTTCCTATGTTTTCCTCTACCTTTCTTATTTGAATTTTAAAATACTTTTGAGTTCTTCAGAAATTTATTTTGGGGCTTGTAATCAATTCACATTTTTCTTTGAAGCTTAACCTATAGCAGTTTTGATTTTGTTTTCCCTGTCAACATAGTAACTTTCTATGGTTAAGGGGTTTTTTTTTTGGTTGTTGTCTTTGTTCTTTGCTCATTTCCCAGCCTGTTTCTTGACTTAAAATTTTATTTTAAAGTTAGGCTCTGCTCCCGGGGTAAAGGAGCCATTGTCCCAAGCTTCAGGTTTTTTTTTTTCTGCTGCTGTTTTCAGAGGTAGTTCTTGGGATCTGTAAGTTTTCAGTCCTTTGAAGGTGGTATGATATAAGGAGAGGTGTGGTTACTATTCCTGTGACCTGTATTTTGGTCTGTGAGTGACCCAGAAGCACTCTTCTCAACCCTGGAACTGTGACCAGAGCCCCTGCACTCTTTTGGCCACAGACACTATTCCTTTTTGCCCTAGAACTGCAAACCAGAACTGTATACAGGCAAATGTCATAAGATCCTGTACCCAGTGCTAGCAAAGGTCCCCTGTTATCTCTATCTGACAAGTTGTCTGACCCCTTTACCATCTGTGGTTTGAGAGTTCCCAAAACTGCTGCTGCTGACCTGACTCCAAGAACTGCACTGAGTGCACTGCCCTGTTTTCCAGATCTAAACACCATCTTTCCTACTGATACACTAAATTATCCTGAGCTAGGAAATTGTTTGACTCTGATCTTTTGTTGGTTCTGCTTCTCCAGAATTCAGATTGAGGTATTATTTTAAAATTGTTTGGAGTGGATTTTGGGAGAGCTCAGATAAGTCCTTGCATTTACTTTACCATCTTGACTCCACGAACTGAGAATAAAGCTCTTGACACTGAGTTACTTGGGTATGAGAAAGACTCCACAAAAGGTAAAACACTAAATATTCAGGTATTGTCTGGATGTCTATATGCTTTCATTGTCATTTACGCTTATACTCCTTTCCACAGAATATCTCCCCCGAGCCAACAACTTTACATTGTTAATCCAGCATTATTGTTGTTCATTTATCTCAGGAGTCCTAGACTCTTCATGACTAAATTTGTGGTTATTTTGGCAAAGATCTTGGATTGGTTTGCCATTTCCTTCTCCAGTTCATTTTACAGATGAGGAAACTGAGGCAAACAGGATAAAAGTGACTTGCCCTGGGTCACACGGCTAGTAAATGTCTGAGGTCAGATTTGAATTCAATTCTTCCTGAATCTAGGTCTGGCACTCTATCTACTGCACCACCTACCTGTCCATTCAATTTCCCATCTAGCATTGCTGTTCTAGGTTCTGTAAGGAATGCAAAAAAGAGTGTAAGAAAACCATCCTGGCCCTTATGAAGGTGATAAGTTAGTTGGGGAAATAAAGCTAACCCACTGAAAAGAAATCATTAAGTTCTAAGCTGTGTGGGGCTAATAGTGTCAGAGAGGTTCAAAGATAAATTGGGATTTCAAAGACTGGAAGAGGATTCATGGGTAAGGTGGGATGTTGAAGAACAGATCATACTAGCCATTGACTCTGGGACATCCATGGTAACAACCTGTACCAATCATCTGTTACTTATTTTATTCATGAGCATCCCCTATCTTTGAAGCTATACTATAAGTTCCTAGATGATAGGGGCAATATCTTAAAACCTTTTTATTTCTGCTACCTCGTGCAATACATCACATATAGTAGGTACTCAAAGCTATTGATTATAATTGTTTTGTTCTATGTTGGGGCTCTTAAATTGGGGCATATTAACTTGTTTTTCCCCTTCTATTTTTATAATTCTTTTTCAATGTAATTGGTTTCCTTTGTGATTCTATATATTTCATTTGATGAATTTAACAACATTCTGAGAAGATTCATCAGTATGTCAAATGGTGATGACACAAAAAAGGTTTTAAAAACTCCATTTCTGTCTTGGCAATAATAAAGATAATCGAGAATACTGCAAAATCAAAGAATCAGCTGGCTTAACTATATTAAAGACATATTGGTTAGTTAATGGAGTAAGATTTAGTTTTCTAATGAATGACTTAAAACAGAAGGCATTAAGAACACATGGTATAGTGACAAGTAGGTTGAGCTGAATATTAGGAAGACACTTATTAATTAAAGGAATCTGGGCAAGTCATTTAAACTCTGTGCCTCAGGGCAGCCTTAAAACTCAGCTTCTAACTCACAGAGGGGTTACAATCTGCCTTAGTGGAGAGAGTTCCCACTCAGAGAACTCACACTAATAAAAATCACAGATCCTTTGTGTATTCAAACAGTGCCACCTTTTGCCATAAATACTGTGATGGGGCACGAGTTGAAGACATTTTTAGTGCATGTTTTCTGATTTAAAAGTTGTGATTTGTACCCCAGGTAATGCATCACTTTTGTAGGTCCTGATTCTAGTACCAGAAATGCACATCAGTAATGTTTTTTGGGGGGTAAATGATTCATAACAGTAGATGTCTTCAAAGGGAAAGCATGGGTTATTAAGTAATATCCAGGTTATTAATAGTGTCTGCTTGATTCACATCAGTGTCTGCTCAGTCACTTCCAAATGTTGTTACTTTTCAGCACTCTACTATAATAAATGGAAGGTCCCACTTAAATGTATCCTATCTAGGTTTCCAATCCAGGGATGGGTCTCAGCTCTATTTTTCATTATTCCTTGGTGTATATGTTGTTGAAAAGTGATCTTCATACACATTAGACAAATGTAGTTGGAATTATTGCAGTTATATACCACACATCAACACCTGCTTGTTTCTTCTCTTATTAAAAATGTGATATGTACTGAGATCTGGCTACATTTGAAAGGGTGAAAATGCATATCAAAAGCAAATCAAAGATTTTGTAAAAGAGCAGTGGTGTAAACCTCAAAGAGCATCACTTCTTAAAGTGATATATTGAAGTCTTTCCTTTCTATGAGTTTTCACATATGGCCTCTTAACTGAAGGTTCCCTCTCATAAGTCAATGGGGATTTTTAATGGATATGTTAGGGGGAGGGAAAGGGTTTTTATTCATGTGACCTTTACTACAGAAGGTGAACAATGGTTGTATTTAACCAATCTTGTAGACTGTCACTTTCTATTCCCTGTCATTCTTGCCCACCTTAAAGGAACTAGAGCTGTGTTGGCTCATCCTGACTGTGTAAAAGGTTAACACTGTGTCTCTACCTGCTTGAAAGTCACTGGAGATGTCTTATGTTGATATGTATAGTGTCTGATATGTAGAGGGTCAGCCAATCTGATTAAAGTAGAGATGAAAAAATTTTCCTATTAGGCCACTGGGGAATTTAAAAGGGTATAGGGGAGGGGGTTGGTTAGCAAAAAGTACGCATTTCTCTAGATGGCATTAGAAAAGGCCCCATGACTCTCAGACCAATTCGTCTAAGGCATCCCTTCATTCCTGAACCAATAGCATTTGGTTGTTAGTGGTTTTCAAGTGTGATGTTTGAATCATCTGGAATCCTCTGACTTTAACTGAGGTGCTAAGTGAGTATATATGTGACTACTACTCACACTTTCCACTCCATTTGTTTACCTGATGTCTCTATTCCTGAAGAATGGATAAATTTTATTTTGTTTCCCTTGAAATTACTCAATGTCTTTTTAATTTGTTGGTCGCTGGGGTATTGACACTGCAAGGCTTTGGCTGGGAAACACAATAGGAAAGCAAAGGAATTATGTTCATCTTGGTCAAGATGTTGGTGTCAGAACTCTGAGGGAAAAAACAGCTCAAGGATAGAGACCTATGATCATTTTTTCCTCAGGGGAAATCACAGATACTTATTGCCTTTTGACGTCACTTTGCCCTAAAGGTCTGAGTATTAAGGCTTTAAAATGCTCATTGTTATGTTATGATATTGTATAATTATTATGTTAAGCAAAGGATCATAATATATTTCTAAAGTGTCTTGCTTTCAAACATATTAGTCATGTTTTTCTTTTAGGAAAAACTGGTTGACAACTCCCTTCCCCAAACTACATTTTGAATTTGGAAACAACCCGGGACTATCTCAGCATTATTCTTCAATACAAGGGGACTAGGTGGACCTTTAATTCCATTACAAGCTTCCCAAAAGTCTGTCATGTAGTTAAAATGTTTATAGAATCTTTTGAATTCAGCATTCACAATAACACATGTGACTGAACAGCCTGAGTCTATAGAATGTGTAGCTGTGTAAAAATTGGGGTCATTCTCCTTTAAAGAAGATCCAGGATTTTACCAGGCAAAATGAGAATTTTTTGAAATAATAGGTAAGCTGTCCTTGTTATTCATAAACATCTTATTTATGCATCTTCACTGTTGTGATAAATTAGCTGGGTTTGTTTTATATTTCCCTACAGTTTACTTTAAATAATCCTTCACAGTCGTTCACCACAAGACCACATAAGATTCTTTTTTTTAATACCCGGAATGCTGAAATAGCATTTTGAGCACAGACTGTAATGCATAACAAGTGTATTATTTCTTCTTGGGAATGCTGTGCAAAAACTTGTATTCAAACCCGCCATTCCAAATTTGCACTTTGATTCGTTAAAATCTCTGTGTATAGACAGAGGTGTGTTACAGTTCTCAGCCTCATCTTTGCCCATCCTCTTTGACTCTTTGGAACTCCAACTCCATTCCATCAGCCTGCATTGCCACCTCTTAGATCTTCAGTTATCACACCTGACATTCATAGAGAGTTTTACAATTAACAAAGCACTTTGCCCAAATTGTCTCATTTGAGTCTCAGTTTTACAAATGAGATCAGATATTATTGTATCCTACTTTACAAAAAAAAGAAACTAAGGCTTGGGAGGTCATTCTAGCATCATGACTTAGAGTTGGAAGAGAACCAAGAGGTGATTAAGCTCAACATCTTCATGTTATAGATGAGGAAACTGAGGCTGATGAAGGAAATTTGATCTGCCCATGGTCACAAAACTAGGAAGCATGACAGACAGGATTGAAACATAGGACTATTTGCCTCTAGCATCTAGCACTCTAGCCACTGTTCTAGGAGCATGCTGGCTTTAAGTGAGTACTTTCTTGGACAACATATTATCTTCACTATATTTCCAGCACACTCACCAAGTCAGCTCTCTGCCCAACTGAGGCATTTACTCACTCACTCACACAGCTCTTCCTACTACTTTCATCCTAGTAATTCAAACATTCTTGAATGAATGTGTCCTTTAGGTGAATTCAAATCCCAAACTTTATATGAGCTCAAGTAGGATCACTTTATTTCATTAATTAAAAGAATACTGTGTTAAATGGTATTACCCATTAAGATAGTCAAATGGATATAGATATATAGATGTAGATAGCTATAGTTATATAGAGATATAGATATGTTGACGAATATGAATCTAGTTAGATATACATACATGTATACATACCAATATATAGATATGCATGAATATGTTTATACACATTTCCCCTTAATGATCTGCTACAGTGTAATGGTAATGGTAATGGTAATTTGAAGATCTTCCCTGACCCTTAATAAGCCTAAGAGAATTTGAAGATCTTCTTTGATTTGAAGATTTTCCCTGCCCCTAATAGGCTGAATATAATCACATGGAGCCTGTGGTAGGAGGAGTTTGCTGAAGGGTGGAGCAGAACCCACAGGAAGCTGGGAGACAGAGCAGATAGAGCTGGAGGGAGGAGGGAGGAGAGGATGCACCCAGGGAGACAACTAGGTCTGTGAGTTTTGTTTTGTGAGAAGGCCAAAGGATGGTGTAGCTCCATGCTGTGTTCTGGTGTGTTAACTTCTTTGGTGCCATGATGGATTCAGCTTTCTGGTTTTGGAATTTAGTTTTCTAGTATCTGAATAAATGTTTTGTTTCTGCTTTCTACATGGAGAGTCTGTTATATTTTGTGATTCAGAACTATGTTGGAATATTTACAATTGCCATCTGCACTGTGAATATTGCATAGGCATTATCTTTGGCAACAAGGATGAGATTGTGAAATATTGGACCTCTATTTGGAGGAAGAAGGACTTTAGAAGAAGAAATTGCTATCCCAGGATGGGAGGATTTACCTTTGTCCTCCCTAGCAAGGGAGTTGGCTAAAAGTACAGGGCTCTGTGAAAACTGGGAACTGAGGCTACAGAAGGGAGAACCTAGAGATTTAGAAACACATATACAAACAGTACCAATAAAACCAGGGAGAAAAATGGAAGGAGTATGTAGAAGAGAATGGGTTTTACTAATGGGTTACTGTATAATACGTAAAAGTAGAGAAAACCAAGTTCCAGGGGGTGGTGCCAAGATAGTGGCGTAGAAGCAACAAAATTCCGCAGCTCCCACATAGCCACCTCAAATACCCATAAAATATGACTCTAAACAAACTTTAGGGCTACAAAATTCACAAAAATACAGAAAAACACATCTCCCACTGAAGGCAGCTCGGCAGGAAGGGCTTATCACAGCATGCTGGGAGCCAAAACCAGCTCAGCCTGAAAATTGCAGCTTGCCCCCGCGAGCCACAGCTGGAGTGTTCAGGAGAGTGGATCAGTGGCAGCTGTGGCAGTTTCCAGAATTATCAAGCCATAAGAAACCAGGACAAAGTGAAAGATCAGTAGAACTAGGCTAAATTTGGGGGAGAAAAGTGGTCTGGCCAAATTGCCTCCAGGGCAGAGAACCAGCAGAAACAGCAGCCCTACAGCTGCCTCCATGTAGCTGCTTCAGAGCTCCCAGCCTGCAGACTGCAGAGGGGCAAAGAGATCATTCAGAGGCTAAGTGCTCTTGTGTTGAGTAGCCTGGATCCAGATTGGGGTCTTGGGTGGTGGTCCTGGGGTGTGTTTTCAGTGAGCCAAATCTGGTGGGGGTTGCAGCAGCCTCCCAATACCTCCAGTAGCTGCAAAAACCCCAGCAATTTGGGACAGAGCTTTCCTCTCTGGAAGCAGAGTTCCACAGAGCTAAAAAATCTAATTGACTGGCAACATGAAAAGGCAAAGGAAGCAAAGTAAGAACAACAATCCAACTTTAGATTCCTTCTTTGGGGCAAAAGGGATCAAAGCATGGAACAGGAGGAAGACAACACAGTCAGAACTCCCACACCAAAAGCTTCCAAGAAACATGGAGACTGCCTAAAAGCCACAGATCAGGTTAAGAAGGATTTTGAAAACCAAATAAGAGAAGTGGAGAAAAAATTGGGAAGAGAAATGAGAATGATGCAACAAAATCAAGAAAAGAGAGTCAACAACCTGACTGAAGAAAATAACACCTTAAAAAGTAGATTAACTCAAATGGCAAAAGAGGCCCAAAAAGCCAATGAGGAGAAGAATGCCTTAAAAAGTCGAATTTTCCAGATGGAAAATGAATCTCAAAAGCTTTCTGAAAAGAATAATTCCTTCAGAATTAGAGTGGAGCAAATGGAAGCAAATGACTTTATGAGAAATCAAGATACTATTAAACAGATTCAAACAAATAAAAAAATAGAGGCAATGTGAAATATCTCCTGGAAAAAACCACTGACCTGGAAAATAGACTCAGGAGAGACAATTTAAAAATTATTGCACTACCTGAAAGCCATGATCAAAAAAAGAATTTAGAAAGCATCCTTCAAGAAATTCTCAAGGAAAATTGCCCTGATATTTTAGAACCAGAGGGCAAAATAGAACTGGAAAGAATTCACCAATCACCTCTTGGAAAAGATCCCCAAAAGAAAACTCCTAGGAATGTTATAGCCAGGTTATGGAGTCCCCAGATCAAGGAGAAATTATTACAAGCTGCCAAGAAGAAACAATTTGAATTATGTGGAAATACAATTAGGATAACCCAGGATCTAGCAGCTTCTAAATTAAGGAATTGAAGTGCCTGGAATATGATATTCCAGAGATTAAGGGAGCTAGGATTAAAACCAAGAATCACCTACTCAGCAATATTGAATATAATATTCCAGGGGAAAATATGGTCTTTCAGTGAGGTGGAGGACTTTCAAACATTCTTGCTGAAAAAACCAGAACTGAAAAGAAAGTTTGACACTCAAATACAAGAAGCATGAGAAGGTAAACATGGAAAAGAAATCATAAGGAACTTATCAAATTTGAACTATTTACATGCCAACATGGAAAAACAATAATTGTAACTTATGAAACTTTTCTCAGTATGAGGATAGATGAAGGGAATACAAATGTATATATACACATACATACACATATGTCTATATATGAGGGTCTATATATGCATACAAACACATATCTGAGTATATGTATATATGAGTACATAGAGGGCACAGGATCAATTGAATAGGAAGGGACAATATTCTAAAATGTGAAACCAAGAGGTGGGAGAGGATTAGAATGAGAGGATTCAGGAAGAGACAGAATGGGGTTAATCATCTCTTATAGAAGAGGCAAGGGATAATTTTACAATGGAGGGAAATAACAGGAAGGCAAAAGGGAAAGGGTCAACCTTACTCTCATTGAATTTGGTTTAGGGACGGAATGACATAAACTCTAAACTGGGTATCTTTCCACACAGGAGAGCAGGGGAATGGGGATGAGAGGTGGGATGACAGAGGGGAGGGCAGGTTGGGGGGCAAGGTTGCTGGAAGTATACACTTCTGTAAAGGGACAGGGACAGCATAGAGAATAGAACAAGGTGGGGTGGGGATAGGAAGGAGGCACATATAATCAGTCTCTCACAATATGCCCACTGTGGAGATGTTCTGCATAATTAGACATGTACAGCCTGTATTTAATTGCTTGTCCTTCCAGTGGGAGTGGGTGATGAGGGAGGAAGGGAAAGAATCTAGAATTTAAAATTCTATAATCAAATGTTAAAAAATATATGTATATATATATTGTTATTATTATTATTATTATTATTATTATTATTAACTACATCCAACTAGAAATTAAGATATACAGGCACTGTGATGGAATGTCAGAGGGATTAGGGGAAAGACATAGGAGAGAGCAGATTGCGGGAGGGGTTATACAGTGAAATGGCTGTTTTGAGGTGTTGGATGGAGGGAAGATGGGGAGAAAATTTGTAACTCATTATCTCATGGATATGAATGATATAAACAAGAAAATAAATAAATTAATTTATTTTTAAGAAAAAGTAGAGACAACTTGTTGGATGAGAAAAATCAGATGGATAAAAAATTAGCTGTTTTTAATGAGAAATTTTCTGTGTCACAGTGTTCAGGGTCTCTTTTAAAAGAGCAAGCTGGAAGGTTCCAGGTGGTAGAAGAGAGTGCTGTTGTGGGTTTGGTTCAAAAAAAAAGAAGCAGAAAAGTAGCAGGAGGAAGGTTCATACAGTTTTGGCAGAGGCTGAACCTAGTTGTCCTGGCAATGACTGCCAGGAAAGTGTGTGGGTGCAAAATGAAAGAATGTTATATGAGGAGCCTTTTATAAGGGCAGAGGTTTCCACCATACTAAGAAGAAAGCAGGAGAACTATGGGGACCAAACAGAATTCAGCAAGATAATTGAGGATTTCACTCAGTAAGAAGTTACTGATATATTAAACAGATTCACTCAAAGGATGAGAGAATTGTTAGTCTCTTGGATGGTAAGAATCAGTGATGAAGGGGTTGGAGGAGTATATGGAGATGGTGTGGATTGTTTGAAATTTATAGTTATTTTTCAGAATCCTTTTGTCCTGCAAGCTTTTAGAGATTACCATATTCAAGGAGGTTAACAATATGACTAATCTGTTAGCTTTAGTTGCCAATGGATGCAGTAAAATATATTCCACTGATTGTACATAGCCTAGTGGAGACAGACCCTGGTACTTGCTTAGAGACTATATGAGAAAGTTAAAGGAGGAGGTAATAAAAATTGCCATCATGGTTAGGAATCCAAATGCGTATCATGATATCCACTTAGCAGTTTTTCATAGAAATATTGTAGTGAAGACAGTTCCTCCTGCTTATAAGCACCTAATTCTGACTATACTAATTGGTGAGATAGGGCAGTCTCTTTGAGAGGTGCTGGATAAGATTTCACAGCTAAGTGACTTGGGAGAATGAAGGAAACATAAATTTCCTTAAGAGAGAAGAGTAAATAGTCAGTGGATTCAAAGTCAGAATATACTGACAAGAAAAGAATTGTTTACTGCTCTGTTGAAAGCAGGGGTCTATTGTGGAAGAATTGATGGTATTACAACTAATGAACTATACAAAATGTATTAAGAAAGGAGGCTTGATGTTAAATGGAATAGAGAAATAAGAACTGCCCCTACAGATCTTTCTGAACCATTTTTATGATAGTGAATTCATGGACTCCAGAAGCACGACCAACTCTGTATTTGTTTCTTTTTGGCTTTCTTTCTGTGAAACTTGTTCACGAGATTTGTTTCCTACAGGCTTAGTATCCTCCATCTGCAGATGTCTGATCACTTAAGCTGGATGTTGCCCCCTATCCACAACTGTGATGGAACTTCCTGAACTTGGTGTCAACCAAGCTCCAGATGCCAGCTAAAGAAATGACCTCTTGATTGGGAACACTTGGGGCAGGGACAGCTCTACATCCAATTTCAGCAGGAAATGGCTATGGAGAAGAGACTTTTGCCCCTTAAACCAATATTTTGAGCCCTATTTGTTCAAGAGGGAGAATGACAGGGTGCTTGTGCTCAAGCCCCCACCCTTAAATATTGTTTTATGTGTTTATTTTCTGTTATCCCTGTTATATTGTTGTGAAGTTCTATTGACACCAGTTACACCACAAGTTATCCCTAAACTCCTATTAACCTATGTAATGAAATGCATTGTTAATGTATTTTTGTTATATAAGGGACATCAAAGATCTTGGGGCCAAATGTAAAGGTAATGGGAATTTGAAGATCTTCCTTACCCCTTACTAAGCCTAAGGGAATTTGAAGACCTTCCCTAATTTGAAGACATTCCTTGCCCCCTAATAGGCTGCATGTAATCACACAAAGCCTGTGGTAGGAGGAGTTTGCTGAAAGGCAAAGCAGAGCCCACAGGAAGGTGGGAGTCAAAGCATTTAGAGTTGGAGGGAAGAGAGGGTACACCCAGGGAGACAGCTAGTTTTGTGAGTGTTGGTTTGTGGGAAGGCTAAAGGATAGTGTGGCTCCATGCTGTGTTATGGTGTATTAACTTCTTTGGTGTTATGATGGATTTAGTTTTCTGGGTTGGGGATTCAGTTTTTCCAGTGTCTGAATAAATGTTTTGCTTCTGTCTTCTATATGGAGAATCTGTTATAGTTTGTGATTGAGAACTATGCTGGCATATTTACAGTTGCTGCTAACACTGTTAATATTGCATTAATGCTACATACAGATATATCACTCATGAACATATATATGTGTATATGTGCACATATATTTATGAATGTATACATATGTGTATAACATTTATATAGCACTTTAAGATTTCCAAAACACTTTACATACATTTTCTCCATTGATATTCATAACTCTGTCAGACGAGATTTGTTTCCTACAGGCTTAGTATCCTCCATCTGCAGATGTCTGATCACTTAAGCTGGATGTTGCCCCCTGTCCACAACTGTGATGGAACTTCCTGAACTTGGTGTCAACCAAGCTCCGGATGCCAGCTAAAGAAATGACCTCTTGATTGGGACCACTTGGGACAGGGACAGCTCTACATCCAATTTCAGCAGGAAATGGCTATGGAGAAGAGACTTTTGCCCCTTAAACCAATATTTTGAGCCCTATTTGTTCAAGAGGGAGAATGACAGGGTGCTTGTGCTCAAGCCCCCACCCTTAAATATTGTATAATTTGTATAAATCAGGGATTATTATTTCTGTTCTACAGGTGAGGAAACTGCAACTGAGAGAGATTAAGGAACTTGCTCAGCATCATACAACTAGTATTGGTCTGAGGCAGGACTTGAACTCAGGATTTCCAGACCTCAAGTAGAGCACTCCTGCCACTATGCCATCTAGCTATCTACTTGTATGTCTCTCTTTCACTCCTTCTTTCTCTCTTTCCCTCCTTCCTTCTCTCCTTCTTTCCCTCTTTCTTTCTTTTCCTTGCACACCTCATATTGGGAGCTAGCTCTCTAGAATCATAGCCCTTTTTCCTTACAGAGGAGCACAGAAGGAGATATTTATTATTGTTGTTTCTGGTGGTAATAGTTTTCTCACTAGCCCACTGACTAAGATTGGTCTCATGCTTCTTGGAGAAATTTACAAGTCCAAGAGATTATCCATCTGCAAAGAACGACTTAGTTAAAGCCTTCCTGGAGAAAGAAAGATAGTAGTAGAGATTTCTAATTGTGTCATTTTGGTTCTATAATCTTTTTTTCTGATAAAGAATATTTTCAACTTCCAAAGACCATTGGAATGGCTTAAAAGGAAGCAAAGTCACCAAAATCAGGCATACAGCTGAATGAGAGGGACCAGTTGCCTTCCATCTTTATGGAAACTAGATAAGAATCTGCATGAAGAATTTAGATTTAAAACATAGGAACATAAGAATATCACAAGAAATCATACACATGGTCTGTCCATTCCACAGTTCCCTTTCTGACAGAATGTTCCAAAGGAGGTTTATGGGAAGTCATGGCTGTTCTCCATGGCATCTGCCTCAAAAGGTTATGAATGTCTTTCTATAGTTTTCTCATTACCAATGAACTTCAGATGGGGTTATATAATTATTTATTGGGGATTTTGTAGAGGGATTAATATTTTGGGCAGGGGACTGGGTGACCTTTTGAGGTTCCTTAAACCTCTAAGATTCTATGTTTCTTTATAATATAATTTCCCTTAATGATCTGCTACAGATAGATCACTTAAGATTTTTTTCTAAACCATTTTGAACCTAATTATATTTTTGACCTGTGCTACCTCTTGGGGTAAAAAGTTCTACAAGCTAATTACCTGTTGGTGAAAGAACTAACTATAAATATTATAGAGCTGTACAACAAATGGGGTCATTCTCCTCTAAAGATATAGTAAATATAAAGATGCTCTTTTAAGGTAAAGAAAAATCATGCAAAGAAATTAGAAATGAATCTGTTAAGTTAGACATAGGAAGTCAGATTTTTTTTTCTTAAAGCTTAGTCTTTAAAAGATCTCTGAACATAAGACAGGTTTCTTTCATTTTAGTATAGTTTATAGATACTCTTATTTGCACAAGTCTATGCTGATTCTTATGATTTTCAGAGAATTGATTTCTTCTTTCTTTTCTCCGTTCTTTCAGTATGTAACACTAGGGAGTGCTTGTTTCTTCCCATACCCTCTATGAGAAGTTGTGGGAAGCATTCCAGGGCAATCTGAATAAGCTTCACTAATTTGCTCCCCAGAAGGACTCATGGGGCTTGAGAGTCAAATGGGGAAAATTTAGGGTGCTTTGTCAAGCTTTTAAGCACAAGAACTGCTTATCTAGGCTGGAAACACAGCACTGAAAGTTTGTTACCCTGTCACAGCCTATCGTCCATTATAGAGACCATTTCAGGCACATGAAGGGTCAGAAAGGTCCTGACTCTTAGGCAAACTTTAATACGTGGTGAGAGATTTGAAAGAACCAGGGCCTAATTGGGGAGCTTCCTAGTGGAATCCCTTTGGTCTGCCAGTCTACTTTCGGCATGACAAGAAAACTCTTCTCAGCTATATTGTTATGGAATTCACAAGAGAGTAACTTTTTGTCCCTAGGAAAAAAGGGATGGCAATTTTGCCTGCTAGGAGTTTCATAGAAATGCCGGCAGAGCAACATGGAAGGGCTATGAGGCAGCAAGTATCTAGAGAACAGATGGAGAAGTTGAGACCAGGGAATGACGACTGGCTCCAATGATCTACATTGCCTGCTGTGGAGAACAATTACCTGCTTCACCTGTTGGGAGCTACAGAGGGCTACAAGAAGCACAGTGATAGGCACCACCTGCTTTGAGATGTGCAAAGCAGCATCAGGCAGAATGCACTGAGGACCTCTGAGAAAGCAATGATTCCTAAGAGCATGCACTAGAACATAGCTGCAAGTGACTGAAGTTATCTAAGTCTTTGCTCATGGACAGATGGTATTATTTTCTAGGAACTCTGATATGAATTCTATTTGTTTCTTTGGCCCGTGTATAAATTTCTTTCAGTTTTGTGAACTGTGGATTTGTAAGGAGGCTCAGTGATCATTCATTGGCTCATATGACATCTTGAGGTTTTCATGGATGAATTGAATAAGTTGAGAATATGAGAAATCCTCCCAAATCCTCTGACATGAGGGTTATAGGTTTATGAAAACACATTTTGTTTCCTTTAAAGAAAAATCTTTGATAAATGATGAGCTCCATGCTCTTCAGAAAGGTAATCACCATATTGGCTCAATATTACAAAGTGCCCTAAGGCAAAAATTCCCTACTCATCACAATCTACCTGAGAAATAAATGAAATGCTGGGCCTGCTATTGTGCCTTTACTAAAATTTTAGTGGTTCTGTCATATGAAAAAGAATTTTTAAAAACTGGGTATTTTTTTTACTTTATCTCTCTATTCAACTATTTTTTTTAACTTGGGAACTTCTTATGTTTACTTATTACTTTAAAAATGCTATAATACCTCGGTAAAGTGAGCTCTTAGTCCCAGGATCTGTTTATCCTGCTAGACATGAAGAGTTAGCAGAAAGCAAATCAATTAGAACATATTTATTGATTCTAATGTTCATTCAGCACTATACTATGTAGTGAAGGAAACATAGACATGTAAAAGATGATCCTACCCTCAAGAAGCTTTTCATCCAACTAGAGACAAGAGATGAACACACATTAAGCAGCAACAATCTATAAAATAGAATATGTAATTCATCTCTAAGTTGTGTATTGCAAACTCAAAATACTATAGGAATTCAGAGTAAAAGGCAAATTGTCTAAGAAGATAAGACTCAAGGAAGGTCTCATGTGCAGAGGTGGAATATGTGACATGTTCATTATTCTATAAAACCTGCCTATGTTGGAAGCTCCCGAATAAGTTGGGTTAGTTTTTCCTTAAAAGGTATTTAAACCAATCTTGAGACTGAATTGGCTTGGGGGGGTTAAAGGCTTAGACTGTTGGTCTCACATTGTGATTGTCTGAGTACAAATAAGGCATTTGGCACTCAAGTTGCTCTCTGAAGTTGAAATGGTAAGCCACAATGGGAAAGTTAGACATAGGAGAATTTCACTCAACCTGAACAATTCACGGTGTCCTCAAAGCATTTCCTTGTTGAATATCCTTCTCTTGTCCTTTAGTTAATCGTTGAATATAATATGTGTCTAATTTTGTTCCAATATTGAACCTAAACTATTAGAGCAATGACCCAGTCTAGAATATAGTGTAGTTAAAGTGTATATTTTGGGCAGTAGCATAAACAACAACAACAAAAAACCACCAATCAGTTAGGGATACAACAAAGCTATACAGCCCGCCCTTTCGGTTCTAGATTTATTAGCCTATGATTCAGTGGAGAGAGCCTTGAATGTGGACATAGAGAACTTGTGTGTGCTACTTATCACCTGTGTCAACTTGGCCAACTCAACTTCTCCACACTTCAGTCTATAGGATTGGGAGATTGGACTATAGCACCACCAAGTTTCCTTCAGATTCTACATCCTCTGATTTCTTGTTGAGTTAAGTAAGTAATAACATTAGTGTTAAAAACTAGAAGCTATCAAGAAGTAACAATCAGAAAATTAAAAGTCAGAGTTCTGGTTACAATTCTATTTTTTTTTTAATGTTATTATAGTTTGCATCATTCATTTCCACAAGATTTTGAGTTATATATTTTCTCCCCCTCTTTCCCCCACCCACCGCCCCAAAACAGCCATCCCAGTGTGTCCCCCCTCCCCCAGTCTATTCTCTCCTGTGTCACTTT